>MU089537.1:339784-352521 GCA_014858505.1 Corymbia citriodora subsp. variegata | reverse complement strand
TAAACCCTAAACCCTAAACCCTAAGCCCTAAGCCCTAAGCCCTAAGCCCTAAACCCTAAACCCTCAACCCTAAACCCTCAACCCTAAACCCTAAAAACCCTCAACCCTCAACCCTCAACCCTCAACCCTCAAAACCCTAAACCCTCAACCCTAAACCATAAACCCTCAACCCTCAACCCTCAACCCTAAACCCTAAGACCCTAAACCCTAAACCCTCAACCCTCAACCCTCAACCCTAAACGCTAAACCCTAAACCCTAAACCCTAAACCCTAAACCGCATACCTTACTTTTTATGTAGTTAGATAATTTTGGGTTTAGGACTTGATTGCACTGGTTAATCTATTGGGGCCCTTCTAGCAACTAATCTTGTTAATTTCAAAAAGACTTTTTAAGATAATTTACTAATATTCGAGGTGATCATGCAAAATGTAGAATCATTAAAATTTCTATCAGTGATCAAAAGAGGCTTTCAAAAAATTGCAAGAGAAAATAGGCATGTAGCATTACTAGATAAATAAACGTCAAACCTAAATGGATTAAAGGAAAGGCATCATCATTACATCGAAAGTGCATAATCAAACGTATGTCTCTAAGACAATGTGGACCCTGTGGTGAAGCCATAATGACTAATTCAACTTTTGAACACCATTTTAGACCAAAAAGGCTTCTACTTTTGAAGAGAACACTATTAAGAAACTATTTTAAAGCTTTTTGATGAATTCTACTTTCTTTGGAATTTTTGAATTTTGTTATTATAAAAAGGAATTGGACTCGGTCAAGAGACCTTGCCGACTAAATCAACCCATACCCTATGAGTCCTGGTTAGACTAAAAAACCAGGTAGGCTTTAAGGCCCATTCGGAATTAACTAAATTGGTCAATGAAGACTGTTTTTAAAGAAAAAGCTCAACCCACTTGCATTTTCTATTCGTAGCCCAATCTCTCATTGCTACTCATAACACTCCAGCCCACCAACCACCCCAATTTTTTTTTTTTTTAAAAAAAGCCACATCCTATTTCCCTTTCTTTATATTGTCCTATTTTTTGCTTTTTCTGTTTTTTTTCAAAAATTTACTATTTCTTTCATTCTGGATTCCTATCCTTCTTCTCGCTTCCATCCCGATGTATGTCTCCCCTGCACCCCTCTTCGTCAAAGCTCCACAACCGAACCAATGCTACTTAGACGAGCCCTCACCAGCACTCAAGCCTCCGCCGAGCCACCATCTACCATCGTCCGCTCCAAATGCCACTCATCAGCTGATCCCCCAGCCACTAGCCAAAAGCCACACCATGGCCCAAAACTTGACAAACTACAGGGACGATGGGTTGTGACGCCCTCGGTACGTCACTTCTAACACAATTAACATCTTTCATTTTTTTATGCATGCAGAAGCGTGTACCGGTAAAGAACAACCAAGGACAAGTATGATTCCAAGAAAACATGCAGGAAATATAAACTAGACAATCTCATTTTCATTTTTTATTTGTCGTTAGGTGACATAGGTTGGGTTACACTGGGGGAAACAGCAAAAGGGGTCCTACTGCCTTGCAACATCCGAAAGCACCATCAGTTATATCCTCCCAACCGATAAACTTGCACATACAATGTCGCTTATCCATCACCCACAATAAGTCCAAAAATCACTGCCTGGCCTCCAAAAATGCTACTCCACTATCCTCCGGTCCCCGCCTGACCCACTCCACTCTACTACTACCATCATCTGCTCCATCATCATCAGGACGTTGGAGGGGTCCCACCAGTTGTCCTCCAACTCGAGCGTACGCTACTATGAAACCATAGACATAGGATCAAAACAGGAATTAAAAAGAGAGGCTATAGAAACTGATTAAGTACAACTGGTTCCAAAATTTTGGAATCTATTCTTGGACAGGTTCCAACTGAAACTGATTCCTAAATCTCTTTCTTAGGAGGTCTGATCTAATTCTCGGGTAAAACCGGTTTGGTTGCAAACCTTGTCACAACTTAACGTTGAAGCGGGTATGACCACTTAGGATTTTAGCTAATGGACTACTAAGTCTATACTTAGCTCGGGCTCTCCCAAACTCATGTCAATTCATGACTTAACCTGTAAATTATTTTCATTTAGGAGTCACCATTAATTAGTTTTAGGTGGGTCGATTAGAAACCCAAATAAAGTATCGGAAAAAATATTTTATTCTTACGAACCATATATTATGGGTATGGAGACTTGGTTACATTATATTTTTCTAATACTCTTTTCATACCATTCTCTTCATGAAAAAAATGTTTCTCAGGTAGTTTCAATTCATATTCTTACTTCCTAACATATAAGGTGACTATGTGGGTACACAAACCACCAATTTAACACTCAATGAAGTAATAAATAAATTGGATGACTTACCTCATAGTAACGAAAGCATCTGCAATGTTAACTCAGAATTTACACCAATAGCCCTTGATATGATTTCTAATTAACACACAGTTAATCAATCTTTTTTAGGATTTTCTCTTATCAAAGGAAATCTAATCCACGTGCAATGCAATGCAGTGATGTGCAAAAATGTGTTTATACTAACATGACACATAACTTACGGTTAAATAAACCTAACATGCAAACTATATGTCATGCGACATTAATTAAATGACATAATCTAATGATGGGCAAATATTAAATGAAACTATCCTAATATGTCACACATTTAAAAGATCTTAAATATGCAATGACTAAATGATGTACAAGGAATGACCTAATTCTATATGACATGTGTGTGATTTTTTTAATTAAAATTCGGAATTAAAAATACCTTATAACTGAACATGGACTTAAAATTGAGAAAAGGAAATCTAAATGATCATAAAGCAATTTTTTTGGTATTTTTCTATTTTAAAATTCGGAATAAATAAATTACCTAATCTAAACATGCAATATCCTAGCAAGAATCAAATCTAGCTCAAATATATTTTTTGGGTTTTCTTTTTTAATGGAAGCAATCACATAATAGATAGATACTTAACTAAATAATGCAATCCACAATCTTAACTTATCTATCTTAAATTTAGGATGGATCTGCGGTCAACAAAGGTAACCTCATTTGAATCCGTAAGGTGCCACGAGAAGTCAATGGGGACACCATAACTAATAGAGGGGGATGCAGCCAGGATCAGCATCGCTGCTAATAAAATGAAAGAGAATAGTTAACGCCCAGTGAGTATAAACTCAGCTAGCAGAATCTCTACTAATCTATACTCTATAAATCTACCAATCCGCATGCCAGGAAAACTCCAAATATAAAATATAAGAAATCATTTTAAAAGTCAACTTGCCTGAGAAAATTCTTCAAAACCAAAATAACGGTCCGCAATAAAAGTAATTTCTCTAAAATCGGTAAACTAGTAACTCGGCGTAAGTACAGCCCAAGTGCCAAAACTTAGCACAAGAGGACACTTAAGTACCAAAAGTTACAAAATGTACACTTAAGTGCCATTTTTCAAAACAAATATATCACTTCAGTGCCAAGTCATCGGGCCCCTCCCGAAAATCCTACATGGCAATTTTTTATTAATTTTCTTGCCTAGGTGGCTCGCCGAAAACTTAGTCGACGAAAAATCAGCCAAAACGACGTCGTTTTGCGCTAACGTGGATTTTAAAAAATTTTAAATTAATCAATTTTATAATAATATATTTTAAATTAAACAAAAAATTTAGTTTGACTTGGCAACTTTTTTTTGTGAAAATTGTCAAGTGGATTTTTTATTTTGAAAAAATGCTTCATCAACAAATGAAATTGCTAGAAAATGGACACATTGCATTTTGACTGGAATTTTTCGCCGTTGGCACTTAACTGATCCATTTTACTCCGATTTTAGTACTTAAATGTTCCCCCGTGTCAAGTTTTGGCACTCTAAGGATCTGTACATCCTAGTAACTAAGGTCCCCATGTCAAATTTTGGCACTCCAGAGGTCCGTACGTCCTAGTAACTAAGGGCCTGCATGGTAACGCTCCCGGGAACAACTGTTTCTGTTCTTTTGTTCCCGGGAGCAGATTTTTTGTTCCCGGGAACAAAAACGCGTTTGGTAAATTTTTTGTTCCCCGGAATAGGTTTGGAGTAGAAATCAGAAACAAGAAAAAGTTGTTTCTTGTTTCTGGAACAATTTTGAGAAACACTTTTTTTTTTCTTCTTCTTCCTCTTCCTCTTCCTCCTCCCACCCCTCAGCTGCCCCATCGCCGCCGCCGGGCGAGGTCCGGCGAGGTCCGGCAAGCTCGCCGGAGCCTCGCCTGGCGACCGGCGAGGCTCGGCCCCGCAGATCTGGGCGAGGCCGAGCCTCGCCCAGGCGGCGCGAGGCCGGGCGAGCCTCGCGCGGCCACCGGCGAGCCTCGCCTCACCCAGATCTGGGGAGGCGAGCCTCACAGGGCCACCAGCGAGCCTCGCCTCACCCAGATCTGAGGAGGCGAGCCTCACAGGGCCACCGGCACCGGCGAGGCTCGGCCTCGCCCAAATCTGCGAGGCCGAGCCTCGCTGGAGCCTCGCCGGCGGTAGCCAACAAGAAGAAGGGAGAAAAAAAAAGAAAAAAACGAAAACAAAAGATTGGAAATTTTTACCAAACGTGTTTCTGTTCTGGAGTAAAAATTTTGAACCGTTATCAAACACCCTCAAATGCTTAGAAACAATTCCCGGGAACAGAAACAAGAAAAAACATTTCTGAGCAAAAACTGTTCCCGGGAACAGAAACGTTGTCATGCGCGCCCTAAGGTTCTCAGCCTCAAAACTGCAGTTGTGAGGTGAGGGTAGCCCCGGAGTTATCAAGTAGGTCAGCAAACTTCTCCCAAGTGATGTGGGACTCCCGTTTGCCGAGGCTTAACATACACCCGAATCCACCTTAATCTGGCTTTGATATTGTTGCGACCTCACCTCGGGTGCACCACCTAGGGTTTGGCTAATGTATTACTAAGGCTAAACTTAGCTCGGGCTCTCCCAAGCCCATACTAATTCGCAAATTAGGATTTTAAGTTTTTAGCATGCAAATGATTTTTACTTGGAGTTGCCACCAATCTATTTTTTGGTGGGTCGATTAGAAACCCAGTAAAGTAACGGGAGAATTACTTTACTCCTACGAACCAGAGACTATGGGATCAGGGACTTGATTACGTTAGATTTCTCTAACGCCCTTTCGGTACCTTTTCTCTTTTATTTTAAAAAAATGATTTGCAGGTAGTTTGTGTAGATTTTAATTTACAACCTAACATATAATGTGATCATACGAGTGTGCAACCATTATTTAACACTCAATAAAGCAAAGCAATAAATAAATTGCAAGGAAAAGGAGGAAGTTACTTACCTTGAAGCTACGAAAGTGTTGACACCCGAATTTTTGCTTATATGTTTAAATGCCCATTTATTTTGCATGTAGAAATATAGATTAATTTCAAAAAAAAAAATTCAAAAAAAATCCGGATGGGCTGGCTTAAGCCAGCCCATCTCCCCATTTCTTTTCTTTCGGCCCAACCCGTCCCCCTCCTCCTCTTTTCCTCGGCCCGACCCGGTCTCATCTCCTTTTCTCTTCTCCCTCTGCACACGTGAACAGGAGCATGCAAGAGGGGTAGCAGCAGCACAGTCGATCGACGACGATGTTTCGGCCATCGTCCGGCGCGACGTCACTCGTGTGACGCCAGCAAGGGAAGATTCCCTTGCTGTGCTGTCACGCGGCCATAGGGGGGAGGAGAGAAACGGTTATGAGGAGCAGGAGGATCAACACGGAGAGAGGGCAGTGATTCGGCGAGGAAAAAGAAGAGAGGCAGCAGCGAAGAAAGAGGGCAGAGAGAAAAGAGGCAGAAGAAAAAACGAAAAAAAGAGGGCAAAAACAAAGAGGAGAACTCGTGAGCCTGAGCAGCGGGCTGACGCGGGGGAAGAGAAGAAAACCAGAGCAGAAGGAGGAGGGGAGGCCAGTTTTCGGTTTTTGGAGGGAAGGAGAGAAAAAACACAGAAAGCGAAGGGAAAGCAAGGGAGAAAACCAGAGAAGAACGGGGTGAAACGGAGAGAGTGAGAGCTAGGGCGAAGGTCGGAGGATCGTTCCGGCGACCACTACGCCTGAACCTCGGTCAACGGCGCGGCGTTTCTCCCTCCTCGACTCATTTTTCTAGGTCAGCCTCGCCTTAACCTTCCTTGGTCTTGAAACTGCTCTATCCCGAGGATCCCGGCTCGGAGGCGTTGCGTGGCGACCGGACTAAGTCCACTATATCTAGAGCTTGCCTTCTTTCGCCGTCTCCGAGCCGGGTAGGGCCACCTCTGGCAGTTGAGCTCGTGCTCATTTCTTCTCTATCGGACGCTTTACTCCCCCTCATTTTGGTTCAGCCGAGACCGGGAATGTGTGCTCTATGTTCATGCTCACGTTTGAATGCATATGACCTGTCTCTGGATTAATCTCTTGCCTAAATCTTGTGTGATTGGTCCTTACCCGAATCCATGTCTCGAATAATGCTTAGGTCCTCGCTATTGTCGATGCACTCCATGTATTTGATAAAATGTCCCAGAAAGTACCGAGAGTGAGATCGACGTGCTCCCGCTTCTGTGCTTGATGAACCGTGCTTGATTTGTTTATTTTCATGGTTTTTTCACGTGGGTTTCGCGAAATGATTATGTATCGCCGAGGGGGGGCGAAGGTTGTTTTCGGTTCCAGAAATAGGAGAGATTGAGCGTCGTCGGAGGTCGGGGCCGATGATGGTCAACGTCGGTCGAAGTGGATGGCAGCGTCGGCGTCAGTCCGGCGGAGAAGTTGCAGGAGCGTCAGTGCGGCTGGCGGAGTTGCAGCAAGCGTGCGTCGGGAGGTTGAAGATAACCAGTAGCAGGAAGAGAACCGAGAAAAAAAAAAAAAAAAAACTAAAAAGAAGAAAAACAAAAGAGGCCGAAAATTAAAAAGGGGCTGGGCTTCGAGTGAGCCTAGGCTAAGAGTTTGGCTGATTTTTGGTGTGGGCTGAAAGTGGCTAGGCTAAAAAGAATAGAAATAAGGGATGGGCTTCGAATGGGCCTAGATTGGGGTTTTGGGTCGAAATTTTAGAAATAGGGATAATGGGCTGTTTTAATTTCTTCTTCAAATGGGCCATTTCACAAGTATTTTTGACCGGGCCGTTCGGCTAGCCCGGTCGCTGCACCAGCCCGGCCCGATAGGGGCCGGGTCGGTTTAGTAGGGCCGGGTCTCCCGACCCGGTCCGAATTACCTTTTAATTAATTAAAAAAAATCCAAAAATTCGAAAAAAAATATTAAGAAAAAATTTCGAAAAAACATTAAAAATTAAAAAAATGTTTTTTAATTTCAGAAAGGTTTTAAAAGTTTAATTTTATTTATTTATTTTTTCGAATATTCAAAAATTCCAAAAAAAATTAGAAAAAAATTAGAAAATTCCAAAAGAAACATTAATAAATGTTTTTTTTAAATTCCAGAAAAGCCAAAAATTTGTAAAAACCTTAAAAGCTTGTTTTCTTTAATTTCATAAAATTCGAAAATATTAAAAATACTAAAAAATTCAAAAAATATTAAAAAATTCAAAAAATTCAGAAAAATCAGAAAAATTTCAAAAATTTAAAAAACCCTTAAAAAAAGAAAAAAGACCAAAATTGAATAAGCCTTTAGGGCTCTACAATAGGTTTTTTGAATGTATTGCCATGTCTTTAGTTGACACACAATTAAGTTAGGTACCGAAAAGGCGTTAGTTATGCGACTAACGTAATCAAGTCCCCGACCTCAGACCCTCTGGTTGCGTAAAAAAAAGCGAGACACGCTCCCACGTCTTGTTCAGTTTCTAGTCGACCTTAATAGGCTAGTAGTGACTCATTGTTTGTAGTTTTTACGAATATCCCAACGTCGCGCGAGGTATGGGCTTGGGAGAGCCCGGGTTAATTGAGGACCGTCGGCCCAAAATTAACAATACCCCTAAACCTATTATTATTTTCAAAAATTTAATTTTAGGTCGCGACAGAAAGCATTTGCGATGTTAGCTTAAAAATTACATCAATGATTCTAGATATAATTTCTAATTAACACGCACTCATTCAAATATTTTTTAAGGTTTTCACTTATTTAATGAAGCCTAAAACTACATGCAATGCATGTAATGACATACGAAAGTGTCTAACTATAATAGCACACAATGTGCAACCTAATATGCAAACTATATGTCACGCGACATTAATTATTTAACTTAATCTAATGCTAGAAAATATTTAATGCAACTATCCTAGTATGTCACGCATTCAAATGACCCTAAACATGCAATGACTAGATGACACACGGAAGATGACATAATTCTACATGACATAAGCATGGCAATTTTTATGTTTTTTTTGTATAATCAAAATTCGAAATAAAAAAAACCTATATGTAAACATGAAAACTATCCTAAAATATTCTAATAAGAAGCACATCTAACTCAACTATATTTTTTTTGGATTTTCTTTAATAAGCCAAATCAATTCGAGTAAAGGCATATCAACACATAATGTAACTGAATCATATAAAGCATACAATTTTCTGCCACCCAAGATAGAAAATCAAAACAATCAAAAACCTGATCTGACGTCTCGCGGCTCAATATTTTTTATTATTGAGATTTTTATCACGACACAACGACCTCACTTAATTGGAATTCAATCAAGCATGCAATACTTTAAACAAGAAAACAAAACAAAATATTCAAGAATTAATTTAGATAGGAACTTTACCTACCTTGTCTCTTGGGAAGAGGCCTTCTTTTGTGAGCCAACCTTCAAGACCTGCAGCAAAAAGAGACGCTTTTTCTCTTCTCTCTATATTGCGCTGCCGCTCCTTTTCTCTCAATTGTAGCTATCTTTTTTCTATGTGTGTGGCCCCCTTTTTATAGGTGAGAGGACTATACTATTTAAGGAAAGCTGATAAATTTGCACGTTGCATATTTAGCTCTTGTATCCCACATGCAATATTTTTCCAATATTTCATCCGACACCTTTCCTGAATATTGAAAGAATAATGCGAATATTCTCGGGATCATTCTCATATTCTCGGGAATATTCTCATATTCTAACTCGTCATCTGACACTTTCCTTAAATATTGAAAAAATAATGCGAATATTCTCGGGAACATTCTCATATTCCAACTCATCACCCCTTAACGGGCCTAGCCAAATTCTCTTTCACCGTGGGCTTAGTCCAACTTGTTAAATTAAAGCTTAGAACCATCAATTGAAGCCCATTTGCCACATATCCAATGCGAATGCAATAATAAATGCTCCTAAAACTATATGCTATGCAATTTAATCCTAATATTTTTTGTTTAGGGGTTAAAATTAATCCCTAAATTTTTGTGCATTAAATTACGAATGGCCAATCAAAATTTAGATGTCAACAGATACCAACTGAGGTTCTCAGCCTCAAAACTACAGTTGTGAGGTGAGGGTAGCCCCAAAGTTATCAAGCAGGTCAACGGGCTTCTCCCAAGTGGTGTGACACTCCCATCTGCCGGGGCTTAACATACACCATGCCAATAATCATATTTGTTTTAAAAAATAGTTGGCACCATCTTCTAGGAACCCCATTGCCGCCGAGCATCTCGCATCCACATGGCATCGTAAGGACATCTTGGGAAAACGTGTTGCATCCCCTAGACATTCGGAGGAAATCAATTAGCCCTCCAGGCATCTAACCCCATCCTGGGGTCATGAGGGCATCTAACGAGCCATGTTACACCCCTAGGCATTCGAGAGAGCCCAGTTACCCCCTCAAGTATCTTGCACCCCTCCCAATATCGCGAGAACATCTGGGGACCCCAATTACCCCCTAGTCATCCGAAGGAACCTAGTTACCTCTCCAGCATCCCTTCTATAACTCAGGGCATTTTCGTCATGGGACTGACGGCATTCACCACACTTACACCATAGTACAGCAATTCAATAATTCAACCTAAAATGCCATTTACTTTGCTAACTCGAAGGAGATAGTTCAAGTTTGAAAGAATCCCGAATTAAAGCTTGTCTCAAAACAAGGTTTAAAGTACGAATTTCACAATTCTAATGCATGAAAACCATTCAGATTCCCAAAGTCCAAAATTAAGCCCCAAAATCCGCAACACAAAAGTCGGTGGAAATATAGCAAAATAAAAGGGTTTGACCATAACCGCATACGAGCTTTACCAAAATTACAGTATCACCCCAAAATTTGAGCCATTCCATTCAACATATATTCGTAATTCATAATGCAATACTCGACGACGCATTCCAAGATCACTTAAGAGTCATGAACTCAAGAATTTTAGTCGTGCATTACTAATTAGCATGACTTGCATAGAAATAGCACTCACCTGTGGAAATCCAAAAAATTACTTCTCAATAAAAAGTAACGGATTCACGGCATAAGTATAGCCCAAATGCCAAAACTTGGCACAATGGGACACTTAAATACCAAAAGTTACAAATTGTACACTTAAGTACCATTTTTCAAAACAAATGGATCACTTCAGTGCCAAATCATCAAACCCTTACTAGAAATCTTATGCGGCAATTTTTTATTAATTTTATTACCTACATGGCTTGCCAGAAACTGAATCAGTGAAAAATTAGCCAAAACTACATCATTTTGCATAGCCCTCACCGTCGCCGCCGCACCATCGTTGTGAAGGGCCGGCGATGGTGGGCAAGGGTCAGCTAGGGTCGCCAGGCCCTAGCTAGTGGCTAGCGACCCTAGCTAACCTACAGTGATGGCCTACAGGCCCTCACCCAGATCTAGGGCGAGGGTCGTGACCCTCCCCCAAATCCAACAAGGGTCGTCGACCCTCACCCAACCAAGCCAAGGGCTGCTGGCCGAGGTCGCCGGTGTTGAGAAAACTCCTAATTTTGATGCTAACAAAACATCTTATGAATGATTTATCAATCCCTTGAAAGAAAAGGACACAGAATGACATTAGGTTTTAAAGTCTGCTGGTTGCAGAAGATAAAGCATGAGATGTCTAAGAGTCTGACCGTATCAGACGGAAAGACTCATCTAGACTGAGATTTTAAGTCTGAATGTATCAGACTGAGATTTAAGTCTGACCGTACCAGACTAAGATTTAAGTCTGAACAAACCAGACTGAGATTTTAAGTCTGAATGAACCAGACTGAAAATCTGGGCATATTCAGAACATGAGATCTTCAGACCTAAGATGAACCCACAGGATAAGATCACCAACGGTCAAGTATTTCACTTACTTTATTTATATTGATTCTGTTGTCTCAAAGTGATTGATAGGATAAATCAATGGACAACTTCCAAAGAAGAATAGAACACTTATGGAAGCCCGGATTCTGATTGTATGGGCGAACAGAATCAAAGGGGATCCAATCTACCTCCAACGGTCAAAAAGACTTGCCTTATAAAGTCTGTCCAAGAAAGGGAAGACGAAACTCTCAAGGAAAGAGCCAATGGTCGAGTATGGCTTGGAGAGTATATAAGGATAGGATGAGACCTAGGAAAATAGAGTGGATGAACATTATTCCAAAGCTGATTCAGTTCTTCAATTGTTGTTCATAGTGCATATTGAGTGATTTAGGTGCTTTACAGAAAGAGAGTGACTTAGTGAGACAAATCACCGAGTACTAGCACTCGAGAGTGTGTAATCACCGTTGATCATATAGTGAAATACAGTCGATTGGCTGGTCGACCGGAGAGTGGACGTAGGCTTGTCTAAAGCCAAACCACTATAAACTGAGTTTGCAATATTCTCTACTCTCTCTATTTAATTTCTGTTTGTTGATTGCAATAGATTGTTATTTCTTGCGCATAAAATTCCTATACACCTATTCACCCCCCCTCTAGGTGTTAATACTAGTTCCAACAATTGGTATCAGAGCCTCGTGCTCAAGATCTTGAAGTGTTTATTACTTCTGAGTTAAAGATCCTCTATGGCTAGTATTCTTGCACCAAGTTTAATTGAGGGGCAGAGCAACACTCGTCCACCGTACTTCGATGGCAAGGATTACAATATCTGGAAGAATAAAATGAAGGCTTTTCTCAGGTCGAAAGATCCACTGGAATGGGATGTGGTTAATAGGGGAATTGAGCCCACTGACAACTCCAGAAAGACGTCAAAGAGTACCGATGGAAAGGAACCAGAACCATCAGCCACTCTCTCTCTAGAAGAAATAACAAAGAGACAAACCATTGATGCAAAGGCTATCTACTCTCTATATTGTGCTTTATCACCTAATGAATATAATCGTATATCTTCTTGTGATACAGCAAAGGAAGTATGGGACAGACTACATGTGACATATGAAGGAACTGATCGAGTCAAAGAAACCAAAGTAAACATCTTACTTGGTCAATACGAATCCTTTAAGATGAAGCATGGAGAATCCATAGGAGATATGTTCAGCCGTTTTACAGAAATTGTAAACGGATTAGCATATCAAGGACAGCCTGTTCCTGGTCCAATGAAGGTCAACAAACTTCTGAGAGGACTGTCAAAAGAATGGAATAATGTGAAGACATCTATCAGAGAAACTCTGCGAATTTCACCTCTAACTGTTGATGAGCTTATTGGCACCCTACAGTCTTATGAGGCAGAACAAGTGAACGAAGAAGTGGAATCCAAAGGTAAAAAATCCCTTGCTCTTAGGTCTAACTCTGATTCTGATAATACATATTCTGAGGAAGAACTGGACGACGAGGAACTTGCACTGCTGATCAGAAAGGTAAAGAAATTAAACAGAAAAGGCAGGAAGTTCAACAACAGGAAACAAATCAGACAGT
>MU089537.1:140033-339357 GCA_014858505.1 Corymbia citriodora subsp. variegata | reverse complement strand
AAAAGGAATTCTTAGATATTACCACAAAATTTTCCAAAGGATCAAAAACTCTACAGCATATACTTTCCATTCAAATTCCTTATTATGATAAGTCTGGACTAGGTTTTTATAAGGAAAATGATTCCCTTATTGATTTTCCCAAAGTCAAGGAAAGAATAAGACAAAGACCTCCTCGACAAGCTTATAGAAGTCATTTCAAAAACAATTTTGTAAGACCTTTTGGTAGAAACAATCTCAAATGTTCTAACTGTGGAGAAAGAGAACACTTTGAGAACAAATGTCCTAAAGTCTGGAGACCTGTTCAAAAGAAATGGATAGAAAAAGCTTACACTACTAACTTCAATGGACCCAAGAAAATCCGGGTACCAAAGAAAAAATGAATGTTTGTAAACATTGCAGGTAAGTTTCAAATGTAAGAAGAAATGGTATTTGGATAGTGGATGTTCAAGACATATGACAGGAAATTCAAAGATGTTCATAAGATACGACAGAATCAAGGGAGGAACAGTTTCGTTTGGAGGGAACACCAAAGGAAACATTATAGGACTGGGAACTGTCAAGATCGGAAACCTGATCATCAACAACGTTTCTCTAGTCAAGGGTTTAAACTATAATCTTCTGAGCATCAGCCAGTTGTGTGATGCTGGTTTCAAAATAAACTTCAAAGAAAACCTATGTTCTGGAACAAACAATGACTCTTCACAGACTTTTACTGGACGAAGACATGGGACCATTTATCTTCTGGATATAAATGAAGATACTGCAAAATGCCTATTAACAGTCCAAGATGAAGCAGATATATGGCACCGCAAACTTGGGCATGTCAGCATGAAACAAATCTCCAAACTTGCCAGCAAAAAGCTTGTTCGTGGTCTGCCGTCATTAAGTTACAAGAAAACTGAGCTTTGCTCTGCATGTACACTGGGAAAACAGGTTAGAAGCTCTTTCAAATCTATAAAGCAAATTTCCACTAATCGTGTGTTACAGCTTCTTCACATGGACTTATTTAGACCAACCAGAACCCAAAGCATTGGAGGTAAGAAATACTGTCTTGTGATAGTTGATGATTACTCTCGATACACATGGGTATATTTTCTAGCAAATAAAGGAGATACCTTCCCATATTTCTCAACATTTGCTAAGAGGATTCAAAATGAAAAAGGTTACTCTATTTCTAGTATCAAAACAGATCATGGGGGAGAATTTGAAAATCAAGACTTCTCAAATTTTTGTGACAAAAATGGCATTCAGCAAACATTTTCGTCTCCATACACTCCAGAACAAAATGGAGTTGTGGAAAGAAAGAATAGGTCTCTGCAGGAAATGGCCAGAACATTGCTTATAGAAAGCAATGTGGCAACTCGATTTTGGGCAGAAGCAGTTTCTACTTCTTGCCATATTATTAACAGAGTATTTCTTAGACCAATTCTTGAGAAAACCCCTTATGAGATTTTCAAAGAAAGAAAACCTATTGTTTCCTATTTTCGAATCTTTGGTTGTCCATGCTATATCCTTAAAAATGTGAATCATCAACCTAGTAAGTTTGAAGAAAGATCAGATGAAGGTATGTTTCTGGGCTATTCAAACTCGAGTAAAGCATACAGAGTGTTCAACAAGAATACTCAGACAGTGGAAGAATCCATGAATGTAAAGTTTCTGGAGAAAGAAGTCCCAAAACAAAGCACTCCAATAAATGAAGAATCAGAATCAAATGTAGCCACTGAAGGATCTGGTCTCAACAAAGGAATAGAATCTTCCTAGGAAACAGTCAAAGAAGCAACTCATGAGGAACGACTATCTCAGCTTGACACTCTTGCATCAGCAAAAGATTCTGTTAATAATGAAGTTCCAAACAGAAACTGGAAGCATAAGTCCAGTCATCCCAGGGAGCTCGTAATTGGAAATATCTACGAAGGGATTCAAACCAGATCAAGAAACAAAAAGGACACAGGTATTGTTGCACTGATTTCTGAAATTGAACCCAAAGGAATTGATGAAGCACTGGAAAATGAAAGCTGGATAGAAGCAATGCAAGAGGAGCTTCAACAGTTTAAGAGAAATGATGTGTGGGAGTTGGTACCCAAACCAAAAGGACGAACAGTCATAGGAACCAAATGGATATTCAGAAACAAAGTTAATGCACTTGGGAAAGTCACCAGAAACAAGGCAAGGCTCGTGGCTAAAGGTTATTCTCAATCTGAAGGAATAGACTATGATGAAACCTATGCTCCAGTTGCAAGACTAGAAGCAATCAGACTATTACTTGCTTATGCTTGTCATCAAAATTTCAAGCTATATCAAATGGACGTGAAAAGTGTTTTTCTGAATGGGTTTATCAAAGAAGAAGTATATGTAGAACAACCCCCTGGATTCGAGGAAACAAGAAAGCCTGACCATGTATACAAATTAAAAAAGGCACTTTATGGTCTGAAACAGGCTCCTCAAGCTTGGTATGAACGATTGAGCAAGTTTCTACTAGATAACAAATTCAGAAAAGGTATGGTAGATACAACCTTATTTATTAAGAAGGAAGGTAAAGATATTCTGCTGGTACAAATCTACGTAGATGATATTATTTTTGGTTCATTTAATGAGCACCTGTGCAAGAACTTCTCAAAGTCTATGCAGGAAGAATTTGAAATGAGCATGATGGGAGAACTGACATTCTTCCTAGGACTTCAAGTTGATCAAACGAATCGTGGAATTTTTATTCATCAAGAGAAGTACGCCAAAGACTTGATTAAAAAATTTGGAATGGAGAACTGCAAGAGGACAGAAACTCCAATGGCAACCTCCATCAAACTTGATCAGGATGAAAAAGGGAAGAAGGTTGATCAGAAAAACTATAGAAGCATGATCGGCTCACTTCTCTACCTTACTGCATCTAGACCAGATATCCTATATAGTGTTTGTCTTTGTGCGAGGTTTCAAGTAGATCCTAAAGAATCACATCTTTCTACAGTTAAACGTATAATTAAGTATATAGCCACTTACCCAAACTTAGGGCTATGGTATCCAAAGGAAACAGATTTTACTCTTCTTGGCTACTCAGATGCAGATTTAGCAGGATGCAAATTAGACAGAAAGAGTACTTCAGGAACATGCCAACTTCTGGGAAGAATGCTAGTTTCATGGTTTTCCAAAAAGCAAAATACTGTGGCTTTATCAACAGCAGAAGCAGAATACGTAGCACTTGGAAACTGTTGTTCTCAGATTTTGTGGATGAAACAACAACTAAGAGACTATGGCAAAGAAGAATGCTGCACAGAAATAAGGTGTGATAATACGAGCGCCGTAAACCTCACCAAGAATCCAATTTTACATTCCAGGGCAAAGCACATTGAGATCAAACATCACTTTATAAGAGACCATGTGCAAAAGGGAGATATATATGTGGAATTCATTGATTCTAAGAATCAATTAGCAGATATCTTCACAAAGCCGCTGGACAAAGGTACATTCGATTCAATATGTGGGTGTTTAAACATCATTAACCCTTTCTTATAAATTCTGTGAGTACAGGAAAAAGTCTGACAATGGAAATCGTCGGGTGATTGAAAAAGGGAAATAATATGGTGTATTATTTCCTTATGAAAATCTGGTATTTATTTGAGTAAGTTTTTTTTCGAATATTTTATTTGCATATATTCTGGCATATTTCCATGATAATTGAATATTCTTGTTAAATTTAGAATAACTACTATTTTAAAATTATTCTTGACTATTCACTTGTTCTCCTAACAAAGATATAAAAACACCCAAAGGTCGAGTCTTTTCCTTACTACTCTTCAGAACGACTGTTTACAAACCCTAACTGAGAAAAACTCCTTCCAAAACAATCTTCGTCCAAAACCAACCCTCTCCGAACAATGGCATCGAGATCCTCCATATCCAGATCAATATCTCCATTAGCTAGAAGAAGATCAAACAGAGTCGCTAGAAGAGGAGGAAGAAGAATCGAGGAAGGGCAGACGCATTTTGATCTGACATAGATGTCCGAAGAAACTCAAGGACAATCTCTTAGAGTTTCCCCTCAAAGAAATCAAGCAGATTATGAGGAATCTCCAAGAACTCATCGCTCAGAATCGGAAGAAAGGTCTGTCGCACGAAGAGGTACGTCTGGATTAACTCTACCGACACCTACTGAAAATCCTCATGTAATTATGAGGAGGTATGAGAAGTTAGTTTAGAGAAACGTCAGGGAAGATGTCAAATTGTTTTTCTTGAGGCAGAATGGGTTTGCAAATGAGTTTCGTCTCATTCAGGCAGTACAGGCTGCCGAATCAACATCTACTCGTAAAGAACGAGTGAGTGATACAGGGAGAAGTAAAGATAAGGTGAAAGAAGATGATGAAACAATCTACAGAAATTTTGAAGTAAGAATGGGAATTGCTGCTGTAGTCCAGAACACAACTGGAAAATTATTTCGCTCCAAAGAACACAAGACTTTCTTTAACAATATGTTGGAAAGAGGAGTCATGAATCATAGGATTGTTGATTTTGATTATCTGGATGCTGCTGACGTAAATCTGCGAAAAAACTTTGAGAGATTGCAAATGGACAAATTCTGCACTGATTCTGCTGCTGTTTATCCTGAACTAACAGCATATTTTTACTCGAATTTGACATTTCTATCTCCAGACAGAATGCAGTTCAGTGTGAATGATAGGTTTTATGAGGTTAGTTCAGATACTCTTGCTGACATTATGAATGTTGAGAGAGGTGCATTCAGGTCCATAGATGTCCCTTATGAAACAGTATGTAAGTTTCTCACAAAATCTGTAAGGGCCACTATAACTTATCCTCTTTTAACATCTGCAAGAACTATTCTGCACAAAATCATCATCAGCTGCATTCATCCAAAAGCATCATCCAAGACTGATGTGTCTAAATTTGAGGCAAAACTGATGTGGGCAATTGAAAGAGGAGTAATGTTCTCACTACCTCACACAATCATTTTGCATATGTATCGTACAGTCTCAAAGGGAAAGGGACAGCTACCTTATGGAGCTTTAGTCACAAGAATCTTTAATCATCTCAAGATAGATATTCCCAGAAGATTCAGTACTAAAACTCTTCCAACAATGATCATTGACATGAAAATGATCAACAAGATGAGACTAAAGGATGTTGCTGAGACATGGAGACGAAAAGAAAATGAACTGGCTATATCAGAGACAGCAAAAAGAAAAGGCAAAGAATCTGCTTTTGACAGGCCAAGTTCTAAAAGGAGAAGACAACTCCTACTGATAGATGAAGAAGATGAAGAAGAAAGCATCTCTGCAATTCTGGCAAATATGCGTCAACATTCTCAGAGAATGACTGAACAAGAAGAAAATGCAGAACACATTCTTCACAGAGAAAAAGAGAAGGATGCAGGATATGAAGAAATGGATGAGCCAGAAGAAGCAGAAGAAACAGACGCAGAAGAAGAAGTTGAAGAAGGAGATAAGAACAGAGAAAAAGAGGGGCAGCAAGAACAGAATGAAGCATCAACTGAGGGGGAGCATCATCATGAGAATATTAACATTCACGTTCCTACAGCTTCATCTGGAAATGCTGATTACCAAAAGATCTTCGAACTTTTAACAGAGATCAGGGATCGACAGGTACAAATGGAAACCTCCTTCAATAACAGACTGGAAATTCTTGAGAAGACAGTCAATCAGTGTATTGACAGAATTGAGAAGTCTGCATTAGATATGGAGGATTTCACCCTTGTTCGAACCCCAAACAAGAAAACCTCTTAAAAAGATCTTTTTCATACTGTTTTTTTTTTAAGTTGACAAAAAGGGGGAGTAGATATGGCTTTTTGGTTTTTGACTTTTGCGCTTTGACTGGTTCTAGATATATTTTGCTCGACTTGCTCTTTGATTGACTTTCGATGGATTTATCATTGTGCTGTTGATATCATGATAGTTGGATGACATATGGTTTTATCATTATGATAATGCATGATAAATGACTGATGATATTCTCTTATTGAAATATGAACTGACAAAGTCTGCATCTTGTTAAGCTGAAATTATGTTATGCAGGGCTGATATGAGCTATACTTATAAGTTGGGCAGGATAGTTGGAAACAGGTCCATTTAACCATATTTTGCAGGGACATGAAGCCATATGTTTAAGATGTTTTGTCACCATCAAAAAGGGGAGATTGTTGAGAAAACTCCTAGTTTTGATGCTAACAAAACAGCTTATGAATGATTTATCAATCCCTTGAAAGAAAAGGACACAGAATGACATTAGGTTTTAAAGTCTGCTGGTTGCAGAAGATAAAGCATGAGATGTCTAAGAGTCTGACCGTATCAGACGGAAAGACTCATCCAGACTGAGATTTTAAGTTTGAATGTATCAGACTGAGATTTAAGTCTGACCGTACCAGACTAAGATTTAAGTCTGAACAAACCAGACTGAGATTTTAAGTCTGAATGAACCAGACTGAAAATCTGGGCATATTCAGAACATGAGATCTTCAGACCTAAGATGAACCCACAGGATAAGATCACCAACGGTCAAGTATTTCACTTACTTTATTTATATTGATTCTGTTGTCTCAAAGTGATTGACAAGATAAATCAACGGACAACTTCCAAAGAAGAATAGAACACTTATGGAAGCCCGGATTCTGATTGTATGGGCGAACAGAATCAAAGGGGATCCAATCTACCTCCAACGGTCAAAAAGACTTGCCTTATAAAGTCTGTCTAGGAAAGGGAAGACGAAACTCTCAAGGAAAGAGCCAACGGTCGAGTATGGCTTGGAGAGTATATAAGGATAGGATGAAACCTAGGAAAATAGAGTGGATGAACATTATTCCAAAGCTGATTCAGTTCTTCAATTGTTGTTCATAGTGCATATTGAGTGATTTAGGTGCTTTACAGAAAGAGAGTGACTTAGTGAGACAAATCACCGAGTACTAGCACTCGAGAGTGTGTAATCACCGTTGATCATATAGTGAAATACAGCCGATTGGCTGGTTGACCGGAGAGTGGACGTAGGCTTGTCTAAAGCCGAACCACTATAAACTGAGTTTGCAATCTTCTCTACTCTCTCTATTTAATTTCTGTTTGTTGATTGCAATAGATTGTTATTTCTTGCGCATAAAATTCCTATACACCTATTCACCCCCCCTCTAGGTGTTAATACTAGTTCCAACAGCCGGCCACTAGCTAGGGCCAACGACCCTTGCCGCAGGTCGGCCAGGGTTGGCCAGGGTCGCCGGCCACTGGCTAGGGCCTGATGACCTTAGCCGGCCCTCACCACCGTTGCCGACCCTTCCCAGCGATGGTGGGGTGGTGGCAACGGCAGCAACAGCAAAGGCTACATAGCCCTCGCCAAATCCCCTTCCTCTCCTTTTTTCTTTAATAAAATCAATTTTAAAAAGAAAAATTTAGTCTAACCTGGCAATTTTTTTTGTTAAAATTGCCATGTGGATTTTTTATTTTTGAAAAGAATGCTCCGTTAGCAAATGAAATCGCTGGTAAGAATCGCCGGCTAGAAAATGGACATGCGGCAATTTGGCCGGAATTTTTCTCCGTTAGCACTTAACTAATCCATTTACTCCGATTTTGACACTTAAGTATTCTTGTGCCAAGTTTTGGTACTCCAGGGGTCCGCAAACCGATTCACATAGCATGGAATAGGAGACATCTACTTACCTTGGGTCTTCAAAACGCTTGACATAGCTCAACGGAGTGACTGACCCTCCGACAAATCGAGAAAGTACAAATGGAATGATGCAAGACGGCAAGGGTGGCGTGGTTGTTAACTGAGCTAAGGGCGTGTCTCCAGCAAGGTTTATCAGACGGCTAGTTGCGGTGTTGTACACGAAATAGGAAGGAACGGAGAGGGAGAAGATTGTGGTGTGAAAGCTGTAATTGCGTGAAACAGGAATTAAAAAGAGAGGCTATAGAGGGTTCGTGCGTGAAGAAGAGGAGCAAATAAGTGAAGTTTCATGGAGTTATACTCCTCATCTCCACCTCTTCCACCGCTTGCTTGAAGTTTGGTGGCAAATTTGGATGCCACATGGATGCTGGTGGCACACTTGGTGGCTTGAAAGGCCAGGTAGAATGGTTCGGGCATGGCCAGGTGGTGCCGGCACGGCGCACGGTCGTGGTGCAGTGGTGGTTGGTGTTGCTAGGTGGCAATGATGACTACAGCGAGGTGGCACGGTTGAAGGACGAGGTGGTGGTGATGACACAGCGGCGAGCTTGGTAGCGTGGCAATGACAGGCCAGGGATACAAGGATGCACGGTTCTACTGAGGAATGGCGTGGATGTCAAAAATCTCCCACTCTAAAAGAATTTCATCCTGGAAATTGGACATCTTCAATGTTCCATTGAAAAGATGAGGATAACATTGTCTCATTTTCTCTTTGCTTTCCCACATTGCTTCTTTTATATCATGGTGTCATCACTGGACCTTAAACAGTGGGATCACTTCTGTTCAAAGGATTTGCTTCTGATTAGGGGTGTCAAATGAGTGGGTCAGGTCGAAAATAGTCCGACCCACATCGACCCATTTAACCCATTTTGATCGATTTTCATGCAATTTAAATTTAACGACCCATACCCGACCTGATCCATACCCGACCCATATTATCAACACATTAATATTTAACTTAATTTAAGAAAATCTACTCCCACTTATTTAGTCCACTTTAAAATTTTCACATATAAATTATTTGAATAAAAATTTCACATTAAATTTATAAAGTAAATTAAATAATAAAAAATTAGTAAATAAAAAATGTGGATACCTCTAAATTGAAATAGTTTTTGGAAAACGATTTTTTTTAAAAATCGATTTTTTCATTATTTAAAAAAAATTGAATTTACTTTTTTCTTTTTATTTTCCCTTTCTTTTCTCTTTTCTTTCTTCTTCCTTCTTCTTCCCTCTTTTCCTCTAGTAGTGCCACTCAATGACGACTGGCCAAGACATAGGCTAGCGAGCCCAAACTCGAGGCTTGACCGATCTAGGCTCCACCGAGGTCTCTAGCAATGTTCAACCTCAGGCTCGCCCGGATCTAGCGAGCCACGAACTCTGTTGCGGCCATTGAGTATGGGACTTGCCTATCCAGATCAGGGCGAGCCACAGCTTGCCTGTCCAAATGTAGGTCGAGCTCCGACCAGTGAACTTAGGGCTCGCTAGCCCAAGCTTTGTCATTGCTCGCTTGCCCAAATCCAAGCTAAGCTCCAGTGGGCGACGGCAAGCTCGAGATCAACAATGGTGACGGTGACGTGATGGTGGGATCGACAACAGAGGTCGAGAGTATATAAAGGAGGGGGATGGAAGGAGAGAGATGATGGATCTACCTAATAACTCACTCAACCCATATTTAACCCATATTTAACTCTCACTTAACCCATATTTGACTCATTTAACTAAAAGTGAGTCATAATATGGGTTTATGATCCATATTGACACATCTACTTCTGATCTAAATTCCTACAGGTCCTTCCATTCAATGCCTCAAATTGGGCCATACAAATGCTCAATTGGAAGCTATTGTTGTAGGCTAATTCCATCAGGTGTAATTTCTTGTCCAACTACCATTAAAGTCAATCACGTAGGCTCTTAACATGTCTTCTAGCACTAGGATTACTCTTTCTGGTTGTCGATCCATTTGTAGATGAAAGGCAGTGCTAAACTGGAGTTTAGTCCCTAAAGTGTCTTAGAGACTCTACCAACAATTTAATGTAAACCTCGAGTTTCGATCCGAAGTTATAGTCACAAGGACTCCATGTAAGCGTACAATCTATCTTACATATATTTTCGCATATCTATTCAATGAGTAATCCATTCGTACAACCAGAAAATAGGCAGTTTTAGTCAAACCATCTACTATTATTCTCATAAAATTGTGACCATTTGATGGTCTTGGAAATGTTTGTACAAAATCCATTATTATATATTCCCATTTCCATTTAGGAATGTCCAATGGCCTTCACATTCCGGCAGGCTTACGATGTTCTACTTTCACTTGTTGACAGATCAAGCATTGAGAAACGTGCTTGTCTATATCAATTTTCATGTTGTTTCACCAATAGTGTTGGTGAAAGTTTCAGTGCATCTTTATACCTCCCGGATGAATAATATGGTTACTTCTTTGTGTCTCTAATGAAATTTCCTTTTTATTGTCTGACACCATAAGCGTCCATGCAATCTTACTATTTCATTATCCGTAACTTAAAAATTCAACTTCTTTCCTTCTAATACCTTTTTACGATCTCAAGATCGAAAGTTTTTGTATTGTTTTAAGTTCCATCCTAAACGTAGCCATCACACAAATTTGAGCCTAACAGTTCCACCTCTCGGCCCAACCAAATACACCATCTAGCTGAATCATCTTACACCTTCGTCGCCATAATTCAAGCCTAAAACCATCAGAATCGACACCATTAACAACTCATATGGCTTAGTCCACCCAAGGCATTCACTACGCCTTCGCTGTAACATAGATTCAAGCCTCAAATACGACACCACTCATTCGGCTCAAAGATCGACAATCCACCAAGATAAGAAATTGTCTAGTTTCCACTAAGTATTCCTCAAGTTCCCAATTTAAAGGATCATCACTTAAACTAATCACTCATCAAATCCATAGCTTAAAGTTTCGCCATTTTTCACCTTGGAAATAGTATAATCACTATTGATCATATCCATTAATTCCATAGAACCTTTTTAAACTAAGATCATCACCTCAAATTAGAAGTTGACCACCACCGATTAAACCTATTATTTCGACATATAAACCACGAGTAATTTCAAGTCTCCTATGACCACTCGAACTCATAACTTCCACAAGCCTATCCTATATGTGAAATTTGGCTAGCCATAGTGTGCACGGGCTTGGCCGAATTTTGCTTCTCGTGGGCTCTCTCAAGAAGAGCTTGAACCCTTAAGAGCTTATTCTAATTAAACTTAAGGCTTTAAACTTGAACAGGCTAAACCGAACTTAACTAATGTTCAGAACCCCATAATTTGCAGCCCTCTCTTCCCCCAAGGCTTGGCCAAATTTCCCTATTGTGCGGGCCTAGTCAATGTGACTGTTCAGGTCCAATCACCACCACCGGTGCAATAAATGAATTAATTTCCCTATATGCAAGTTTAGTTAATATTTTTGTTTAGGGGATGTGGTCGGTCCTAATTTTAATGCAACTATTTTATCAATGATTAGTAAAAATTTAGATGTCAACAACTTAATCTTAATATTTTGATTAATTGCTCAATTTAAATGCAAAAGTTATGGATTAGATCTTTAAAATGATCGTGAAGCTACTCAGAACTACCATAAAAGTTAATTATTAAGGATAATTGAGCAATTCTTTTTCCAAGAAAAAAATGATATTGTGTAACGGTTCCTATGGCATTTAAACAAGTCATAACAAAGTTGTACATTTGCTCTCCTTTAATTAGTGAATAATGCTAGCATCAGTCACCGTCACTATCGGAAGTAACGGTGGCATGTGGGCCATGAGTTGTAATGGAGAGAAAAGGGCTGCTAAACATTGTAGATTGCAGAATTTAACCAATTTCAATTCCTCATGTCGACTTTTTTTATTTTTTTTGTGGTTTCTTTTTGTATATAAAGATTGCGTCTAAAGTCTCAATTTGGCTGGACAATATGTGATAGTTTCATGAAGATATTTATGCATGGGAAGGACTCACTTGACAATGACATATCAAGAAGCAAAATCAATTACGAATTGAGAATTTTCAAATTTTAAATGACAATTTTTTTGTAGTACATTTCAAGCACATAATGAATGTAACTATGTGAATTTTAGGCACAAATTCTTTTTACACATGTATAAAAACTATTTAAACTATTTTGGCAAGACAAACTAATCACATAATCATGTTATCTGCATGATAAGCGTCACAACAAATTTTGCATTTGAAATTTGAAAATTTTCAATTTATAATTAACTTGCTTCTCTGAATGTCATTGTCAACGAGTGTTTCCAAGGCATAAAATCTGTTCGTGAAACTGGCACATATTGACCAACAAAACTGACACCTTCCCCCACAACTTTGTATAAAAAAACACAGAAAATAGAAATATTTTATCATAAAGAATTGGCTGGGTAGTTAACTTTTTCTTTCAATTACAACTTGTCTACCACAAGCTATCATTACTTACAACATTAACGACGACCGTTACTTTAGTGGTTTTCCTTAATGAATCTATACAAAATATTTAATAATTGACTTGTAGCTGATCTTATATGCAATTGTCAGCCAAAAGTGAAAAAGAAGAGAAATAGGTAAAATATTGCTGAGGCAAGCTGACGAGATCAGATATATCACATTCTCCATCCTTAAGAAGCTGAATGATGTTTTTATTGGATCAATATATGCTATGATGATGATGAAGAAATCAGCCATACTCGTATTTATTTGTTCTTTATTTGCAACTAGCTGTTTAGGAAGTATTTGGAGAAAGACAAATGTTAAGATTAACAATAATTTGCCGGCTGGAACTACTTTAACAGTTCATTGCAAATCCAAGAACGATGATCTTGGAACCCGTCATGTCAAGGGGAGCTGGGGATTCTCCTTCACAACCCATGTCTTCGGTGTGACATTGTTCTATTGCAGCTTTAAATGGCCTGGTCAATTTCATTGGTTCGACATATATGTACAAAATAGAGACAAGGAAGAATGCCACAATTGTGTTTGGGAGATCTTGCCCAATGGTCCTTGTAGGCTGAATCGAGAGACAGGACGATTTGATGCTTGTTATCCTTGGAATCCTCCTTCCCAGTTGAGGGGAAAACCTCTTATATGAAAGTATGATGGAGAAAGAAGATGTGGTGTACTGGTACATCACGATTTAGATGGAATAAGAATCATCTTTGTTATTTTTAATTCAATATACACAGAAATTTGACTTGGATTTTCATCTCTTTTTTTATAGTGTCGTCTCTTCATTTTATGTTATTCTATTTGTACTTATTACTTTCATTGTTTGCTATCACTATCAAAATGTTTCAAGTTTTCTAGAAATTCATTTTAGTCTCCATGGTAAAGATAATTAACATTTTAAGCCATTTGCAACCATAATCAACCTAGTTTCCAGAACTCATGAACGTATCCAAACATATTCCCAACCAAAGTTCATCAATCAAAACCTAAGCCAGACATCTAATTTTAAACATGCATCTACACATGCAATAAACACATTGAATCAATCATAAGACATGTTATAAACGTCTTGGATCAATCTCTGTTGAATGTGTAATAACAAAATTTGTCGAGACATGCTTGATTTTCTATCTTACAATGTCCGGCCAAATCCAAGCTAGAGGACGTTCAACAAGCAATTTTAACATTCAGCTTCGATTTTTGCTAGAACCTTAAGGAAATCAACATGTCATGCAAGTTCTAGGCTCAATCAACTAGGAATATCAAAAATGGTCTCAAGCTATTCAGTGAGCATTCGGCCACATGAGAATTGTTCAATCAAATTTCTCTGATCATGCAATTGACTAAGATTTTTTAAAATCACACAATTCCTAAACTTGATTTCTATTTGATTTTTTACATCTACCCATATCCTAGCTCAAACTGATCTTCAACCAAATTACGTTTTATACTACGAATCGATTCTATTGCATCCTCGGAGATTGAACAACCAAGATTCAATAAAACCCACCTTAATTTTGACCCGGTGAACACTAAATGAAGACTAGCCAAATGATTAGCCTCCGATGAGCAACAAGGACAACACCAACCACATTGAGGCTAGGAGGGATTTGGAGGTGGTGGTCGCAAGGTCTGGCCCATTTTTGGTCGCTGCCAATTGGTCAGGGCAGGCTCGAAATCGCTGAATGGAATGCCGGCGTGGAGAACATGATGATCGGCGGAGAGAGAGAGAGACAGAGAGAAAGAGAGCAAGCGAGCTAGGATTGATTGCTTAATGGCTAAGACAAGCTCTCATTGGCTAAAGGTTACCAAAACTTTTTTTTGCTCACTTAAGTGCCACGATTTTAAAAAATCAATCACTTGAGTGCCACTTCCAATTTGCCCATCGAGAAAGCTGACATGGTGTTAATCGTCCGACATGGCTACTAGTGGATAACATTTTAATATTTTTAATGTTTTCAAATAATTTTATTTTTTTGATTTTTGCTTTTCTTTCTTTCTTTCTTTCTTTCTTTAGGGCCGGTGAGGGCTGCCAATGAGGTCATTGGCGACCCTTGCCGGACTATAATACCCTTGTGTAGAATAGGCAAGGGCCACTTTACCTTCGGCCATCAAGGCCATGGGCAACGCCATTGGATCCTCACTGGCCACTAGTGAGAGCTATTGTGGCCTCACCCACAATTGTTGAGGTCATGACTACCTCACCGAGGGCCTTTGTGGCAAGGGCCCTCACGACCTCACCAACCATAAGTGAGGCCACCCAAAGCTGGCAAAGGCCATTGGGGCCTCGCCAACAATCAATGAGGACCCAATAGCCTTGCCCAGGACCTTCATGGCCAAAGGTGATGTAGCACTCACCCAATTTGGGCGAGGGTTCAATGATCAGTACGGGTCATTGGTAACCCTCGCCATCCTTGGGAAAAAAAGCGATAAATAAATAATAAATTCAAAAATAAAATAAAATAAATATTAAAATATCATCTATATGCAGCCACGTCGGAGGATTGCTAGCCCCATTAGCTATTTTAGCAGGCAAATCGAAAGTAACACTAAAGTGATCAATTTTTCAAAGTTATAATACTCAAGTGAGTGAAAAAAAAAATTCCACCAAAATGAGAACCATACAAAAGTTTTGACACTAATAGTGTTCTTTCTCTTGTAATTTCCTATAGAGGCAATTCTTTAATTTTAAAGGGGCCAAATTTGTAATTTTCTAATAGAGGACATGGGGCTAGTCGCTGACAAAAGCTTTTCGGTCAGACGTTGAGTGTGACATCAAGTGTGATGTCCTGAAAGTTCTATTGATGTTGAGATAAATGAAATGGTTGTCAATGCATACTAAGTTACGTTTACTCTTATGGTCATTCATAAGTTAAGTAACCTAATTGGAAAGGCAATTATGGGCCAATATGCATGCGACTAGAGAGTTCAATCAAAAATATACTCTTCGACTATAAGGATCAAAGAGGGATGATAGTACGTTGTTGCAGGCCAATTAGCAAGTGGAAATAAATCAATCCAGTAGAGGGACAAGCTTGGATTGTAGGTGATTTCGCATAATTTCGAATCAGGGTGAGCAATCAACCCCTTAAGATTACATGACAATCAAGTATTGCCCTGAATTGAAGAGGCACCAACGTGGATTAAAAATTTATCAACCATGGGTCAATTTTGCATAGAAACCCTAAAAGCCACCCGATAGATTAGATCATACTAAAGTCGCTATTGATGGATTTTAAACCATAAGTTTGATCTGATTTTGAGTATCGAATTTTCAAGAACCTCGCAACTAATCTGATGAAAATCACCTCATTAGTCCCCAAGTTTATTAGTAAAACTAAAAGAAGTTTAAAAAAGGGATAATGGGCCAAGAAATTGGAGCCACGGGAAATGGGCCCAACTGAAGGCCCATTAGGCCTAGCAGCCACTATGGCCGACCTATCAAGGCCCATGGGAAGGGTGAAATTCCCATTTTCCCTTGGCTTCTAGAAAACTTTAATTGTGAGGTCCTAAATGCAAGTTCATTACTTGACTCATATTGAAACATGGTCACCAAGTTGAGAATTCCAACTTGTCTACCAAGTTCTCTCTCTCTCTCTCTCTCTCTCTCTCTCTCTCTCTCTCTCTCTCTCTCCTTGGTTGTTGTCCCCCACACCTTAGCTCACTCTTTCTCTAGTTTTCTCTCTTTTTCCCCTCATTTTCCTCCATTTCCACCCCTTTTGCCGCCATTTTCTACCATCCCAACTTGTTGCCACCGCTGGCTGGAGTTGTTGCTACCATTACCCAATTGCCCCTAGCTAGCCATTGCCCAGCCCCACCAGTCACCATCTAGCTGCTATTTTCCCTAATCAGGTGCAAATAAGCTTCACCGAAAGGTTTTTGCTAGAAATCAACCACTATTCGTCGCTTGTTGTTGTCCCCAAGCTAGCCCCTCATTGTCCTTGCCACCGCCGGTGTCTTGGCATTATTGAACTCAATTAATGAGTGAATTAATTTCCTAATCTTTGATTAGGGTATTAAACTCTATTAGGGGTGATACCTTTAGGACTAATCTTGGTTAGGATTGGTTTAGTGCTAATTTACTATGCTTTGTGCTAAATTTGGTTTGTGGTGGATTAATTATGATTAACCATGTTTAGTGATTATTTATTATAATTAATCTTTGTTAGTGGTAAATTAGTATGTTAATCTTGTTTAGTATTAACCTATACTACTATGGGCTATGATTAATTAGCTTAATTAATCTTGGTTAATAAGGATTGCTTAAATTTAATCATGTTTAGTAATAATTATTTATGATTAATTATTTTATTTAATTATTAATTATTAATTATTTTTAATAAATACTAATTATTGATTAATTTTGGAATGAATTATAATAAATATTTTTGGGAAATAATTAATTAATAATTCTAGATGGTAATTAATTAATTAGTTTGGAGTGTATACTTTTTTTTGGATATTAATTAATTATTATTGGATAATAATTAATTAATTATTTTGGGTGATAAGTTAATTCCAATGTTAAATAATTAATTATTTTGTGGATGATAAGTAAATAATTATTTTCGAGTTAGATTGATTATTTTAGATAATAATTAATTATTTTTGGCTGATAATTGATGAATTATCCGTGAATAATAACTGGTGGATTATTCTAAGGAGAAACTAGTAATTAATTCTTTGAGAGTGAATTAATTATAGTTAGTCCTTATTTACAACATGGAAATAATAGGTGAATATTGTAAATGTGTTTCCACTTGGATTATATGCTGAATGTATGTAATTGCCTTGATAATTGAGGCTTGTTTGTTGTTAAAGTGATTTTTTCTTACAAGTGAATGTAATGTGTTTATTTCATGAGACATGTAATATGAGTGCCTATTTGTTTGTGAACTAGGGCAGGAAAATCTGAGAAAGGTAAGTTTGGCAAGTTGATATGTTCGGCATGTTGGTGTGACCATGTGTGGAATATTGTTGCATCATGTGCTTGAAGTCTACAATGAAGTGTTATGTGCAAGCACAAATCACAGCTGCATTGGCTAAAGTGAAAATTAATGAAATGATCATGAGTGACTGATGTACTTACATAGTCACATAAAACCCGTCACCCAATGGGGGATCTGTAGTTGATGAAGTCCATTATATCAGAATTCCTGAGCGGGAGGTTTGGAAGCCAAGTTGTAATAGATGCCTGATTGATGCTCCTTTATAGAATGCTATCTAGGTAGAGGCCCAGGACAATGCCATGCTCAAATGGGGTGGGACGATGCTCGATCATGCCAATAGACTCCACCTTGTGTGTTGGAGCAATTTTACCCCAAGGTTGTTAATAATTGAAACGCAATTGAGTATATTGTGCATGGGAAAGTCTAAAATGTGTTTTGATTATGCAATATGCCATGCATTGAGATGGACATGTGAAATTATATCAAGCAGGTCGTGTGCATCAAGATGAGGTAAAGATGCCTGTGGAAACATTTATTGACTGTTAATGACTATGTATGAGTTATAACCTAATTGTACTTCTAGTAAGGACAAAATGGTGGTTTTGTCGCTATTAATTAGTTTTCGATAGAAAGACTACACATTTAAGGCACACTCAAGGTGAGCAGATCGCCTAGTTGGGGTTAGGTCATTAACTTACTGAATTTTATCTCATTGTTGTATTAACCACTTTTCAAGACCTTAGCATGGCGCACTTCCTAGTGTGATTTGGTGTCCCGATGGACATGAACACCGTAGTCACAACGTGACTTCTTCCAAGTCGCCCTTATATTTATGAACACCACGTTACTACCGTCTGGGTGGACAAGGGTCTAACCATGCAGGTACCCCACATGTTCAAGGCCTAGTTTGTCAAGCATGGAGAGGATCTCTATAGTACTCTTAGAGGATTTGACGAGCCACATGTTGATGGCCCTAGTGATGAGGTCTAGGATCCCATGCTCGTGGATGTCCCTAACAGCATCGTAGAGGATCCTTCCTCTTTGGAGAAAAACTCGAAGAGTACCTGGTGTAAGCGTCTAAGGCCTACTTTTTGATTAACCCTTATTAATGGCAGAAGTAGATTAACTTGGCCTAGTCCCATTTTGTATAAGCTTGCAAGAAACAATGCCCAAGGAAGGGCTTGTATGTATGTTTTCCAGGGTTAATCTCAATAAATAAATAATTAAATAAATGGGTTGCGTTTGCTATCGCTAATGTGTCTTTCTGCTATCCTTATTGTTGATGTTGATTGGGTGGAGTTTGAATTGTTTGCGCATGCGTTTAACTCGAAAGATAATAATAAATGGTCAACGACACATCCTGGGATGTCGCAATCAAATAACCGCAAGTGAAACTAGATTTGTTGCATGCTTGAGGGTCGAGGCATGACATCCCCACTAGTTTTGGTGTCAAAGCCAGATCAACACCTAGAGTGATAAGGTGCGATGGGTTTTGAGATAGTTAGTTAGGAAATACATTTCCTTTACTTGCATGTGTTTGATTATCGAACTTTTTATGGTCCTTTATGTTAAGAGGGTTGTCTCAATTTATAATGCCCTGTAGAAATTGGAAAGCTAGTGTAGGTGAGAGCCCGGCTAAATGAGAAATCTAGAGTGAAATGCCCCAAAGCTAAGAACTCCTAGGTAGATGACTCGTGGGAGAAGCACGGCACAGGCCCTAACTGGTGTTAGACAAAGGTTACTAAAGGATTCTGGGATGGATAGGATCATACATGCCTTGGAGGCCCTAACTGTTGCTAGACAAAGGTTACTAAAGGTTACTCAAATTGCAGTTGCCACCGTCGCTACCGCAGCTGCCCCCGTTGCTACTCCTGCTAATGTCCCTACGGCTAGGCCTAAGAATTGTGATCGACCTATGCATAAGTTTGCTATGCAGTTTTTAAAGCTAAAACTACCAAAGTTTATAAGGACGAGTGACCCTGAGGTAGCAACCCTCTAGGTCAAGGACTTGGAAAAAGCATTCAAGACAGTGTTGCGATGCTCAAGAGAGGATAAGGTGACGCTAGCTATACACCAGCTTCAAGGTAATGCTAGTTCTCGGTGGGAAGCTACCTAGGGAAGGGTCTTTCCCAAAGGTAATAATCCGACGTGGAAAGTTTTTGTTCGGTTTTTAATGGCAAGTACTTTTCAAATTGTGCAAGAGAATAGAATATGATAGAATTTAGTGACTGCGATAGAACCAAATGTCAGTGAACCAGTATGAGGCAAGGTTTGTTGAACTTTCAAAGTGCACACTGAGGTTGATCAAGGATCTGGTGGACAAGGTTAGGATATTCCAAGATGGGTTGAAACCAGAAATTAAGAACCAGCTAGTGCTCCTCAATTTAAAGGGTTATGATGAGTTATACAAGAGGGCATAGCTGATTGAGAGGAACATGGCTGAACGGGCAGCCATATTTCAGATTGCAATTTGCGCCAGGTCAGGATAACTGCGGATTCGAAAAGAAACTGATGATGGGTAGGAAGTACCCCATTCCCTCAAACTAAAGGAATGGTATGGTCAAATAGGTGTATAACTCAAATGGCATATGTCAAACCTACGGTAAGAAGCATGGATCAGCACCATGCCCTACCAGGATAGAAGCATGTTTTGGGTGTGGTCAACATGGTCATCACTATAGATAAGACTGCCGACAAGAAATACCTTGCCGCATAACATGATCAGACCTTAGGTGCAAAGTAGAGTGTATATCGTCACTAGAGAGGAGGCAAAGGACTCGACTGCTGTAATCATAGATACAATATCTTTGCATGATCATGCTACATAGACGTTATGTCATCCATGAGCTTCTCACTCCTTTATTTCCAAGCATTTTGTTGAGTTAGTAGGATTAAAGCCAAAATCATTAAAGGTAGTTTATAATATTTCCACCCCATTAAAAGATAAAGTGTTGTATGCGGTAGATTGTCCATGATGTAAATTAGTTATGGGGGTCACAAAGGAAAGATAGATTTGATTGTTTTTTTTCATGCCCTGATCCTCGAGCTCACGACAATCCCAATTCATTTGAGGTCTAAATCATACGATGTCCCAAGTACTGTTGCTGACCAATTCATTTTATCTTATTGTTATACACATGCAGAAGTGAAACAAATATCCAACCAACAACCAACATGGATAGTAATAGAAATACAATAAAAGAAAGACAAGAGCACCATTTTATTTATTTACAAGGTTAGCTTGGAACATCAACATATATATGCCCCCCTCACTACAAACGACATGCTAAGCCCTACACAAAAAGGGACCAGTCTAACTAACCTATCACTGCAAAAGTAGAGGAGGGTCCGTCAAAAAGAGACTAGGCTACAAATGCCTAATCACTGTCCTCAGAAGGGTCGTTCTCTCTAGTCATAGGGTTTGAGATCTCACCATCAGGGGAATCAAGGTCCATTGGATCCCAGATCTCGTTGGTCAGCCCCATAGGCGATACAAGCCTGTCAAAACCCCTCAGAGGATCGTACAACATGTTCCCTAGCCTATGTACCATGCCTTGAAGATGTGTGGTGCATAATGGTCTCTCGCTCCTTCATCCACCCATACTATCATCACATGGTGCTCATAAACAAAATCGTAGCCCAGGACGAGTCACCTAGTGATGGTGGTGCTCATATTGATTGGGACATCGAACCTCACCGGGTACGGCGTCATACTAAGGTCCTAAAAAATGCTAACCATGACGGAATGAGATAAACTCAGTAAGTCAAAATCTTAAGCCTTAGTTAGGAACTCTACTCACCTCAAGGGTAGTCTAAACATAAATCCTAATAATGACAACCGACCAACTGCCATGTGACCCTGTTCATGCCCTATCTAACAGCATCTCAAAAAAGCATTATCAGAAAGCAATTCAATCACCAAACACAACCACATGCAATCTTACCTTGTCTTGGCACACACACCCTACAGAAGAATACCATTTAAATCATGACAAGATCACAATGCAAGCATATAATCAGAGTGCTCCTCATAGCTTTCTCATAACTTAATACCCACAAGTACTCTAATTATTGCAACCCCCTAGGTCGCGGCACAACCTTATGGTTAGCGGTCTACTAATCCAAAACTAGGCATCATCCCCTCCATGGGCACGGCTACGTTATGGGCCTCCCCCCAGATGGTATTCTCGAAGGAGCATGGGTCCGACCTCTATCGCGACTCCATAACTAACTACTATCAGGTGATTAAACGACCACCGCACAACCTTGAGGGATTGGCAATCATCCAGCAGTGTTGGGCTCTTCTCTTAATGTGACCATGCTGCACAACATCAATCAATTCATTCTTTTTTTTTCTCTGTTGTCAATGCAAACAAGATTCATGCTCACGCAATATGCCCTCACAGTTGTCATATGTATAATGTAATGCAGCATTAACCGATAATCATTCAAAATAGTAAAAATCCAACTATTTTAGATATAATCATTTAGCAGTAGTTTAGATTGCAATGCAACAATCAATTCCAATCAATGGAAGCCACGATACTCACGTAGCGTGGTTATAGATAACACCCAACCACTCATTTCAACAATCAGCAATTATCAACCACGTGCTTCTACATCTTATATTAATCAATTAATCTTACTAGATATCCAATTGTCACTGCCCAAGGATAAACCAAGCTTATCCCCGAAACACTCACATAAAAGGGTATATAATCCAACAATTCATCACTCAAGTAAATTCCATAATTCCCATAAAATACTTATCATTTTACAACAATACTAAAATCTATTAATCCACCCAATTAATCTCATTTCTGAAAAAAATTCTCTTTAATAAACTCATGTCTCTTAATAACAAGGTAATTAATTATAATTGACATTAGAAAATAGACCCTAGTAATTTTTCCCACAAAATTGCTCAATTAAATCCATTTCCAATAAATAATCAAAATTAATTATTTCCCCAAAAATAATTAATATTCAAAATAAATAAATAATAATTTGAAATTATAAAATAATATAATTAATTAATTAATTCCGAAAATAATACATAATTGTTTATTTATTTAAAATAATAATATTTATTAATTACTAACCGTAGTTACTATTTAACCAAACTTTAGTTAACTAACCCAATTGAGGTTACTTTATTTAACTACAATTACTTTATTACAACCACAGTTAATTAATCTGACCGCAGTTACTTTAATCTAACCACGATAACTTTCATCTAACTAGGGTAATTTAACCAAACCATACTTAACACTAAGCAAGATTATCCAATTAATAAAATGCTAATCACCACATCAAAAGCATAAACTAGGATTAAACTAATTAAACTACTCCTACACAAAATTAACCCCTAACTAAAAGATTAGGAAATCGACTCACAGGTTCGAAGATTTCAGCAACACCAGAGTTATTGTGACGGCGAGGGCTATGCGGGGTTAGCTTGAGGACGGTGACGAACGACAAACAGTGACCATTTTCGACGAAACAACACCAAGGCTGCTTTCCGCTAAAAAATGGTAGCAGCGGCTACCAACGGTGGAGCAAATGGCCAACAGTGACAAGCGGCGATTGGCGGTGGATTGCTGGACTCCGAACGGTGGCAACTACACACTGAATAGTGGCGACTAGATGCTAAACGGTGAGCAGCAAGGTGGTGGTCAGCAATGTACAACAGGGGTAAGGAAATTGTGAGGGAAAAAGGGAAGAGAAAATAGAGAGAGTGGGCTGAGGAGTGGGGGTGGCAGCAAGGCAGGATTAAGGAGAGAGAATGGCTGATCAAAGCTTGCCCAAGAAACCAAGGCAAGTTGCAAGCTAACTTGCTTCAAAACTAATGACAACCAAACAAAAACAAGGAATTGGGACCACACAATAAAAGTTCTAGAAGAGAAGGCCCATAGGCTGAGGAGAAGAAGAGAAATGGGCTAGCTTGGGCCCATATTGGGCTGGTCTAGATGGGGGCAAAGCCCATTGGGCCGGCCCTCCAACGGGCCCAAATTCCTAGTCCAAAATTTCCTTTTCTGACACTTTAAAACCCCTCGAAAAACTTGAGAATAAATGAGGCGATGTCCAAATATCTAGTCATGACATCATTGAGAAGTCGGTACCCAAAATCAAATTAAAATCAGGGCTAAATTGAATCAATTGTGACCATAGTACATTTAGACTATCAAGCGCCCTTTTAGGATTTTTCCTCGTGTTTGACCCATGCTCGACAATTCTTCAATCCTTGTTTAAGCCATTTCTCGAGCTAGGGATGATCGTCGATTGTCATGTGATCCTGGAGGCTCAATTGATAATCCCAAGTACAAGATAAAAAGGAATCGGTTTAACGTTGTTCATAGCTTGTACCGAAGTCATGCGGAATCACCCACAACCTGGCTTTGTACTTCCACTAAATCGATTTATTTCCGTTCATGCATCGGGTAATTCAACTCATGAGGTCTCAGTTATCTAGATGCGTATGCTATCAACCAGCCATGCTGCATCAAAATGCAACTAAATCCCTTGAATGATGCGTCACTATAAATCTTGTATCCCATAGAGCCAGACGGAATCGTCAAAACCAGTGCGGTAGTCAGCTTATGCTTAAGCTATTTGAAATTACGGTTGCACTTGTCCGTCCACTCGTGCTTCTTGTCCTTCTTTAGCAACTGCATCAATAGCATAGCTATTGTAGAGAACCATTCCACAAATCGTCTATAATAACTAGCCAATCCCAGAAAACTACGAACCTCAGTTACTGAAATTGATCTCAGCTAATCTATGACCACTTCAATCTTGGTCGGGTCCATTGAAATCCCTTCACCTTAGACCATATGACCAAGGAAAGCTACTTAAGCCAATCAAAATTCACACTTGCTAAACTTTGCGTACAATTGGTGATCTTGTAAAGTTTGCAGCAGGGTCCTCAGGTGATGTATGTGCTCATCCTAATCCTTTGAATATACCAAAATGTCATCAATAAACACGATCAAGAACTAATCTAAATATTCCATAAACACTCGATTCATCGAGTCCATGAAGGCAGCAAGGGCATTCATCAAGCAAAATGGCACTATCGTAAATTCATAATGACCATAGCGTGTATGAAAAGCCGTCTTCGATATATCCTCCTTTGGGATCCTTAATTGATGATAGCCCATCCTTAGGTCTATCTTGAAGAATATCGACACTCCTTGAAGTTGGTCAAATAGATCATCAATCCTTGGCAACAGGTACTTATTCTTACTAGTCACTTAATTAAGTTGCCAATAGGCAATGTATAATTGCAACGACCCATCCTTTTTCTTAATAAACAGGACTGGTGTTCCCCAAGGTGATGCACTTAGGCAAATAAAACCCTTATCCAACAACTCCCGTATCTATACTTTCAATTCCTTCAACTCTAACAACACCATCCTATAAGATGCTTTAAAGATTGATTCTGTCTAGGGGGCCAACTCAATCACAAACTCTGTCTTTCTGGTCGGAGATAGTCTTGGTAATTCATTTGGAAAGACATCGGGATAGTCTTGTACTACTACAATGTCTTCCATGTTTGGTTATTCCATCGACATATCACTTATTGATGCTAAATAACCTCGGCATCCTCACCCTAGCCACTTGGTCGTTTCCAACGAAGAAATCAAGGGGATCAAATACCCTCTTCGACTCCCGACAAATTAGAAGCTACTAACTCCATTCAAGTTAAATCGAATTATTTTATCCCGATAATCTATTGTAGTTCCTTGCTTGGTCAGCCAATCCATCCCAATGATGGCATCAAAGCCATACATCACTAAAACAATCAAATATCTTGACCATCTATAATCAACTTGCAACTAGGACAACCTACTATAGACAATACTAAATCTTTTAACAGAGTAGAAATAATGAAAACCTTTTTCCAACGATTCCGACCTTAATCCCACTAATTCTACAAACCGTTCAACAATAAAGGAGTGTGAGGCTCCCAGATCAAACAATGCATAAGCAGCATTGTCATGCAGAAATATTGTACCTATAATCATGGTAGGCATATCCTTTGCCTCCTTCCTCGTAACAACGTAGATCCTTCCTTACATCAGAGGTCTGTTCTAATTGCTTTGCAAGGCGCTCCCGACTGGTGGTCCGGTTGGCAATCATGGCACAAATGGCATCATAGTCCTGCGCGGACAATTCCGTACTCAATTGCCCATCTGACCATATCTGAAACAAGCTCCCATCCGAAGGGAACATGGGGCATTCCCATGCCTCTTTCCACACATTCAGCACCCGCTAAACAAACTTGGTGATGGCTTCCCCACGACGTTCCTCCTATTGGGCGGGAGGGAATACCTTTCTCTCGTCATTGGCTTTTTCCCAAATCGGCGATTATGTGCAAACACGACTATCTTCTCTACTATGTGCTTCTCAATCATCTAAGCTCTCTCGTACAACTCATCGTAGTCCTTCAAGTTCAAGGACACTAGATGGTCATTGATCTCCATCTTCAATCCGTCTCTAAACCTCCTAGCCTTATCTACTGGGTTCTCGACCATCCTCGGTGCATATTTCGACAGCTCTGGGAATTTGGCCTCATGCTGATCCATCGCCATCAAGTTCTGGCATAACCTTTGAAACTTTGCTATCTTCTGCTCTCTCGCACAATCCAAGAAATACTTGCTCGAAAAGGCCTCCATGAAGGTACCCCACACTCAGATCGTACCCTCAAGAAATACCCTCCTTTGGGTAGCTTCTCACCAAATACCGGCATTACCCTTTAGTTGGTAAACAACCAATATTACCTTCTTCTCCTCCGTACACTGCAGCAAGGTGAATGTCTTCTCCAGCTCCCTTGTCCAATGGGTCGCTGCCATTGGATCGCCAGCCCTAGTAGACTTGGGCGGCTTCAGTTTCATGAACTGTTCCACTAGCTGATGCATAAGCTAGTTACCAATCTCAAGCCTAGTTATAGGGGCAATCGCGACAACAGCAACAATGACTTGAGTCTAAGCTTGCTATTCGATCAATGTTTCGAGGGCGTCCATGATCTCATCCATCCTTAGATCTTCCAATGCCCCTTCTCTCGCACCATTCGGGACCTGCACCGTCTTCCTCCTCAAAGCTTTCTGCCCTGATGTTCTCAACCCGAGGGTACTCTGATCCGAATTGCATTTATCACAAGACTCTCCTAATCTGCTTTCCAATTCCCAGCACATAATTAGAAGCTGAGACAACTTTATAACAAACACAATTCTACTAACAATCACAAGCAAGCAAAAGATACGCCATTCCTACTAACTATTCACAAGATCTATCACACCTTATCACTCCATGAATTAACCAGGCTCTAATACCAAAATCGACAGGGTTGTCATGCCCCGACCCTTGAGGTCATGACAACCCCAATTCACTTGAGGTCTAAATCATACGACGTCCCAAGTACTATCATGCTGATGTTCCATTTTATTTATCTACAAGGTTAGCTTGAACATCAATATATATACATGCCTCACTACATGTGACATGTTAAGGCCTACACAAAAAAGGACCAACTTGGCTAACCAATCACCGCAAAAGTAGAGGAGGGTCTGTCAAAAAAAGGCTAAGCTACAGATGCCTAATCGTTGTCCTTAGAAGGGTTAGTCTCTCCAGTAGTAGGGTTTGAGATCTCGCTATCAAGGGGATCAAGGTCCATTGGATCCCAAATCTCGTCAATCAGGCCCACAGGCGGTACAGGCCCGTCAAAACCCCTTAGAGGACTGTACAACATGTCCCATAGCCTGATGTACCATGCCTTGAAGACATGTGACACATAATGGTCCCTCACTTCTTTGTCAACCCATACTATCGTCACATGAAGGTCATAAACAAAATCGCAACTCGAGATGAGCCGCGTAGTGACGATGGTACTCATATCGAGTGAGACACCAAATCTCACCGAGTACAATGTCATACTAAGGTCCTGAAAAATGTTAACCACATCGAGGTGAGATAAACTCAGTAAATCAAGATCCTAAACCTCAGTTAGGAACTTTGCTCACCTCGAGGGTAGTCTAAACATACATCCTAATAACGACAACCAACCAACTGCCATGCAACCCTATTCTTGCCCTATCTAACAATATCTCAAAAAAGCATTATCCGAAAGCAGTTCAATCACTAGACGCAACCACATGCAATCTTACCTTGTCTTGGCACACGCAACCTTTAGAAGAATACCATTTAAATCATGACAAGATCACAATGCAAGAATATAATCAAAGTGCTCCTCATAGCTTTCTCATGCCTCAATACTCACACATACTCCAATTATTACGACCCCTTGGGCTACGGCACAACTTTATGGATGGCGATTTACTGGTCCAAAACCAGGCATCATTCTCTTTGTGGGCACGACTACGTCATAGGTGGTCATCCAGCAGTGTCAAGCTCTCCTCTTAATGTGACCATGTAGCACAACATCAATTAATTCATTCATTTTTTTCTCTGTCATCAATGCAAACATGGTTCGTCCTCACACAACATGCCCTTGCAATTGTCATACGTATAATGTAATGCAGCAATAACCGACAATCACGCAAAAAAGTAATAGTCCAACTATTCTAGATATAATCATTTAGTAGCAGTTTAGATTGCAATGCAACAATCAATTCCAATCAATAGAAGCCACGGTACTCACATAGTGTAGTTACAGATAACACCAACCACTCATTTCAACAATCTGCAATTATCAACCATGTGCTTCTACGACTGATAATAATCAATTAATCTTACCAGATATCCAATTGTCACCACCCAAGAATAAACTAAGCTTATCCCTGAAAAGCTCACATAAAAGGGTATTTAATCCAACAATTCATTACTCAAGTAAACCCCATAATTCCCATAAAATACTTATCATTTTACAACAATGCTAAAATCAATTAATCCACCCAATTAATCTCGTTTATGAAAACTTCTCTTTAATAAACTCATGTCTCTTAATAACAAGGTAATTAATTATAATTGACATTAGAAAATAGACCCTAGTAATTTTTCCCACAAAATTGCTCAATTAAATCCATTTCCAATAAATAATCAAAATTAATTATATTCCCCAAAAATAATTAATATTCCGAAATAAATAAATAATAATTCGAAATTATAAAATAATTTAATTAATTAATTAATTCAGAAATAATATTTATTAATTACTAACCATAGTTAGTATTTAACCAAATTACAATTAACTAGCCCAACTGAGGTTACTTTATTCAACCACAATTAATTAATCTAACCGCAATTACTTTAATCAACTACAGTTACTTTAATCTAACCAGGATAATTTAATCTAACCATGGTTAACACTAAGCAAGGTTATCCAATTAATAAAATGTTAATCACCCACATCAAAAGCATAAACTAAGATGAAACTAATTAAACTAAGGGATTAGGAAGTCAACTCACTAGCTCAAAGATTCCGGCAATACTAGTGTGATGACGAAGGTGAAGGCTACGCAAGGTTAGCTCGGGGACGGCGAAGGATGACGAATAACAGTCGTTTCTGGTGAAACAACATCGGGGCTGCTTTCTACAAAAAAAGGGTAGTAGCGACTGCCAGCGGTGGAGCAAACGGTCGGTGGCAATAGGCAGCAACCGGTGGTGGAGCGAACAGCCGGCAGCAACAGGCGACAACTAGTGGTGGACGACTGGACTCCAAATGGCGTTAGTTGCATGCTGGATAGTGGCAACAACTTCGGCGAACAGCAGCAAGGCAACAACCAATGGTGAACAGCAAGGGTGGTGGAGATGTGAGGAAAAAAGGGAAGAGAAAAAAGAGAGAGTGGGCTGAGGAGTGGGAGCGATAGCAATGTAGGATCAATGAGAGAGAATGGATAATCAAAGCTTACCCAAAAAGCCAAGGCAAGTTGCAAGCCTAATCGCTTCAAAACTAATGACAACCAAGCAAAAACAAGCAATTGGGATCACACAATAAAAGTTTTAGAAGAGAGGGCCCATGGGCTGAGGAGAGGAAGGGAAATAGGCTAGCTTAGGCCCACATTGGGCTAGTCTAGATGGGCACAAGGCCCATTGGGCCGCCGGTCTTGGGTTGGCCCTCTCGCGGGCCTGAATTCCTAGTCCAAATTTTCCTTTTCTGACATTTTAAAACCCCTTGGAAACTCGAGAATAAATTAGGCGATGTCCAAATATCTAGTCATGGCATCACTGAGAAGTCGGTACTCGAAATCATATTAAAATTGGGGCGAAATCGAATCAATTGCAAATGTAGTACATTTAGACTATCGGGTGCCCCTCTAAGATTTTTCCTCACGCTTAACCCGTGGTCAACAATTCTTCAATCCACATTTAAGCAATTTCTCGAGCCAGGGACGACCTTCGATTCTCATGTGATCCTAGGGGCTCAATTGATAATTATGAGTATAAGATAAAAAAAATCAGTTTAACGTCATTTGTAACTCGTACCAAAATCGTGCAGAATTACCTGCAACCCAGCTTTGTACTTCTGCCGAATTGATTTATTTTTGTTTCCCTAATAGTCTAATACTAGGGGTTATCATTCCCACCTAAGCCCTTATGATCGAATGGTTTGTTCCTAATCGAAACTACGGGTTGCATGCATATCATTTCCTATTGGCACCATCCTATAATTCATTATTCTATGAACGATTAGTTCGGAATATTTGTACTGACCAAGCATTCGATCAACATCGCCATTTTATAAAATCCCAAAATATGGTCGATTTTCGAGGATGTTATAGTTTTAGTGATGGATGACTTTGACATCATCATTAGCATGGATTGGTTTACCAAGCAAAGAGCCACCATGGACTATTGTGAAAAGAAAGTCCAATTTAACCTAATTAGGGTTAGTGGTTATGAGTTCATTGGTAATCAAGAAGGACCCTCAATTCCTCTGATCACGTCACTCGAAGTGACTAAGTTGCTAGATGAAGGTTATCAAGGTTATCTAGCAACTGTAGTTAACACTTTGATAGAAGAACCGAGGATGGAAAACATCATAGTAGTACGAGATTATTGTGATGTTTTTCCTGAAAAATTAATTAGATTGCCCCCGAACAGGGAAATTGAATTTGTAATTGAGTTAACCCTAGGAACGGAGCCAATTTCTAAAGCATCAAACAGAATGGCATTGTTAGAGTTGAAGGAATTAAAGATACAAATGTAGGAGCTATTAAACAAGGGATTAATTTGTCATGGTGCATCACCTTGGAGAGTGCCACTTTTGTTTGTAAGGAAAAAGAATAAGTATCCATTACCAAGGATGGACGATTTGTTTGATCAATTCCAAGGAGTTTCAATATTCTCCAAGATAGATCTAAGGAACATGCTATCATCAGCTAAGGATTAAAAAGGAGGATATACCGAAGACAACATTTCGTACATGTTACGGACATTATGAGTTTACGGTAATGCCATTTAGTTTGACAAATGCCCCTACAACTTTTATGGATTTAATCAATCGTGTGTTCAAGAAATATTTGCATCGGTTTGTAATCATGTTCATAGACGAAATTCTAGTATACTCAAAGAGTCGACAAGAACACGAAAAACACTTGAAGACTATGCTGCAAACCTTACGAGAATGTCGATTATATGCCAAGTTCAGTAAATGTGAGTTTTGGTTAACTCGTGTGACATTTCTTGGTCATGTGGTCTTTGGCAAAGGGATTTCAGTGGACCTAGCTAAGATCAAAGCGGTCATGAATTGGCTAATACCAACCACAATAACTAAAGTTAGTAGTTTCTTAGGATTGGCTAGCCATTATAGATGATTCATGGAAAGGTTTCTACAATAGCCATGCCTTTGACGTAGTTACTAAAGAAGGACAAAAAGTTTGAATGGAAGGACAAGTGTGTATAGTTTCTAAGAGCTTAAGCATAAGTTAACTATCGCACCAATGTTGACATTATCATCTAGTCTAGGAAGGAATGAGATTTATAACAATGCATCATAGAAGGAACTCTGTTGCATTCTAATGCAGCATGGAAGAGTGGTTGCATACGCCTCCCAACAACTAAGACCTCATGTGTTAAACTCCTCGATGCATGATTTGGAATTAATAGTAATTATATTTGTGCTAAAAATTTAGAGGCACTATTGTGTGGGGGAAAGATTTCCAATTTACACAGACCATCAAAGTTTTAAGTACATGTTCTCTTAGATGGAATTGAATATGAGATAGCATCGATTGATGGAACTTCTCATAGATTAGGATTGTGAGATCCTATACCATCCTGGTAAAGATAATAAAGTAGTAGATGTGTTGAGTCGGAAGTCACCAATTGTGCAAATGATGGTGAGGGAATGGACACTACTAGAAGGAATACGAAACTCTGAATTCAAGTTCGAAGTAAGCCACCTTGCAAGTCTTATGGCAACCCTCAAAATTGAGCCTGAAATGCAAATTAGGATTAAGGTAGCACAAGCAATGGATTCTGCAATGGATGTAGCTAAAAGAAAACCATATTTTCAAGTATATGAGGACATGATCCTGAAATTCCAGAAGTAATTATGTGTGCTTGACGCTAAGCTTAAGGAGGAAATTTTGTCAAAATCTCATCGTAGTAGGTAAAGTGAGCAACCAAGCAACACAAAGCTGTAGTAGAATTTGCGGCAATATTATTAGTAGAATGGCATGAAAGTGGATATTGTCAAGCATGTGGCTAAGTGTCTAACATGCCAACAAGTGAAAGCGTAGTTTTGTAAGCTTTGTGAACTGCTGCAACCACTAGAAATTCCAGAATAGAAGTGGGAACATATCCTGATGGACTTTATGATAGGACTACCGAGAAGTCAGAGGGATAATGAGTCAATCTGGATAGCGGTTGACAGGCTAACAAAATTTGCCCATTTCATTGCTATATGAAAGGACTTTACCTTGGATAGGCATATAGAATTGTATGTACGGCATATAATTCGTCTTCATGGAGTGCCAATGACTATTACTTCAGATTGATATCCCAAGTTTACAGCAACTTTCTAGAAAAGCTTACAAACTGCCATGGGAACGAAGATGCAATATTGTATGGCATATCATCCACAAATGGATGGTCAATCAAAAAGAATAACTCAAACGCTTGAGGATGTGTTGCGAGCTTGCATTTTGGATTTTAAGGAAACTTGGGATAAACAACTTCATTTTTTTGAATTTGTCTACAGCAACAACTTTCAACTGAGCATTAAAATGGCACCATATGAAGCATGGTATGACAAGCCATAGAACCCTAATTTGTTAGAATGAGGCTCGTAAGAGAAAAATCACTAGTCTAGAATTGGTTCAACAACCGATGGACGTTGTTGAGATAATGTGAGAAAGGCTCACGATAGCTCAAAGCCATTAGAATGTAGATAAAAGATGTAGTTCATTGGCGATCACGTGTTCCTTAAAGTGTTGCCAATGCAAGGCACATCAAGATTTGACAAAAAAGGAAAGCTGAGTCCGAGATATGTGGGACCTTTTGAAATTTCGAAAGCAATAGGAAATTTGGCCTATCGTCTTGCATTTCTATCAAAACTTGCCCAAGTGCATGATGTTTTTCATGTGTCGATATTAAAGAAGTATGAACCCGATTCGACCCATGTGTTGAATTTTTAAAAGATAGACATGGACGATAGGGTGTTAAACGTGGAAAGACCAATGAAGATAGTGGATCCAAAGGAGCAAGTGCTATGGAACAAGACAACCCCTTGGTCAAAGTAATTTGGCAACATCATGGAACTGAAGGAGCTACGTGGGAAAGTGAGGAAATAATGAGGTGTTAACACCCCTATCTTTTTTAGGATTAGAATAATAGTTCAAATTTCAAGGATGAAATTTCTATAAAAGAGGAAGAGTTGTGACGTCCTAAAATTTCTACTCATTTTAAGATAAATGAAAGGGTTGGTCGTCAATAAGCACTTAGTTACGTTTATTTTGAATTGATCACTCACGAGTTAACTAACCTAATTGAAAAAGCAATTAAGGGTCAATATCCATTCGACTAAAGAATTCAATTAGGAATATACTCTTCGATCATAAGGAACAATACCATGCTATTGCAAGCCAATTAGCAAACAAAAATAAATCAATTCGATAGAGGAATGAGGTCAGATTGCTGATGATTCCGCACGACTTTAATACTAACTGCAAACGATGTTAAATCGATTTTCTTTTGGCTCTGTACTTAGGGTGAGCAATCAACCCCTCAAGATTACATAACAATTGAGGGTTGCCCTTAATTAAAGTGGTATAAACGTGGATTGAAAATTTACCAACCACAAGTCAATTTCGCATAAAAAATCTAAAAGCCGTTTGATAGATTAGATCATACTAAAGTTGCAATTGATAGATTTTAACCCCGAATTTTGATTCGATATCAAGTATTAAATTCTCAATGACATCACAACTAATCTAATGGGCATCGCCTCATTAGTCCTCAAGTTTATCTGTAAAATCGAAATAAGTTGGAAAAAAGGAAAACGGGCCGAGAAAGTGGAACCGCGGGCAATGGGCCCAATCGAAGGCTTATTGGGCCTAGTGGCCACTATGGCCGGCCCATCAAGGGCCCATGAAAAGGGTGAAATTCCCATTTTTCCCTTAGCTTCTAGAAAACTTTAATTGTGTGGTCCTAAATGCAAGTTCATTGCTTGGCTCATATTGAAACTTAGCCACCAAGTTGAGAATTCCAACTTGTCTGCTAGGTTTTCTCTTCATTTTTCCTCTGTCTCACCTTGGCTGCCATCCCCTACACCTCAACTCACTCTCTCTCTCTAGTTTTCTCCTTTTCCCCTCCTTTTCCTCGATTTTTGCCCCCTTTGCTACTATTTTCCACCATCCCAGCTTACTGCCATGGCTGGTTGAAGTTGTTACTACTATCTGGAGCTCAGCTACCCCTAATTGACCTCTGTCTAGCCTCGCCAATCACCATCAAGCTGCTATCTTCCTTGGTATGGCAAATCAACTCCACCGAAAGCTATTTTGCCAGAAATCGGCCACTATTCATCCTTGTTATTATCCTTGAGCTAGCCCCTCGTTGCCCTCGCCACCATCGTCTTTGTGTCATTAGATTCAATTAACAAGTGAGTTAATTTCCTAATCCTTGATTAAGGTATTAGATTCTATAGGGGTGATTAATTTAGGATTAACCTTGGTCAAGATTAGTTTAGTGCTAATTCACTATGCTTTGTGCAAAATTTGGTTTGTGGTGGATTAATTATGATTAACCATGTTTAATGATTATTTTATTATAATAAAACTTTATTAGTGGTAAATTAGTATGTTAATCTTGTTTACAATTAAACTATACTACTAATTATGGTTTAAGATTAATTAGTTTAATTAATCTTGGTTAATAAGAATTGCTTAAAGGTGATGCTAGTTGTACACCAACTTCAAGATAACGATAGTTCTTGGCAGGAAGCTACCTAGAGAAAGGTCTTTCTTGAAGGTATAGTTCTAATGGGGGAAGTTTTTGTTCAGGCCTTCAATAGCAAGTACTTTTCAGACTGTGCAAGGGAACATAAGATGGCACAATTTCAGCAATTGGGTCAGAACCATATCACAATGGACCAATGTGAGGTAAGGTTTGTGAAACTTCCATAGTATGCAACAAGTTTGATTGAGACCCAGTGGACAAGGCTAGGAGATTCCAAGATCGGTTGAAATCAGAAATCAATGACCTACTAGAGCCCCTCAAGCAGTTTGTTGAGTTAGTAGGATTAAAGCCAGAATCATTGGGGGTAGTTTATAGTATTTCAACCCATTAAAAGATAAAGTGCTATGTGCGGTAGGTTGTCATGGAAGTAAATTAGTTATTGGCGATCACAAAGGAAAGATAGATTTGATTGTTTTAGAGATGCATGACTTTGCATCATCGGCATAGATTGGCTTACCAAGCAAGGAGCCACCATGAACTACCACAAAAAGAAAGTCCAGTTTAACCTGATCAAGGTTAGTAGTTATGAGTTTGTTGGGAATCAAGGATGACCCTCGACTCCTCTGATCATGTCACTCGAAGTGACTAAGTTGCTAGATGAAGGCTGTTAAGGTTATCTAACAACTATATTTCACACTTTGATAGAAGAACTGAGGATGGAAAATATCATAGTAGTATGAAATTATTCTTATGTTTTTCCTTAAGAATTACATGGATTGGCCCCAAAAAGGGAAATTGGATTTGTAATTGAGTTAGCCTTGGGAACAAAGCCAATTTCGAAAGCACCATACATAACGGCATCGTCATAGTTGAAGAAATTAAAACTACAAATGTAGGAGTTGTTGGACAAGGGATTTATTCGTCCTAGTGCATCACCTTGGGGAGTTTCTAGTTTTGTTTGTAAAGAAAAAGAATGAGTCATTGCACCTATGCATTGACTATCGGCTACTCAATCAAGTGACAATCAAGAATAAGTATCAATTACCATGGTAGACGATTTGTTTGACCAACTTCAAGGAGCTTTGATATTCTCCAAGATAGACATAATGATAGTCTATCATCAACTAAGGATTAAAAAGGAGGATATACCAAAGACGGCATTTTGTACACGTTACAAACATTATGAGTTTACGGTAATGCCATTTAGTTTGACAAATGCCCATGCAACTTTTATGGATTTAATGAATCATGTGTAAAAGGAATATTTGGATTGGATTGCAATCGTGTTCATAGACTATAATTTGGTATACTCAAAAAGTCTAGAAGAACACGAATAGCACTTGAAGACTGTGTTGGAAACCATACAGGAACACCAATTATATGCCAAATTAAGTAAATGCAAGTTGTAGTAAACTCATGTAACATTTCTTGGTCACGTGGTCTCTAGCGAAGGGATTTCAATGGACCTAGTTAAGATTGAAGCAATCATGAATTGGCTGAAACCAACCACGGTAATTGAACTTCGTTATTTCTTGGGATTAGCTAGCTATTGCAAATGACTCGTGGAAAGATTCTCTACGATAACCATGCCTTTGACATAGTTACTAAAGAAGGATAAAAAGTTTGAATGGACAGACAAGTGTGAGCGTAATTTCCAAGAGCTTAAGCATAAACTAACTACAGCACTAGTGTTGACTTTACCATCTATTTCAGGAAAATATGAGATTTATAGCGATGTCTCATTCAAGGGATTTGGCTGCATTTTAATGCAACATGGAAGAGTGGTTGCATATGCGTTCCGATTACTAAGACCTCATAAGTTAAACCACTCAACGCATGATTTGGAATTAGCAACAATTATATTTGTGCTAAAAATTTTAAGGCATTATTTGTGTGGGGAAAGATTTTCAATTTACCCAAACTATCAAAGTCTTGAGTACCTATTCTACTACAAGGAACTAAATATTAGACAGTATCGATGGATGGAAATTCTCAAGGTTTATGATTGTGAGATCCTACACTACCCTTGTAAAGCTAATAAAGTAGTAGTTGCGCTGAGTTAGAAGTCATCAATTGCGCAAATGATGGTGAGGGAATGGAAAATTCAAGTTCGAAGTAAGCCATCTTGCAAGTCTTATAGCTACCCTTAGAATTGAGCTCGAAATACAAACTAGGATTATGGCAGCGTAAGCAATGGATTATGCAATCCAAAAGATTTTGAAAATGGATACAGTTAAAATAAATTTTCTAGTATCTGAGGATAGGATCTTGAAATTCCATAGACGATTATATATGCTCAACAACGATGAGGTTAAGGGGGAAATTTTGTTAGGAGCTCATCGTAGTAGCTACAGTGAACAACTGAGCAACACAAAGATGTACCAAAATTCACAACAATACTATTGGTAGAATGGCATGAAAGTGGGCATTGCCAAGTACGTGGCCAAATGCTTAATTTGCCAGCAAGTGAAAGGTTAGTTTTGTAAGCCTGGCGAACTGTTGCAACCATTAGAAATTCTCGAATGGAAGTGGGAACATATAACGATAGACTTCGTGATGGGACTACCGAGAAGTTAGAGGGGTAATGACTCAATTTGGATAATGGTTGATAGGCTGACAAAATCTGCCCAATTCATTGCTATACGAAAGGACTTTACCTTGGACATGTATGGAAAATTGTATGTATGGCATTTAGTTCATCTTCATAGAGTGCCTTTGACTATTACTTCGGATCAAGATCCCAATTACAACAACTTTCTAGACAAGTTTGCAAACTACCGTGAGAATGAAGCTACAATATAGTACGTCATATTATCCACAAACAAATGGTCAATCAAAAAGAACAACTCAAACACTCAAGGATATGCTACAAGCTTGCATTTTGGATTTCAAGGGAAGTTGGGATGAACAACTTCATTTTGTTGAATTTTCCTACAACAACAGCTTTCAACAAAGCATTTAGATGGCATCATTTGAAATGTTTTATGGCAGGCCTTGCAGAACCCCAATTTGTTGGAATGAAGTTAGTGATAGAAAAATTATGGGTCTAGAATTGGTTCAACAGTCAAAGGACACCATCAAGATAATACAAGAAATGCTCAAAACAACTCAAAACTATCAGAAAAGCTATGCAGATAAAAGAAGCAAGACATTAGAATTTCAAGTTGGTGATCACATGTTCCTTAAAGTGTTGCCAATGTGAGGCACATCAAGATTCGGAGAAAAGGGAAAGCTAAATCCAAGATATGTGGCACCCTTTGAAAGTCTGGAAAGAATAGAAAATTTGGCCTATCATCTTGCATTACCGCCAAAACTTGCTCAAGTGCATGATATTTTTCACATGTCAATGTTAAGGAAGTATGAACTTGATTTGACCCTCGTGCTAAATTTTAAAGAGATAGACGTGGACGATAGGGTGTTGTATGTAGAAAAATCAATGCAAATAGTGGATTCAAGGGAGAAGGTGCTATAGAACAAGACAATCCGTTTGGTCAAAGTAATTTGGTAGCATTGGGGAACTAAATGAGCTACATAGGAAAGCGAGAAAATAATGAGGAGTTAACACCTCTATCTTTTTGAGATTAGAGTAATGGTTCAAATTTCAAGGATGAAATTTCTGTAAGAGGGGAAGAGTTGTGACGTCCTAAAATTTCTACTCATTTTGAGATAAATGAAAGGGCTGGTCGTCAATGCATAGTTAGTTACGTTTACTCTAAATTGATCATTCATGAGTTAACTAACAGAATCAAAAAGACAATTAGGGTTCAATACGCATGCGACTAGAGAATTCAATCAAGAATATACTCTTCAACCATAAAGATAAAAAAGGGACAATACCATGTTGTTGCAGGCCAATTAGCAAATGGAAATAAATCTATTCAACAAAAGTACGAGATCAAATTGCGAATGATTCCACGCGACTTCAATACTAACTACAAACAATATTAAATCCGTTTCCTTTTAACTCTATACTCAGGGTGAGAAATCAACACCTCAAGATTATATGACAATCGAGGGTTGCCCTGAATTGAAGAGGTACAAACATGGATTGAAAATTTATCAACCATAGATCAATTTCGTGTAAATGCCCTAAAAGCCGCCCGATAGATTAGGTCGTCCTAAAGTCGCAGTTGATGGATTTTAACACTAAATTTTGATATTATTTCAAGTATCAAATTTTCAAGGACCTCAAGACTAATCTAATGGATGCAACTTCATTAGTCCTCAAGTTTATTGGTAAAATCGAAAAAGGTTGGAAAAAGGGATAACAGGCCGAGAAATTGGAGCCATGGGAAATAGGCCCAACCGAAGGCCTATTGAGCTTAGTGGCCACTATGGCCGGCCCATTAAGGGCCCATGGGAAGGGTGAAATTTCCATTTTTCCCTTGACTTCTAGAAAACTTTAATTGTGTGGTCCTAAATGCAAGCTCATTACTTGGCTCATATTGAAACTTGGCTTCCAAATTGAGAATTTCAACTTGTCTACGTAGTTTTCTCTTTCTCTCCTCTCTCTCTCCTTGGTTGCCATCCCCCACACCTCATCTCACTCTCTCTAGTTTTCTCTCTTTTTCCCCTCAATTTCCTCTATTTCCAACCCATTTGTCGTCGTTTTTCGCTGTCCTAGCCTACTATCTCTGCTAGCTGAAGTCACTATTGTTGTTCGAAGCATAACTACTTTTAATCGGCCACTGCCTAGTCTTGCCAGTCGCCATCCCACCACTGTCTTCCCCAATCCAGGGCAAGTTAGCTTCATTGGAAGCTATTTTGTTGGAAATCGGCCACCATTTGTCGCTCGTTGTTATCCCCAAGCTAGCCCTTCATTGTCTTCACCACCACCATCATCCCGGTGTCGTTGGATTCAATTAAACTCTATTAAAGGTGATTAGTTTAGGACTAATTTACTATGCTCTGTGCAAAATTTGGTTTGTGGTGAATTAATTATGATTAAGGATGTTTAGTGATTATTTTATTATTATTAATCTTTGTTAGTGGAAAATTAGTATGTTAATCTTGTTTAGTATTAAACTATACTACTAACCTTGGGTTAAGATTAATTAGTTTAATTAATATTGGTTAATAAGGATTTCTTAAAGTTAATCATGTTTTGTAATAACTAATTATGATTAATTATTTTAGTATAATTATTAATTAAAATTAATTCTTTTATATAAGTATTAATAATTACTTATTTTTAATAAATACAAATTAATGATTATTTTCGGAATTAATTATAATGATTATTTTGGGAAATAATTAATTAATAATTTTTGGATGGTAATTAATTATTTATTTATGAGCAAATAATTATTTTTGGATAATAATTAATTAATTATTTTGGGTGATAAGTTAATTCCATTGTTAAATAATCAATTATTTTTGGTTGATAATTGACTAATTATCCTTGAATAATAACCGGTGGATTGTTTTAAGGAAAAATTAATAATTAATTCTTTGAGAGTGAATTAATTATAGTTAGTCTCTATCTACAATGTGGAAATAATAGGTGGATATTATACATGTGTTTTTACTTGGATTATATGCTGAATGTATGTACTTTTTTGATAATTGAGGCTTGTTTGCAATTAAAAATTTGTTTTTCCTATAAGTGAATGAAATGTGTTTATTTCATGAGACATGGAATATGAGTGCCTGTTCATTTGTGAACTAGGGCAAGAAAATGTGAAAAAGGTAAGTTCGAAAAGTTGATATGTTCAACATGTTTGTGTGACTACGTGTGGAATATTGTTGCATCGTATGCTTAAAGCCTATGATGAACTATTGTTTGTAAGCACAAATCACATCTACATTGGCTAAAGTGAAAGATAATGAAATGATCATGAGTGACTAATGTGCTTGCGTGGTCACATAAAAGCCCATCACCTAGTGGGGGGTCTATGGTTGACAAAGTCAGTTTTATCGAAATACCCAAGCAGGACATTCGGAAGTCGAGTCAAGGTAGAGGCCATACCGATGCTCATTTGTGGAATGTTGTCTAGGCAGAGGCCCAGGATAATGCCCAATCATGCCAATAGACTCCAACTTGTGTTTTCGAGTAATTTTCCCCCAAGGTTGTTAATAATGGGAACACAATTGGGTATATTATGCATGGGAAAGTCTAAAATGTGTTCTAATTATGTGATATTTCATGCATTGAAATGGGTGTGTGATAAATTGTATCATGCTGATCGTGTGCATCAAGACGAGGCAAGGATGCCTGTGGAAACATTTATTGATTGTTAATGACTATGTACGAGTTATAACCTAATCATGCTTCTAGAAATGACAAATGGTGGTTTTGTCGCTATTAATCAATTGTCGATAGAAATACTACACATTTAAGGCGCACTTGAGGCGAGTAGATCTTCTAGTTGGGACTTGGGTCATTAACTTACTGAGTTTTATCTAATTGTTGTATTAACCATCTTTCAGGACCTTAGCATGGCATACCTCCCAATGCAATTTGATGTCCCGATGGACATGGACACCATAGTCACAACGTGACTTATTCCAGGTCGCCCTTATGTTTACGAGCATCACGTAACCACTGTTTACATCAATGAGGGCCTAACCATGTGGGTACCCGACATGTTCAAGGGCTAGTTTTTCAGGCACGGAGATGATTTTTACAACCCTCTCAAAGGATTCGATGGGCCACCTACCAATGACCCTGGTGATGAGGTATGGGATCCCATGACCATTGATGTCCCTGACGGCGTCATAAAGGATCCTTCGGAGGAGGAGGAGGACTTGGAAGTGTACCTGGCGTAGGCATCTAAGGCCTACTTTTTTATTGACCCTTTTTAATGATAGTAGTGGATTAAATCAACCTAGTCCTTTTTTGTGTAGGCCCGCAAGAAAAAAGAACCCAAGGGGGGCTTGTATATATGTTTTTAGGGTTAATCTCAGTAAATAAATAAAATGGTTGCTTTTGCTATTACTGATGTGTCTTTCTACTATCCCCACTGTTGGTGTTGATTGGGTGGAGTTTGAATTGTTTGCACATGCATTTAACTCGAAAGATAATAATGAATGGTCAACGACATGTCATAGGACGTCGCAATCAAATGATTGCAAGTGAAATAGAGGTTGTCGCATGCTCAAGGGTTGGGGCGTGACATCCCCATTGATTTTGGTGTTAGAACCCGACCAACACCTAGAGTGATAAGGTGTGGTGGGTTTTGGGATAGTTAATTAGGAAAGACATTTCCTTTACTTGCATGTGTTTACTTATAGGACTTTTTATGGTCCTTTATGTTAAAAGGGTTGTCTCAATTTTTAATTCCCTTTAAGAATTGGAAAGTAGGTATAGGTGAGAATCTAGCTAAATGAGCAATTCAAAGTGAAATTCCCTTGAGCTAAGAACTCCAGGGTAGAGAACCCCTAGGAGAAGAACAATACAGGTCCCAATTGGTGCTAGAGAAAGGGCACTAGAAGATCCCAAGATGGATGGGATCATGCATGCCTTGGAGGCTTTGATAGGATAGCAAGCTTAGACTCAAGCTACTGTCATTACTGCTGCAGCCGCCATCGCCGCTCCCACTAATGTTCCTGTAGCTAGGCTTGAGAATTGTGATCGGCCTATGCATTAGTTAGTCGAGTAGTTTTTGAAATTGAAATCACCAAAGATTGCAGGAATAGGTGACCCTGAGGCAGCAACCCTCTAGGCCAGGAAGATTGATGATCGTCTCAAAGATGTCCTGAATTGATGACCAGGAGTCCCAATGATGGACATATCATCGAAAGAGTGTTTGAGAAGATGGAAAATGTAAGCACTATATGTGGCGTCCAGAATTTTCACATTTGTTATTATAAGACATTTGGAAATTCTGTATTTGATAATGATTCTTAGATTATGAAGCCAAGTATTATTTTCTTTAGATTTATGATGGATGTGCAGAAATTTTAGTTGAGTCGTAAATTTTATAAGGCGTGGAGGATAATTTTTCATAAACATAAATTATCCCGAGATCAACATGTGAATTGAATTATGTATATGCTAATAGTAGGGCGGTGTTAATTAATTTATTGTTGTTAGTGGTTGATGGGTGATGTAACATCCATGGTTCTGGGCTATGAGAATTGGCAATGGAATCAGTGCGCCAATAGTGGGGATTAGCCATGAACCAATCCAAGGATCGGCCATGGATTGATCAACCCAATTAGAAGAGTGACCAAGGGATAAGCCATGGCCCAATCAAAGGGTTAGCCTTGGATTGATCGAGGGATTGATAGTTGTCATGGCCCACCCTCAACGATGGTCAATATCAGGAGGGACGGTGTTTAGAGGTATTTGCTAATGAGTTCACACTTGGGGCCACCAAAGGTGTCATCACCTCATCTTCAGTTTCAGCCATTAAGTAAGAGGTCTACACAAATGTGGATTCTCCCAAACCTATACCCTACGCCACAACAAGAGGGTGTTGTGATTCGCTTCCATACATACAGTACACCTTAGAAAGGAGATTCATTGTGAAAGATGAATGTAGGGTTACTTCCACCATGATAGCCCTCTCAAAAGATACCTCCCAAGAGATAGCGTCACTTCATCCTCTGGTCTCCTTTTTGAGCATGTTAAATTGTAGCTTATGAACCTTTTCCAAAGGCTCATACCCTGCACGACAAGTTCATTTTATTAGTTCTATTTAAACAACCTAATATGACATGTAAGAGTCACCACTAGCTTTACGTTTGGAGGCTGGCTAGAAAGCCTAATCGAGGGTTCGAAACGGTCTCTCGATATCCACATAACCAAAGATTGTAGGGGTTTGGGGACTTGGATTACATTAATATTGCTATTAATGCCATTTTGGTACCTAATAGTCATCGTGTTACCTAAGATGATCATGTGTCTTTTTTATGTTTTCATGCTATTTATTACAAAGAAGTGATCATACGTGGATGTTGGTTTCATGTCATTCTGATTTCTACTTGAAAGGAAAAATAAAGGAAAAAAATTGAAATTAAAGATGCAGGATGAGAAATAAACATCCAAAGCAATCAAAGTGGTAAAAACCTAAACAATTCTAAAAGGACGGAAAATGAAAAGCCCGCAACTCACCTGGCATTTTATACAACACAAGAGAAAACTCAAGACGTATGTCAAATAATGAATGAATGTTACAAAAGAATGGGTTGAAATTGTTGGAAGATATGCGATATCCAATTAAGATTGGAATCACACTCTAAATAAATCAAGATCTTTTTCAATATTGGATCTGATTTATTATATGATTCTTTTCCTTTCTTGTAGACTTCTTGTATTATAAATTGCATCAATTGTACATTGAATGACATAATACACAAAAACATTTGTTCCCATATTCTATTGTCTTCTATCTTCTGCTCCTCTTTTCCTTTTATGGTATCAGAGCATCGATCTGCTCTTAATTGCTTCTGCTGGATTGCCTGTTGACCGGAGATTCTAACCTGCAAACAGAACAAACACTCGGACAAAGGAATCAATTTTTTTATTAAAGAGGCAAAAGATAGATATTTTTACCCATAATGGCTCGTGACTCTCCATCAAATTCGAAGCATGTCGTCTCCTCAGAAGTCCAAGATCAACATTTGTCCGCCCAAGTCCCTGGTGACTAGCAGCAAACCTGGGCTCAGACAAGTCTGGGGCAGCCCATCACGGGCCAGCCCACTGTGGGCTAGCCCATAGGGAGGCCATCCTTACCAATGAGTGCATTTCCCATTTTATTTTGGGCCCATCCCAAATTCATCACTGCCTGGGAATGTAGGCTACCAGGGATTCGCCTAGCCCAATGGAAGCCCACCAACCAGTAATGGGGCAAACTTCACAGGTGGGCCTGGGATTTCACAGACGAGCGGGCCAGAAATTCCAGTCACGGATGCAGGGTAGACAAATGGGTCAGGAGGACCGAATGCAGGTTTTCCAGGCGGATCTGTAAATCTAGGTATAGAAGTAAATCCCTACCCGACTTTTCAACCCGACTACTTGCCATATTCCATTGCGGCCATCACCGGACGACCAGAACCCGACGATGCCTTGTTTGTCTCCACCACGGATGGATCGGAGTTGCAGCTCATAAGCCACCCTCTCATAGGACCCGAAGGATACACGACCTGGGCACAAGAGTTTCGACAGGCTCTCGTCACCAAGGACAAGAACGAGTTCATCAACGGTTCTATCGCCGTTTCGACCGACAAGAAAATGGCACAACAGTGGAGAAAATGTAACTAGTTAGTGAGAACGTGGATAGGAAATTGCATAAACCCAGAGATTGCAGCCAGATTACCACCCACAGAAGACTCGAAAATTATGTGGGATAACATAAAGGAAATGTATGGAAGACTAGACTGAGCGAAGATTTTTTCACTCACGCAAGCACTTTCAGAATTAAAATAGGGAAGCATGAGTGTTATGGCATGCTTCAACAAACTGTCCGCGCTCTGGAATGAACTAGAGGCAGTAGAAGAAAAACTCAACGGACCTGAGGCGACGTTGCAGCAGTACAGGGCCATCAAAGATAGAGAAAAAATGACTCGATTCCTCCTTATATTGAACGATTCATACCCAACCTTCAAATCGCAGATTCTGGTGATGGACCTGGTACCGCCGCTCAGCCACATCTTTCAATTGGCCGTCCAAGAGAAGAGCCAACGACTTATTTCACCGGAAGGCATAAAAGAAGGAGAGAGCATCGCGCTCGCAGCTCGAGGAGAGCGGAAAAATCGAGCCAAGGAACCCTAGATTGGGAGAAAGAACGGCGATCAGAAAGGTTAGGGTTAGCAGGTTCACGACTTTTTAAAGGGGCTGGAACGGATGGTCTAGATTGAATGCAGTGATCGGACAGTTCCAAGGTGTTTGATCAAGCGCCCGAATCTGACGATGGAAATGCTTTCGGTTTTAAATCATCTAATTGTGGGCAATTTTCAGGTGAATCAAAGAATTATGGGCAATTTTCAAAAGGAAAAAGAAAATTATTTTGCGACTATTGCAAGCGGCCCCACCACACAATTGAAAATTGCTGGAAATTACATGGCAAACCTAGAGAAAAAGAAAAAAAGGGAAAGGAAATTTCGGCTACGGCATATCAAGTCACCGACTTAAATTTAAATTAGCCTATTACAAATGGGCAGTATCAGCAAATTATGCAGGCATTACAAAAATTGGACATTTCCAACAAGGAAGCAATTTCTCAGGTATTTCTCATTGCTTGGTAAATTCGATTTCCAGAAATGCTTGGATAATTGATTCAGGGGCTAGTGACCATATCGTCTGCAATGAGAACTTATTTTCTGATATTCATAAAAAATTAGATATTCCTATTTCTGTTCAACTGCCAAATGGGAATATTACTCTTGTCACCACAACAGAGATAGTTAATCTCAGTCCACAAATTACCCTGGAAAATGTCTTTTATGTCCCAGATTTCTAGTTTAACCTTATTTCCGTGTCTAGAGCCTGCAAAGAAAATTTCTATCAAGTACTGTTCAATGCTGATACTTGCTTCTTTTAGACCCTTTCGACTGGCAAACTGATGGGCTTAGATAATCTCTCTAAAGGATTATTTTTTCTGGACCAGCCTTCTAAGAAATTTTGATTTATCTTGCAATTCCTTGAATAAACAATCATTGCATAATTTGACAACCAATGATAAAGATTTCCTTTTTCATTCAAGAATAGATCATAGTTCTCTTTTCCCCTTCCATCATTGTCCTATCTGCCCTTTGGCAAAACAATCACGTGCACCATTTCCTCTTAGCAAAAGTCATGCAAATAGCATTTTCTCTTTGATTCATGCTAATGCCTGGGGTCCTTATCATGCACCACACCATGATGGTTCACGTTTCTTTCTCACTATCATGGATGATTACTCTAGAGCCACATGGATTTTTCTTATGCAATGCAAAAATCAAGTCTTCCCAAATTTGAGGACTTTCATTTCCTTATCAAAGAATCAATTTGGGAAGCCTATTCAACGCATTCGGATAGATAATGGAAAGGAATTCTTTAATCATGATTACGCCTCTCTTTTCTCATTACATGGCATCTTGCACAAGAGTTCATGTGTATATATTCCGAAACAAAATGGGGTAGTAGAGAGAAAACACAGGCATCTATTAGAAGTTGTACGTGCTTTGAAGTTTCAAGCATCCATCCCGGAAGATTTTTGGGGAGATTGTGTAACAGCTACAGTGTACTTAATCAATCGGATGCCAACAAAGGTTCTCAATGGACGGAGTCCTTTTGAGGTGCTCTTTGGAAAGAAGCCAGAATTGGACCATCTGAGGATTTTTGGATGCTTATGTTATGCTACCACAGTGGGACCTCGGGACAAGATGGGTTCCCGTGCCAGGCATTGTACATTTATGGGATACCCGAGTTTACAAAAGGGATACCGTGTATTCGATCCATCCATGAAGGAATTCTTCGTTAGCAGGGACGTAACATTTCACGAAGACATTTTTCCTTTTGAAGAAAATGAATCTTCGGAAGAAAAGAAAGCATCAAGCAACAAAGATACGCCCTTGACTGAGGATGAAAGGCCCGAATATTTTCTAATTAGATCTCCTAGGAGTTCAGGCAGTCCTTTAGCATCCAATCAAGTCTCAGATGATATTTCTTCTCCAATGATGATGGAATCAACACCGGAGAATATGTCCAATGAAGAAGTTCCTAGTCCTGCATCAGAAGATCTTATGGATTCTTCACATTCATCATCACATGTGCCATCACAGGATCCACCATGACGTTCTAGACAAATCACTTGTCCACCAACGTGGACCAAAGATTATGTTTGTGCTGCTCAAAATCTACCAGGTATTCCATACCCCATCTCATCTTATGTTTCCTTTAACCAATCATCTCCGGAACATAGACACTACATTTGTTCCATATCTGAAGAGCGAGAACCCTCTAATTATTATGAAGCACACACTGACCCACGCTAGTAGAAAGCTATGGAAGCAGAGTTGCAAGCCCTAATGAAGAATCAAACATGGGAACTTGTAACCTTACCTCCTCAGCGGAAACCGATTGGGTGCAAGTGGGTGTATAAGATAAAATATCGGGCAGATGGAACGGTTGAATGGCACAAAGCACGACTTGTGGCTAAAGGATTTACACAGAAGGAAGATTTTGATTATCATGAGACCTTCTCCCCTGTAGCCAAAGACATTACAGTCCGGTCTTTTCTATCGGTTGCAGCTTTTCAAGATTAGAAATTACATTAAATGGATGTTCACAATGCATTCCTCATGGGGATTTAGATGAGGAAATCTACATGGATCTTCCACAGGGTTTACGGAGACAGGGGGAGAATAAATTATGTCGTCTTCGCAAGTCCTTATGGGCTCAAGCAAGCTTCCAGGCAGTGGTATGCCAAATTTGCTAACTCCCTCACAGCTGCAGGATTCAAACAGTCCAAGTATGATTATGCTATTTTCATATGGACTAAAGGTATGTCATCTATCTACTTGATGATATATGTTGATGATATATTGATCATGGGAAATGATGAAAATGCCATAAAGGGTTTCAAAGAGTACTTGCACTCTACCTTCCATATGAAGGACCTGGGATCTCCCAAATATTTCCTAGGAATCGAAATTGCCCAATCCGAATGAGGGATTTCTCTCAATCAGCGGAAATTCGTATTGGAGATTATATTAGAAATAGGCTTATCAGGCTGCAAACCAGCTATCATTCCAATCAAGCAAAACACCAAACTCACTATGGCAGATTATGATGAAAATGTATCTCAAGATGAAGGTCTCATACTTGAAGATACATCAGAATATCAAAGGCTCGTTGGAAAACTCATATATTTGACTATGACCAGACTAGATATACGTTATGCAGTACAAACACTCAGCCAGTTTATGCACAAGCCTAAGCAATCACACATGAATGCTCCTCTAAAAATCGTGAAGTACTTGAAGAAATGTCCGAGACTCGGATTACTTCTCTCAAGAAAGTGTGATATGGAGATGACGGCCTATTGCGACGCGAATTATGCAATGTGTCCTATGAGTAGAAGATCCATCACAGGTTTCCGTATTAAATTTGGGGAATCCTTACTCTCTTGGAAGACAAATAAACAACCAATAGTGTCACTATCTTCAGCAAAGGCAGAATACCGAGCCATGGCAAAGACCACCTGTGAGATAGTATGGTTGAAGGATTACTTCAGGATCTTGGAGTAAAAATTAAGGGACCAACCAAATTGTTCTATGATAATGATGCAACGCTCAAACTTGCATCCAACCCTATAGTGCATGAAAGAACAAAGCACATAGAAGTGGATTGTCATTTCACTCGAGAAAAAATCCAAGAAGAAATAATTGAGACGAGAGGAGTTGGAACTATAGAGCAACCTGTGGATGTCTTCACCAAATCTCTTTGTCAGAGACAACACGCATATCTGTTAAGCAAGCTAAGCATCTTGGATATCTACAAGCCACCAGCTTGAGAGGGAGTGTCGGAAGATATGCGATATCCAATTACAATTGGAATCGACATTCTAAATAAATCAAGATCTTTTTTAATATTGGATCTGATTTATTATATGATTCTTTTCCTTTCTTATATACTTCTTGTATTATAAATTGCATCAATTGTACATTGAATGACATAATACACAAAAACATTTTTTCCCATATTCTATTGTCTTCTATCTTCTGCTCCTGCTCCTCTTTTCCTTTCAGAAATGAATATCGACCTCTTGCTATTTGCAACAAAAAGAATCGAATTGGACATCAACCTCTCATCATTTTCAGGATTGCCATCTTGAATCTATTCTAAATTTAGCCTAAAGCTAAAGTGAACAAATAGAACTTCACTTATATTTGAAACAAACATCGAAGAATGCAAAAGGCAATCAAAACACATCAAGGAATCAAGAGGGAAATAGTCAATTTGCTCAAATTGGCCTCCGGTTGACCTCTGAAATTGGACACGGTGACTAACACCATAAGCCCTTAGGTCAGCTTCTATGTGTTATCTAACTACATATATCGTGCCTATACATACTACTACCAATCACAAGCATAGTTTGAAAGTAAACATACATACAGGTCTAAAAACCTTAGTTCTCACTCAATCAAACAATTAATGAACCGACACTGGGTCACTTCACTCATTCACCATGCACCAATCACAATCACATGTCCCAAGCAAGTGAAATTGAGGTATTAGAAGGGTTTGCACAATGCCCAAAAGAAAATGACACGATTTGGCACCATTTGAATGGAAAATGAAGTCAAATCGAAATGGAAGATAAAATTTTAGTATGCCCTGCGCTTTGAAGGACTCGATGAAATTTTTAAACAATCCTCCAATTTTCTAAGAAAATTTGTGAATAAAGTTCAAGATGTGAGGACAAAACTCGTGAAGATACTAAAAACCAATTCAGCGTGCATATTTTCCTAAAAACGCTACAACAGAGACATTTCATAAAAAGGAAAACAAGGCAAGCCGAAACGAAGCATTCAAGATGCAATCAATTGAAATAGAGCCCATGGATAATTGATCCTAAAAAATTTAAGGCATATCAAGCACACAATAAGGAACAATGTCCATGAAGGAAGCATCCCAAGACAAGTCACACATGAATTTATACAAATTTGTAAACACAAAACAACACTTCAGAAATGATTAAGGGCAGCAAGATATCAAGGCACGTTTATGTTGATTTTTCATGGTTAATGATGTCTAAAAATTCTGAAAATTCACTACATAGACATATGAATGATGATCAAATTTCAGAATATAAACACAAGCTTTGCAAGCAAATTCATATGGAAAACGAGGTCAAAATGAGGCATGCAATATGTCATTTCAAAGCTTTAAGGGTCTTCTAGATATGTCTAGAAGAATTCATGCAACAATTTAGCTCTTAAGGAGTTCAAACAAAGAATTTTCCACAAAGGTACAGAACAGCAAAAATTTCAACAGAACATATCATGCATGTGAATGAAGTTCTATCACTAGATAACATGATAAAAATCAACAAATTTCAAGAAATTAGACCTAAATGTGAGATTTCTAAGTCATGAAGGATCCCAATTCTAGTTCTAATACACAAATTAGTACAAAAATGGCAAATGCAACTTGTACATGCATGAACATACCAAAATTAGTTTCGCATTCAACTAAGGACATGCGATTAATGCATCAAACGAAGTCCAATTATGGCATACAATATGTCATTGGAAAGGTAATGAGGTCCACTTTGATTTTCATAAAGACACCAAAGTCCAAAAATCATGTTTACACATTCAATTCAATGCAAACACAATTTAGGTTCGAAAAAGGTAGAACAGACCTTAAGGACGATTTTTCGAAGTTTTCACCTACTGAATGTCCTCTGAAAATTTTGAAAAAAAGAAAATGTTATGACCAAGGTAATTTTGAGCAATTTTTATAGACATTGAAGTCTAGATCTCAATACAAAAATTAGCACAAAAATAGACGAACTGATGAGGTGGAACGGGGCAAAAATAGCAGAACAACCTATTAACTGTTCTTGAGGTTTTTACCTACTAAACATGTTCCAAAAACTCTAGAAAAAATTTGTCATAGTGAAGACAATTTCAAGCAACTTTCATTGAGACATCAAAGTCCATATCTCAACACAAAAATTAGTAAAAAAATCGACAAAAATACTAACATCACATAAAAACCTAAATCAACATTAGTGCTTCAGATTTCCAGAACAAATCATTGATTTGCAATATGTAATTCAGGTAGTAAATGATGTCTGTTCGGGGCACATAATATATCAAGACGAATTTAATCGAGTCTATTTCAATTGCCTAGAAAGCATCGAAGTCAAAAAACGAGGTCTAGACATTATTGTCCAATTGCTTGCTTAAATTATTCACTGAGTGTATAGTACGTGCCTAAATTTATAAGAGGATACTTGCAAAATGTCTATTATGTTGGTCACCTTTTGGCATGTCTGTAGGTATCACAAGTGTGTTATCCTGTAATAGGGTGGCCACAAGGTTGGTCCTGGTTTGAGTGGACCCTATTTTCTTTGAGAGTTGTCCAAGGACAATGGACATTTGTCCCACATCATCTTCAATATTAGTATGGCGATTTTGTACATCACCCCGATCGACTACACTCGCATGTGGCCATGTGCAGACGGCTGGTGGTTGGCAATTCATGATCACTTGGTATCACAATGAAAAAGGCATGCGTAAGCACAAGATAAATGAAGATTGACCTATGGTAACAGTCTAGTCGTTTTTATTTATCAAAAGAAAATTCTAAAGACAAGGCATTTCTAATCACCGAAAATTGGAATTGAAATGATAGAATCGATATACTAGACATTGGGCCTATTTGGTTCAACTTTGCCAAAGGGCTTTCAAGGCCAAAGGCAAACATGTTTGGTTCATTTTTTGGAAGACTTTGGCCAAATACAATTGCATCTTCAAAGGGCTCTAAAGGCCTTTAGCCCAAGGGAGGTCTAGAGTCACTTTGGAAAGTTGCATCTTCCAAATGCAAATGGCACTTTTCATCTTCTCTGAGGAGCCAATGAGGCCGAAGACCGTCGGTGACCGCCTAAGGTTGCACGACCCAGGTAGTGGTTGCCTACGCGACCCTAGGCGGTGACCCAGGTGGCAACCCAGGCAATGTCGCCTAGGTCGCGCGCCCAGGTAACGAAGGCGACCATCACCTCGCCTAGGTCGCGCGCCTAGGCGACGGCTAACCACTATCTAAAGTCGCCCGACCTCAGTCACCCGACCAGTGGCCAGATCTGGCCGCTAAAGGGTGGCCGGCTACCAAATCTGGCCACTAGTGAATAGATTAAAAAAAAATTACAAATTTTTATCAAAAAAGAAATTTAGTCAATGTGCTTTACAAAATGTAGTATTTACCAAACGACATTTAGGCCAAAGTTGCTTCGCATTGCAATGAAAAATTTCATTTTATCAAACGGTATTTGCATTTTGGAAAACTCCTTTAAGTTAACCTAAAGATATTTGCATTTTCCTAAGGGCATTTGCCCAAATGGGCCCATTAAACAAAAGTCCCTAAACATCGAGATTAGGAACAAGATGAAACTTCATAAATAAAGACACTAAGGGCATGACCACCATTTTATATTTGATGAGGAGTCTTGGTCTTGCAAAGCTATTTGCTTTCTAGAATTAGTCCCAAAACACACATCCAGCTCATTCCCAAATTTCGCTCAAGAGACTTGATATGCTTTTGCTAGGCTGACTTGTTAGTCACATTTGGGACTACCAGTTGTAGATTGTCAAGGACCTAGTGATTGAGAATGCAGAATGTGGAGCCATGACGAGCTTTCTCCTATCCCCTAAATCTTCTAGGTATGATGATTCTCACAACATGGCATTTTTTCATGCATCCTTGATCATACAGATTTCTTCTTAGTAATCATGGCCTAAGTGGGTAAAAAGGACTTAGAACAAATCAAGCTTGAGCAGTGGAGGGATCTCTTGAAGGGCCCTGTACTAGCGAGCCACTCTGCGTAGATAATATGAAGTGGTCCTCAAGAAGCCAAGTAGCAAGATTGGGTCGTGATATTCTAGTGCAAAGTGGGCTTCCCCCTCTTTGAACCACTTAGCCTACCATAGGAATGCCTCAGAAAAAGGGGTTCTTTAGGAAATTAATCTAATGAGTATTTCTTATTGGGGGAGTAATTTTCCAAGATTTGAAATCTTTGTAGTGGGTGTCTAGAATTGTTGATATCTAATATTTGCATGAGGTGTCCGAACCCTTTGGTGTGAGAAAAAAACTACATTTTTTTAAAAATTTCTAATGTGACTCTCATGATTTTTTCTTGTTTTCTTTGAAACGATTGAGGGACCATGTTTACAAAATTCAACCCAAAATGAATTTGATTGACTATCCATGGAATTGAAGGGTTCATAGCATTTTTTTTTATGTGAGAAGATGAGGAATCCAAAGAATTCCAGCAGCAAATTTTTGCTTTTATGGGTCATGGGTTGTTTTTTAAAAAAAATTCAGCTAAAAATGATAGTGGGCAAGCATTCCAATTTGCATTAACAGCTCTCCTTACCAATGGAGTCACGATTTTTTTAAAATCGAGATAGCTAGATTATTGAGTAAATACTTATTGGTGGCCTAGGGATCTGATTTCCCAAAGTCATTCCAATGGCAACGCCGTATTTGTCCAGAGTTGGGGCAAGCTCGAATTTGTCAATTATGAAAGTGGAGGTCTCAAGACACTAGAAATGGGAGATCGCTTACATGACTCCAGAGTGGATTTTAATTTGGAGTAGCGGGAGGAGGTGCCCGATTCTTGCTTCAACACGTTTATGAATGGGTTGATCTAACTGGTCTTTCTTAAAAGCAAGAATGAGCTAGACACCGCGCCTACCCATCACATATAAAATAAGCGACCGAAAAAATTAGCCTAAGTTGCCATGGGCCTAGAAACATAAATAAATAACCAAATAAAAAGGGTGAAGAAATTACTTTATTCTCAAAGATCACAATAAGCACATGGACATGCAGATGGTACGTGTGATTCAATTTCTAACTAGAAAGATATAGTGAGGTTAATAGGTAATCTAACTATGTAGTTGTACATTGGTGCCAAATCCTCTCAACCTCGGCTCTATCTAAAATTTCAGGGAAAAGAAAGGCAACCTCTACATCGCAGTCTCACATTCAAGGTTGTATATTTCTTAACACCATCCTAAAATATCCTATAGCAGCCCAGGTCCGACATTAAGATTGTGTGTGCCATACTGTAGGGCTAAAACATTTAAAGCATGCACAAAAATTTATACGGAAAAATTTATTTCAACAAAATTAATATTTACCCGCAAAAAAAAAATACCCAAGTTAGGGAAACATTTAAACAAAACAAAAAGGCCTAAGTCCACAAATAAATTGTCCTTAGCAGAATCACCAAGCTATTGCAACCTCCCTCTCACGTCCCGGAGGTTAATGGCTCAACTAATGCTTATTAGGGCTTAGTCAAGGCTCTCCCAACCCCATCAATACACGACTTAAGATCCGGGTTTTTAACCTACAATTCAATTTCATTTAAAGAGGATTCTTCACTAATCAATTTGAGGTGGGTCAATTAGAAACTCAAATAAAATATCTTGCATAACTAGAGAAACTAGGAACGGGGACTTAATTATACTAGTTAACTACTAATGCCCTTCTGATACCTAATTTTGTTTAAATCCTGAGATTTGATGTTTTTGGTTTTTCTAAGGATTTTCCATGCATTTGTGGAGAATAAAAGTCATCTTTTAGGCTTTTCTGATTTTTGGAAAATAAAAGTTACTTTTGGATTTGTTTACCTTTTAAGAAAAAATATTATATTTACATTAAAAAATGGGTTGAACAAGAGCCGGATCTCTCCACCTGCGACCCGATTGGGCCTGATACGCAAGTCCAATCCGGTCACTTTCGAAATGAAAGCCCAACGAAGAACGAAAGAAAGAAAAGATAGCCCAGTCCGAAGTCAAGCAAGCCAATTCCCCACTTTAAATTAATCTTTCCATGTCCTCTCTCCCCTCTTCCTCTTTGCATGCTGACAGATAAGGGTGTACAATCGAACCGGGTTTACCCGGAATCCTGACTAGACCACTCGAAAAACAGGGTCTTTAACCGGTGAACCGGTCAAGGAACCGGTTGAAACTGGCCTAGGAACAAAGTCCAAGTAAAGACCCATCCGGAACTGAACCAGTTTTGGAACTAGTTTTTACCCTATTAAAAAAAAAAATCGTCTCTCTATATAGTGCCTTTGAGTCTCTTTGTTTTCAAAAAATTGTTAAAAAGAAAGCTTTTATCTTAATCAAGTTAAGGGAGAATTGTTTTTAAAGAATTGTAAAAAAGAACCATTCTCATGCATTTATTTTTTTTAATGGTCCCACCTTCAACTATTACTATAGTCATGGAACAAGTGCTACTAATTATTATAGCACTAATTAAAGCATTCTCAATCTAACTCAAGAAAGATATCATCTTAATAACAGTTTCATCGCATATATATGAGCAGGCGTATTAGATCATATCAAAAGTATTTGTGGGAATGAGACTAATATTAGATCCATATTTGTTGCTAATGTTTATGCATTGTTAGGATTATTGCTTTGTCTTATAATGTTAGGAGGATTACGTTATTGTTTTTTCGCGAATTAATGTAAAATTTGAAGCCGTATGAGATATTAAATGGTTGGAAAATTGGTTCCAATGAAAACAGGGTTGACCATGTTCTCGGACCGAAAAAATAGGATCGAGTCCAAAATAGGGTCTAATAAAAACAGGGTCTAATAAAAACAAGGTAGAGTACAAGGTCCAAAAAATGGGAATCGGTTATAACAGGGTTGGGTACAGAGTTCAGGTCTAGACCCTACCCACCCTGGACCCTATCACCCCTACTGATAGACTTGGGGGACTCTTTTCCACTTTTCTGACCAAAAGACAAAAGAGAGACCCTCTTTTTTTATCTAAAATTGCTGCCTCTTTCCCACCTTTTGTTCTCACTCTTTTCCAGAACAAGGGTGGCTGCCAACCCCTCCCTCGATTTTGTTTCATTCTTCTTCTTTTTTTTGGTAAGGTAAGTATTATAGACTTTCAACCTAAATAATTGTATAGCAAGGGTGAACCACAGCACTCAACTGGACAACATATCGCTGGAGTAGAAGGATACCACATTCTCTTTTCTTTTGTTTCTTTTTTTAATTATTTTTATTTATTTCTTTTAGGCGACCTGAGTCCCCCTCCTTCCTTGGCCCCACTTCAACCTTACCAAAGCCACGCTGAAACTCCCCTCCTCGGTATTTCATCGGAACCAGCCGTCCCCTCCGATCAAATGATGCTTACAATCGACACTCCCAGCAGACCCCATCACCGATCCAATACCTTCATCACCGACCATGACTGGAGGAGAACACCAAAAAGGCCGGCTCGGCTGAGGCATTTCATCGAGCATTCAGCAGGCGTCGGTTGAGGGTTCCCTGGCAAGCAAACTCAGATTAAAAAATGACGGACCAGTGTAACTCGGCTTTAACATGGGACACCTCAGTTATACTTAATATAAACATGAAGTTCGGCAAGTATCGGCCACAAACGAAGAATACGCTCCTGTTCTTAACTTGGACATTACGTCGAACACACGGCATGCATCGGCGGAGGAAAGAATGGGAGTTCAAACGGTACATTGGGCGAGGACCAAGATGGATGGCAACGGATAAACAGGGACCTAACAGCAACAAAACCTAATATAGCGAGGTTGGAAATTATCCGGACCAGACAACTGCGGTCCAATTCGGCGAGCCCAAAACAAAGCGTGTGTGCAATGGTCAGATGAGAGTCCCCACCCGGTGCCGGAAAACGGACGAGCTCGAAGATCAGGCTACGTCCGTCCGCCATGCACACCTCCAAGCCAAGATCCTTGGGAAGACGACCCTGAGTCAGACAATCAGCAAGAGAAAGAGATGCGGAATACAAACCACCGTTCGTTGGTTCAGGAAAAGAGGGGGAGACGCCGACAAGTTCCTGACCGTACTCACACTCCTGGTTCCTTACATAGTCATCTCTCTCAGATTCGGATTTCTTCCTCTCATTTCTCACTTTCTGAGCTCTCTCTACTCTCACCCATGATTTCCCTCTTTTTCCCCTCTTTTTCCAGATCTCCTCTCCATCTCTCTACCCTCTACAGATCTCTCTCTCTCAAACTCTCTTTTTTTAACTCCCTTCCCACTCGTAGATCTCACTTCTCTCTCTCTTTCTCACCGCTAACCCCCCATTTCAACCAAGTTCACAGCCACCCATTTTATAGGCGAGGAGCCCAGTCAACGGAGGTGCTCCGACCAGTGGTCCTTGGTGTTGGATGTATGCCCTAAAGCTACTATGTAATAGTTACATATTAGGGATTTCAGTTGTACTATCATCATTATTATTTAATGAATGGCAATGACATATTCATTCATTTGTCCGATTATTTTATATTTATGAATGATTCCATAAGATCAATTGCAACTAAACCTATTCTTGAGATGTCAAGAATATTGTGACAGGTTCATAGTTAGACTGAATTCTTAAACTGTTCCTGGTCAATGGATTATTGAATGGATATTTATAATCCTGTTGAGACCGGTGTGTTCTTAACTTCACCATTAAGTATTGGATACTTAAGGGAATGATGAGTTGCAAGTCATTAGGTATTATGATACCTAAGTTAGAACACAGGTGTTTGTATTAGACAAATTCACTGAACGTGACGCATATGGAATGATTAGCAACATGGAAGCTTTTAGCGTGGTCAATGTCTAATTGTTCATACTTTGGTCTTGTGTAAATAATCCTTAGACCTGAGGTATAATGTTAACCTGTGTATCGAGCAACTATGGTTCACGGGTGCATATAATGCCGGGTCATTGATCCGTCTTTATACCTGATGGTCATAGTTTGTTCATATACGAAGTTGCACGTGTACGCAATATGGAATCTATCTCCTTGTTACATACAAGGTATTATAATGATGTCCTATGTAATCTAATTTTGACAATGTATTGAAATCCTCGGCCGGGGTTGTAACCGATAATAAATTGTTTATGTCTCGAACAAATGCATGTCAATTAGATTTGTGCATATGATCGAATTGGTGAATTGACAAATATTCCATGGTTTTTGTTTGATCGGGGCATAGTAAGACAGAGGGATTAAATTACACTATAGCCAAAACTGACAGGTTCATTATGTTCTTAAAGCATTCACACTATCTGGGTAGTCATGACATATTGTTAGATGTCAATCATGGCTTGTAAGACCCAAAGATTAATCGGGACAATTAATTATTTTGGGAGTACTAATGTGTTAGTACAAGTCTTACTACTAGCTTAGTGATGAACCTAGAGATGTCACACACCATAACCAATTTAGATAACGTGGAACGAGAGAGAAATAATTTTGCAAATGTGTTTGCAAATTACTATAGTCACATTGAGTCGACATGAAATTAAATTAAATGTGATTTAATTTAATTTGTATTATATTCACGAGCCTACGTGCATATGATGCACACGCATGCCCAAAGTGGATGCACATTAATGTATCTTGAATATGCACATAAAGATCATGTCTTCTTTTTATTTATTTATTTTTATTAATTAAAAGATGCACACGGTCAACAATTGTTGCTGACCGTGTGCAACGCACATGTGATGTGCGAATTTTAATTTTGAATAATAAAAAAAAAATTATGCATGGCATGATGGTCAGCAATTGCCGACCATCATGCATGCAAGGCACGATCAGCAATGGTTGTTGATCGTGTGCATGAAAGACACGATTAGCAACCGTTGCTGATCGTGCGCATGAATGACACGATCGACAACGGTTGCTGGTCGTCCCACGATCGGCGACGGTTGTCGATCGTGGGTGGTTATCCATGCGTAACCACTCATAAAATAATTCTTATATAAAGCGTGAGTGTGCGGTTTTGTGCGCGAACGTACGAAAAAGCGAAAAGAAAAAGAAGAAAAAAGGATTCTCTCATTTTGGGCTGTGGCTAAAATATCGAGGATACGAAGGATTATCTCCACGAAGTTGATAGCACAATCGTAGTGGTGATTATTCACAAGTTCTCTCTTCGTTCGACGTCCATTGGTGGTGTGTCTGAACTAGAGGTCCGACATTTGTAGGGCTCGAACTGAAGAACGTTTGGACCAATTCGTTTAAAGCGCACTTCGAGAGGTAATTCGTTTAACCCTCTTCTTATAATCATATTTTTGATTGAAACGCACGAACAACACCTTTGGAGAAACATGTATAGAAATATTTTAATCTTGTTTCCGCTGCATTTATATTAATTTGCCTATACATTATACATGAAACCCCAACACCTGGCGCACCAATCAAGCTCTCTCTTGGCTGAACCAGTGTCCCCTCAGTCATATCCTTCGTGGTAGGTCTGGCCCTACCTCGGCCAGACTTGCTTCAGCATTGAAGGCATCCGAATCCCTCACTGGATATCGTGCTGGGAGCATTGACGGCACTTGCAAGACGTCCCTTCCATTGTCAATCTACTTTGCTCTCTACCATAGGTAGACCTGTTAAATGGGTGGGTTAGGTCGGGTTTGGGTCGGGTCATAAATGGTCCGACCCAAATTGACTTATAAACCCATTTATGACCCATTTAAGTATAGTATAAAATTTTTGACCCATACCCAACCCAACCTGTACCTGACCCGACCCATATTGTTAAAACACTTTCCTATCGAACTAAATTTAGGAAAACTTATTCTTATAATCTTTTTTAAAGATTTTAAACTTATTCTAGGAACAGGTGCACAAACGACAACTCCAAACGTCACACATCCGCTGAGAAGGAGGTGAAAAAGCCGGTCTTGCAAATTTGCTTTCAATTTGGGTTTTATCTTTTTTTTAAATGAATTCTTAATAATTTTTATTTTAAATATTTTACATTATTTTTATTTTTTCAAAATCACACATACATATGGGAAAACGAGACTCACCTGGGTTTTGACAGCCAATCAAGCCACCATCCGACGATGGTGGCGACTACATGTGACAATGCCGCCATGCGAGCATAAGGAAGAGCTACTGTACAAGCGGTGGGAGTGAAACAATGCACTATCGTGCGATGAGCAAGGTTTCTTCATTTTGATTTAAGAGCGGAGAGGAGAGAAGTCATCTCTGAGGACTGAGGAGTAGTTGGGTTCTAAGTAAGTTTTTACTTTAACCCATTAACAACCCATGTATTTTAGTCTTTTGAATTTTAAACCCATTATAGGTACACCTGTCAAAATGGGTATGCTAAAAGAAAGCCTAACCCATTTATGACACATTTAATATTTCAATGGGTCAATAAATGGGTTATGCAACCATTTTGACAGGTGTAACCGTAGGTCATCCTCTGTGCGTCAATGTCCTCTGGGCGTGAGTCGCAGCGCTAGGGAAGGAGGAAGGAGGAAGAAAGGAAGAGGAAACAGCGGCCACCTTGAGCTCCTTAACACATTGAATGCGCTTGCCCCAATAGTCCCCTTCGTCGTCAACTACATCCCATGCCTCTTCGGCCTCTGCGCGTTGCCATCTTCTGCCTCCCCTCTGTCACGCACGTGAAGCGCAGCAAAGAGGAAGAAGGAAGAAGGCTGGGCTAGGCTAGGTTGGGCCGGAGGAAAGAAAATGAAAGGGGCCAAGCGTTAGGCTTGCACAGATAAGAAGAAAGAAAGAAGAAAAGGGGCTAGGTGAGAAAGCCTAACCCCTCCATGAACCTCTTCTTCTTTTAATAATAAGGATATAGTAACCATAATAATAACCTGAAAATAGGATGAAAATATGGTAAAATAAAGGTAGAAAATAAACTTAATAGATGCAAATGATTTTAGCATCTAGTGATGCGAAAATCTTTTTGTTAAAGCCAAATTGGCCCATAATTTTCTAGGCAATTTAACTCTAAATATTCAATCCAAATTTAGGTGTCAACAATGCCATTGGATTTGATTCGAGGTAAGCCTCTTAAGAAAATGGAACCAAATGGAAAAAGTCTAAGCAGGGAAGGAATTGATCTCATTGTGGAACATGAGGAGAGGGGTGATAGTACTTTGAAATGTTGAAAATTCTCATATGAGAGGCAAATTCCTTAATATGAGAAATAAGCCAAACTTAGAGAAGTCCGAACAGGGCTCTAAGAAGTACACATCAATTTTCTTTGAATCAAGTAAGGGACACAAAGGTTTCAGCTAGGATCATGTGAACAGAGTGTTTGAAAGTAGGGGTGATCGATTCCCGATTCGATTCAATTCCAAGGTGGAATCGGGAACCGAACTAGTTCCCATTTTTTGGGACCATGGACCAGACCAAACGGTCCTAGGACCGACCACTTAGCCAAAAAAAAAAAATTAAATACTAGATATATTATTATTTTAGGGTTTATTGCATTTTTTAAGAAATTTAAAAAATATATTTTAAATAGAAAATTGTCAGTCCGGTCCGGTCCAATTCCCCTCTAGAACCAAGAACTGGACTGAAAATCACCAGTTCCATTTTTATGGAACCAGGAATCAAACCAATGCTCCCGGGAACCAGACCGATGCTCCTGAGAATCGAACCAAACCAACCGGTCCAGTCCGGTCCAAGGATTCTCGGTTCGGATGGTTCAATGTGCTCACCCCTATTTGGAAGCACAAACTTGATTTACGATATAGGTGACTAAAGGATTCATTATTTTCCAAGTGTTTGGGAATATGAAGAAATTGAAAAACATGAGAAGGAATGTATGGGGAATTTGATTCTTGAAATTGACTTTTAGATTGAAGAGGTATTTCTCAAGGAAGGTCTATGACATGGAATTGCAAATTTCCCTTTAAGACAACTCTAATTTGATCGGAAGGAATATTTAAGAATTTGCTCATGACGGAAATTAGGTTTTGATTGATTGGTGGTATCATAAGACCAAAAGAAAAGGGAGTCAGCCCAACAATAGCTTCGAACTCCTCAATTCTAGGGGTCAACTCATTCCCATTAAACACAAAGGTTGAGGTTGATAAGTTCCAAAAGTGAACCAAGGCCTTAAACATAGCGATTCAAGTCTTGACCTCCAATAGTGTCGGAAGAAAACCAATCCGTTTTGTCATGTAATTTTGGTGCTCTAGATTAAAACCTTCCCAAGTATCTTTGAGTCTTTTCGGAATAGGAATGATGTTGATCTCAGCTTTTTCCATCTAGATCCTAACCCAACAAGGCATTCAAAATTAAAAGTCTGTCGTCGTTCGTGAAAGTAAAGTACCAAATGTAAATTCAAATAAAAGCAAGTATAGCATTGAGTAAAAGTGGAATGATTCTTACTAATTAAACCATAGCAAGCACAAACCACACATCACATGAGGATAGTGAGGTTTTGACGCCTAAATGTAGGGTGCTGAAGGCTCATGACCCCATCTTGATTAATGGAAACAATTTACTAACTACTACTACCATTAGTTAGTGCAGCTTTCACTAAAGAGATGAGCAGGTTGAATGGAAAGGATTACCATGAGTATGCACTCATGGATTCCACTTATTAACTCTCGTAATGGCTTTAACTTAGGCGATCGGGGTTTTAGACCATGGGTGTGTGTAGTGTAGTGCTAAAGCTTTTACATGTGTTTAAAACTTTAAACACTCGAACACTTCCATATAATCCTCTCATTCATTCATACATCCTTACACCACTTGCAAAACAAAGGGTTTGCAAACATGTCTCCTCTTATTACTCCCTCCTACAAAAACATTGAACACATGGTTAGTGACTTATCTCATTTTCCACGCAACTTTGACATGCAGGTGATCCTATAGAAGACATGTTAGTGAAAACACAACAATCATTTTTATCGACTTCAAGTCCACTTAAACTAATAACCAGTCCTCACTGGAGTAGCCCTTGACGATAGTCAGTGTCGAGAGGGACAAAATTTAGGGGTATTTGCTCATGGGGCTGCCGTTAGAAAAGGGTTGATCGTAAGCCCGGATTCTCCTATATCCATACCTTATGCAACAATGGGAAATTTCATTTTATCTAAGTTGATTAACAACCTATGATAAACGTTTTGGAGTTGCCACTAGTCTAAAATTGGGGCCGGCTAGAAAGCCCAATTGAGAGTCAAGAGAGGATTTCTTGATTTCTATACAATCAAAGTTCTAGAGTTTGAGGACTTAGGTTACACTAGTTGTTTCTATTAACACCCTTTCAGTACCTAACAATTGTCATGTTTTACTTAAGGTGTCCATGGGTGTCTTGATACTTTTTCACGCCATTTAAAATGGAAAAGGCAATCAAGCATGAGTGTCAATTTCATGCCAATCTAATTCTAAAAAAATGGAAAAGAAACAAACAATTTTAATTGAAATTGCTATGCAGAAAGTAAACAACCAAGGAAAGCAATAAATCTTAATATGCAATCCTGAGAAAGTACATATAAAGAAAAGGAAATGAATGGAACCCACAACTCGTCGGGTTTTATACAATTTGATGAATAACTCAAGATATCTATCAGGTATCAAATGAATGGTACAAGAGAAGGGTTGGAAAGGACATCGGCCATCGCTGTCTTTGCAGCTATCTTCTTTGTGTATCCTAATTCTTAGCTAATTCTAATTGAACGGTTTACAATGAAACCAAACATCAAAGTAAATGAAAGACAAGCGAAAAAACAAACAAAGCAATTAAACAATCGACCAATGTAAAGTGACCTCGGAGTCGGCCTTTGGAGATTGCATGCATCACATGCCATGAAATGCTATTTATTCATTATTAGACACGGTATATGATCATTAATCATCATAAGTATTCACTTATGGTGACTGATGTCATAATCCCTAAGGTTGAGTTCTAATGTGTAACCCTGAGATTACCCACAAGTATGCATTGGGCTTGCACGAGTAATTAATAACCACATGTATTGAACTTGAAAACAAGCACATAAGTAGGTCTGAAGACCTTATTTCCCATTTAATCAAACAATTAGTGTACTGACACCGGTTCACTTCACTCATCAAACATGCATCGATCACAATTTCAAGCATCAAACATGCATTCAATGGCCTTTTTATTTTCTGGAAATTTTTGCATTTAAAGTTCAAGAAATGAAAATCAAAAGTCATGGAACATCAAGAGTTGATTCTACATGCATCATTTTCTAAAAATCATAGAACGTGCTAATGTCACAACCAAACAAAGCAAGGGAATTCATAACACCTTAGCAAGTAGCATATGATGGGACGTGACCCATTGAGTAATCAGCTTCCCAAAAATTATAGTTTATACACTCAATGTAGAACATTTTTCATAAAGACAACTTCTTGAGATAAGCTACATGTGAATTTATAAAAATCCAAAAATGAGATAAAATGCTTCTGAACAGAATTGGACAGCAGCAAATAGATGGTTTCTTATAAGGATATGAACATGTTAACGATATTGAAAATTCCTCAAATTTCGCCACATGATAGTTTCTAAGTATTACAAACAAAGTTCATGAAGGGTCCAAGTATTATATCACAACGGAAAAATTCCAACAAAAATGGCAAAGTGCAGGCATGCAGATGCTCACAAGTATATTCCGAATTTCATTGTTTTCCAAATTACAGAGCAACTTCGTAAAAATCGAAAAGTGGGTCAATTAAGGTCATTTACCCATTCAATCATGGAAATTTTCATGAACATGCACAGTGATTAAATATTGGGCAGCTAACACTTGAACAAGGTGCGTGATATAACTCTCCTATATGATAAGGCAAAATATGTGAGAAAAATCATATGGGTCAAGCATTCAATCAAAAAGAAATTTTATTTTAAGAGATCTAGGCCCTAATGTAATCACAAAGCGTGATATGAAAATGCTAATCACTAAGCATACATTGAAAATATTCATAATGATAGAACTCACATAGAAATATGCAATGTCGGGATAATATGGTGTTTGATTAACATGGCATAAGTGTCCCTAAGTTGACATTTTAATATGCAATGATGTTCATAATGCTTTCATGGACAAAAAATCACATTTGAGTGCACAATTTCACATGAATGCACATATGCACTTGTATAGGGCAGAACCGGGGTCAGGATGATTTTTTGGGAAATTGACCTAGTGGATGCCATTCAAAAATCCTGCAAAAATCCTGAGAAAAATATATATCATGACCAACACCGTTAGGTGAATTGCAAGTGCACAATATTAACAAGTACTAAAGTGATGAGTGAGTATCGTTTCCACAATGACTGTTTTTTTTTATCTTATCCAATTACTTACCGAAAGTGATCAATTCAAAAATCTAGCTAACCAAATCGAAAAAACGAGTAAAAAGTAAACTAAACCAATTAAAATACTAAAATATAGAAAAAGTCAAAACTTAAAGAATTAAAAGCTAATTAAAATTGTAAAGTAAAAATAATCTAAACCAAACTGAAAATTAATAATTATCAAGATCACAAAGCATTAGAGCATCCAACTTCACTTAACCATTCATAATTAATTTTCTTAACTTTTCATGCAACAAATTAATTTCCAATTGTGTTGGCGAAATTTCCCTAAGATGAATTAAAAGCTGACATTGGTCTAATAATCCCTAATTAGGTATATTAACCCACACTAACCTTAGGTGAATTTAAACTACCTAAAAGCATTAAGTTCTCATGGAAATTCCCGGATTCAATATAATTAGTCCCAACCTAGATCTACTACTGCAGCCACATAAATAATCTAGTATACCTTAACCTAGATTTAATTTATGGTTCAATATCACTATTGTGCATGCACACAATCTTCACCCGGTATCATGCATACATCAAAAATCATTCAAAAGTTGACCAGACTTCTAAAAACATTAAGATCATGATAAAGAACGACACAATCAAAACAATTTTATTGCATGAAAATCTTTGAAAATCAATCAATCATAATTAAGATCCATTGTAGCTCTAACAAAAGAAAAAAAAAACCATAGTAAAAACTAAACTAACAAGAATTAAAGAAAATATAATGCTAAATAAAAATAAATTCACTAATTTGAGATACAAGGAGCTTCAGGTTTGTCTCTTCCTTCTCTCCTTGACACGCACCAACTCCACTAAAATAGAAGAACAAAATATAACTAAGAAAACTCAAAATCTTCTGCAAAGATGGTGGCTCCAAGGATTCTCTCTTCCTCTTACATGTGGCACAAGAGCAGTTTATATAGCCTCCAAAAATTTGCCCTAGGTTGACTTCTACTAGGATTTGGAAAAGATTCCTCCTTATCTCCTTGATTTTCTTTGAACCTTATCTTCAATCATGGTCAAATTCTCTAAATATCTGATTTGGGCTGGCTTTTTCTTCAAGATGAAATATTTTGAAAGATATTGCAATAATCTTGAAAGATCTGAAAATATTTCATAAAATATAAAATTGTGTGAATAGCAATTAAATTCACCCAAAATTCATCAAAATATAGCAAATATCAAGTCTAAATAAGCAAGAATATTCTATTAAAAATAGAGTTATCAAACACTTAGATGAACAAATATCTAGAATGAATCAACTCAAAAAGAGTTCGGGAAAAATCACAATAAAATCAGCAAATTTGAAATTTCGGATTCCAGACTATGTAGGCCAGTAGAACAGAGTACGTGTTTTGGTGAATTTGACCTAGTTGTGCTCATTGAAAAATTATGAGAAAAAATTATGTTATGAACAATATCTTTATTCGCAACTTTCATGGGAACTTGAAGTCAGATTTTGAACACAAAAGTCGGCATAAAATAACGAACTGATACATGCAATCAGAAACTCCAGAAGTCAGTTTATGTGACAGTGACTTTGGAGTCCTTCGACCTAATATATTGATCTCAAAAAATTTCAGGAAAAATATATGTTCGAGATTAACATGTCATGACCATTTTTGTAGGAATCATCTCAAAATTATAAGCACAAAAATCAACAAAAACTCACGAAGCGACAAAGGTTGGATTTATAACAGAATATCAGGAATCAGGACTTAATCATACAATGATCATGCGAATTCGGTGAAGGTTTTCAGGTATCAAATGAAAGCCGATCAGAGCGTTCTATGGCTCATTTGAAAGCTTATTGAGTCTATTTCAAAAGTTGTGAAGATCTCAAACTCATTCAAACAAGTTTTTGAATTCAAACAAAGAGGTCTCCTCAGATCTGTCAATCTAAGATCCAATTTTTACAGATTAAGAACAATCACCTAATCAAGCCTAATCATACCTCATTCAATCAAGCAAAGCCATCCACAAGCATCATGAAACATCATAGAAATCTCAGCAATTACAGAATCGAACCTAAACTTGAGCTCTAACCCTGATCACCTATTGTGATCTCGCCTCATCGAGCTCGAGATAATGAGGTTTACCTTAGTCAATGTTTAGCCGTTAAAATGGACTTGGATCTGTAGAAAACTAACACCAGCTACCTTAGGACACCTAAGATGAAGTCAGACTGACCTCTAGTCATCGGAAAGGGAGAGATTGACGTCGGATTGCTGCCGCTCTGCCAGTTCTACAAAATCAGGTCGGTTTGAGCCGATTAAACCGCCGCAGGAAGAAGGGAAGAACTTGCTTGATCGGAGGCTAATTGAAAGGAATGCTGGCCACCAAGATGTTAGGGAAAGAAACGAAGATTGGAGGAAATAGCCGGGGCAACAATGTCACCAGAGGAGACCGGCCAAAGGCCGAATCAGTGGCGGTTGAGGGAGGCATCGGGCAATTATAGAGAGAGAGAGAGGGGGGGGGGGTAAATGGATGGAGTTTAGAAAGAGATTAAAGAGAATTTGAGATGTAGAGAGAGAGTGTGTAGAAAAAATGGCATCTTCCCTAATTTTTGGAGGGAAAATGGTGTATATAACCCTCCCTAATATCAAATCCTAGCCGTCCGATTAATCCAATAGCTAGGGATTAACTCATGTGCCTAACTAAATCTTTTAAGCTTCTAATCAATTTTATCATGTGCTAATTTCAATGGCTGAGATTTAATGAAATCAATGGCTTTGAAGATTTTTGCGGTTAAGGACCTAATTAGAATTTTGTAATTTCACCAAAACCTAAGGACCATTTTGAAAAATTTGAAAATCCAAGGGCATAGGGAGATCATATTCTAGCTAGGCCACCATATGGTGGTGGTCACTGGCAGAAAACTGATTAAAGTAGGGCCAAATCGGCTTCTTCGCCGGTGACAGGTTTGACCGATTGAACCAGTTTGACTAGTTCAGTTAGTCTTTGGCTAATTTGGTCCAATTTTTCCCTTGACTTGTGCAATTTAGTCCCTAATGGATCGAATTGAAAAGAAAACTTACCTAATCAGAAAGAAAACAATCCAATTTTGAGAAGAAATGGTCAAATTCTAAGTGAATTAGGCTAATTAAACCATGAAAACTTAATTTTGTGATTTTTTATCAACCTAATTGTCCAATTGCCTTGGGAATTATTGGATCTATACTATGGGCAAACCAAATTGGACCTTCTTTCTTTCTTTTTTGGTAAGGTAAGTTGTATTAGAATCAACCAGAAAACTGTATAGTAGGGGGGGAGAACACGATACCAACACATACTCAACTGGACTACATGTCACTGGAGTAGAAGGATACTGCGGTCACCAAAAAGTAGAAGAAAAGACAAGAAGATCGGGTTATAGAAATCCCATATCATCTTAAGCTAAGCAATAGGCAGCTCTTCTCCAAAAATCTGGGGGTCTATCCCCTAGCTGCGCTGCACCCTTCTATTTCTGGGGTTGTCTTCAACCAACTTGTAGGCGAGGCCTTTAGCCTTCACCACCTTAAAAAGATATAGTTTCATGGAAGGAACATAAAGATTGTGTCCACGGAAGAGAATATCGTTTCTGGTCTTCCAAATGATATAACACAGCACTCCAAAAGAGAAATGAGCTATCTCTCGGTAGAATCCCTTACCATATATGGAGTTTATAACCCAAAGAAGGTTATTTGACCAAGAGGAATTGCTCCATGGAAGGTTACATTTAGCAGCCCAAAATTTAGACAGAGCATCGGAGACATGGCATTCAAAGAAGAGATGATTGACTGAGTCAGGCCTAGACTTGCACAAAGCACAAACAAAATTAGGAATCCTGCCAAATGTCATGAGGTAGGCATGTGTGGGGAGACGATTCTTGGTTATAAGCTAGAGAAGAAATTGATGTCTAGGGGCCAAGGCCTTGTCCCAAACAAAAGAGGACCAGTGAACTGGGCTAGCTTTTCACCAGAGTGTGGCCCAGGCTGAAGCATTTGAAAATTTTCCGACGGAATCCTGAGCCCAAGTAAATGTGTCTTGACCAACTAAAAGATGGGGAATTGGTATTTGCCATAATAACAGCTCTTGGCATACTTAATCCCCATTAGAGGAGTATAGGTTCTTTGCCTTTGCATGTCTAAGAAGATCCAATTGGTAGATGTAACTATCTAAAAATATTGAGTCTAAAGAACCAATATCAAGCCATGGATCAAACCAAAGCGATATTGATTCCCCATCTCCTAACTTCCATCTGAAATGGGGTTTAAAGTCATCCCTTAGAGCAAAGATCTTCCGCCAAGCCCAAGAACAGTGGGTAGGGGTTGAAGAAATCCAAAAATTCTTCCTTTTGAGATATGTAGTATGAATCCATTTGCACCATAACAATTCTTTATCAGTGAATAGCAACCAGATGTGCTTAGCCATGGCTGCCTTGTTGCTATCCCTAATTCTTCTTACACCAAGTCCTCCTTCTAAAGAGGGGAGGCATACATTATCCCAAGCCACCTTAGCACCTCCCGACCCATGGTAGGGCTTTTCTAGAGGAATTGCCTACAAGTTGTTCGATCTTATCCACTACCGAGGAAGGGAGCCAAAACATAGAGGTCCAATAAGCTTGGATGGCATGTAGCACCGACTTAATAAGTTGTAGTTGGCCTACAAAGGAAAGAAATATGTGAGTCCAAGATTGGACTGTAGCCGTGAGGTGGCTTACTAAAGTGTTGCAGTCCACTTTGCTTAGTCGCGAAGTAATGATGGCCACACCCAAGTAACACACGGGAAGGGACTCGAGATTGAAGCTAAGCGCTTGTAATATCTAGTGCTTAGTAGTTTCAGAACCTCCCGAGATAAAGACTTCACTCTTGCTGGCATTAGGGACAAGCCCACTCCAAGAAGAGAATAAAGTGAGCCCGCCTTAGATGCAAGAGATTGATGCAAGGCTTGCTTGACTAAAGAGAAGAACGTCATCCGCAAAAAATAGGTAAGATAGTCTCATAGCCTTGCACCGCCAATGATATCAAAAATCTAGATGCCGAGTGTGAGAGTTGAAGACCCTAGAGAAAACCTCCATGATCAAAGTGAAAAGGTATGGAGACATAGGGTTACCTTGTCTTATACCCATCCACTTGCAAAGAAACCATGTAGTTCACCATTTATGGATAAGAAAAATTTTCGGGTTCGGATGCACACCATAATAAGCCTTGTGAGATGGTTGGAAAATCCAAACGCTTGAAGGGTTGACTCTAGAAAGTCCCAGTCAAGGGTGTCGTAGGCTTTCCTGTAGTCCACCTTAATGGCACACTTTGGAACATTAGGTTTATTGTGAAACCCATTGAAAAGTTCCTAAGCAAGCAAGATATTGTCACTGATTCTTCTACCTTTGATAAAAGCCGTTTGAGCCGAACTAATGAAATATAGGAGAACCGCAACAATTCTAGATGAGAAGATCGCAGTGATACACTTGTAGATTGTATTACAACAGGCAATGGGACAAAAATCGGACACCAATGTCGCATTAGGGATTTTAGGCACCAGAGCAATGATAGTATTGTTGACTTCCTTAAGTAGACACCTAGATTCAAGAAAATCCACAACCACTTCAGTAACTATAGGACCCACCTTGTCCCAATTCTTTTTTAAAAAATCAGCATAGTAACCATCAGGGCCAGGGGCTTTATTTCCGGCCAAAGAGAACATGGCCTCCCGAATCTTCGCAGGTAAAAAAGGTTGGGAGAGAAAGTTGATCTAATCCTCATTAATAGGGTAGTGAATAATATCCCTGAGCTCTTGAATAGAGGGCTTTACAACCCTGTCAGCCCGGGTAAGAAGGTCTTGAAAGTATGCGACAAAGACCTTCGGTATCTCTTTCAAATCAAATATCATATGTCATGAGCTGTCTAGGATAGAAATGATATGGTTATGAAGGTGTCGATGGTTGATCGAGTGATGAAAAAACTTGGTGTTGAGATCCCCTTGTTTAAGCCAGCGGATTCTAGATTTTTGCTTGAAGAAAGCCTCTTCAAGAGTTCGGAGCTCATAGTAGTCCTTGAGTTGCGCATGTTCCTCTACCGCCAACGAGCTACTCCCAGGGACTAGGTGGAGTGCCTCTTGGGTCGATAGAAGGACCCTTTTTGCTGTAGCCACCATCATGGAAATGTCTGAATAGGCATCTCTATTTAAACACTTAAGCCGCCCATTTAGCAACTTGAGTCTAGCATAAAGTTTGTACATAGGGGAGCCTAAAACTCGGGCCTCCCAAGACTAGGTAACTAATGCGGAAAAGTTAGGGTGACTCATCCACATATTAAAAAATTTGAAAGGAATGCGCTGGGACCCTGGAGCCAATATTCTTACAACCATAGGGGTATGGTTTGATAGGCCCAATGCTAGGAAATATGCTTCTGAGAAAGAGAAAGCAGAGCACCAGCAGTTGTTGACTAAGACCCGATCAATTTTTCGTTGCTTCCTTTGAGTGCCGAAGGAGGTTGACTAAGTAAACCGGAAACCCACATATCAAAGATCAAAAAGTTCAGTTTGATCCAAGCATTCCTTGAAATCATCAAATGCAGGAAGCCAAACTTTCAGGCTCCCCATACGGTCAGAAGAATCCCTGATGGCATTAAAATCACCGGCAACCATCCAAGGGCAATCCTTGAGAAAGGAGCTCAGGCTAATAAGTTCACTCCATAGGGGTCTCCGGGCAACGAAAGAATGTTCCCCGTACATCACTGAGAGAGATAAATTAGACCCCGAGTTCAAAAAATTTATATCTCCATGAATAATCTAGTCAATACTAGTCCAAGTACTAAAGCATACCAAAAGCGGGTTCCATCCGACCCAAATACGCCCTCGAGGAGAGTGCTCATAATTAGAAACCCACATCCAGCCAGGGATTTAACTAGAAGAGAGATTAGGAAAATTTGTAGCTGGTACTTTAGTTTCCAAAAGGCCAACACAACATATATTATTGTGGCGCACCAACTGTCTAATTTCAGCTTGCTTAATGGGATTCATCAGACCCCTTACATTCCAAAAGCCAAAAGACATAAGCTACTATAAGGAAAAGACAAAATGTCTATTTTCTTTTTTGGTGTCTCCTGGTGGACATTAGTTTTACCTTACCAGAAGCTAACCCCAATATGCTATCCAAAATAGAATTTTTTTTCCCTTGGCATGAGAAGTAGCAGGTGGAAGCCTTAACCTGCTAGCCTGCTCAATCTTCACCTCAGTAAGTTGAAGTTCAAGTGTGTCAGTCTCCAAATGGCTAGACGATTGTCTCATCTTCTAATCTGGACATGCTATGAAAACAAGTTCTGAGTTGTTGGAAGCAAGAAGGTCGACTTCAATAGAACCTATGGTATCTCGTCCAGCATCTATAACCACATCAACACTTGGAGGGCCCCCAGCAACAGCAACAGCCACTGCACCAGACACCAGCAAGGGGCCATAGCCAGCAACATAAAAATGAAAACCAGAAGCATTCAAGCCTGGACCAGAATAGCTAGCAACAATGCCCTGCAAAGAGGGATCACCACCAACAGCCACAAGAGGAGTAGCAGCAACACTGCCATGCACTAGAACAGCAGCAACAAGACTAGTCTTTTGTCCTGACTAGCCAGCACCAACATAAGCAGCATCACTAGTCGCAACAGTAGCAGCATCACTAGCAGCAATAGCAACACCAACAGAAACAGTCGCAACAGTAGCAAGTTTATCTTGATCACAACAAAAACCAGTCACAATAGAACCAGTCACAATAGTAGCAGCATCACTAGCAACAACAGCAGCATCAACAGCACCAGTCACAGTAGAACCAATTGCAACAGCAGTAGCAAGATCAGTCTTCTATCCTGACTAGCCAACACCAACATTCGCCATCTTTACAGCAGCAACAGTAGCATCACCAGTCACAACAGCATCACTAGCAGCAACACCAGCATCACCAAGATTTCCAACAATCTCAAAATCCTCATCCAGGTCGTTAGCTGAATCAAAGGAGGGTGGGGAAGCAGTAGTTGGTTGCTTGTTTTTTCCAGCCGAGTGTTTGAGTTTGCTGCTAACTTGTGTCTATTCCACAACTGAAGGCAGTTTCGACGGTGTTGCTGTGAAAGGATCTCCATGGAGACTAGAGCCTTGACCATTTCTTCCAGCAGGAATCTCAGAAGGTTGCACGGTAGCTATGCACACCGGTTCAGCCTCTAGAGGGTAATGGACTTGATTAGGGCATCTATGTCCAAAAGTACTGCATCTATGACATGTAACAGGCTTTCATTCATATTCCACTTCTACTATTCGAGTTTACCCATTTAAATGGACCATAATAGTATCACAATAGGTTTTGGTGGCTGCAAGTTCAACACATACCCGAGCAAAGGAAATCATTTTCAAATGTTCCATTCTTTGGTCTACACAAAGCGATCTTCCCACCACACTGGCAACTTTGCTAATACCTGTAGCAAACCACAACCCATAAGGGAGGTTCTTTAGTCTAATCCAAACCAATATAAAAGAGTGATCTCCTTTTTTCAACTCTAGCATAGGGTGCCATTGCTGAAGTATTAAGGGCACTCGTGCCACTGTCATTTGACCCCCTTCAATCACCTTCCGTCTAAATTCAGGGTCCGAAATATGGAAAAAAAAGAATCCTTGGTCATTGGCCTTGACCTCTAACAATCGTTGACCCGAGAGATGTTTAAAGGCTGTCTCCACGAGCTTAAACGGGAGTTTCTTCCCAACAAAGTATCCAACTAGACATTCATGCCAAATTGGATCAGCAGCATCAAGGTCTTCCTCAGAACAATACACTTCATTTTTCCCCCATCGGAACAAGGCTCTATAAAGGATAAAGAGTACCCTTTGCTAGCTGCTTTGGCTACATTGGCCCAAGAACGAGTGGCTGGAGCCAAAGATCCATCTAAATGAGGCATCACGTTTGGGTTTTGCACTGTTGCAGAATGGTTCTGATCTTTGCTAGACCCAATAGCATTCAAAACAAAGGGGGGCAAATCTATTCTAAGGTCCCCAGCGGGTTCCCCAGCAGTAGAAATGTGGCCCACATTATTTCCCTTAAGCGTTGGATTACTCGGTGTATTTCGAACAGCCAGAGCCCTACTCCGACTACGTTGGCGACCACCCCTACTTGAGCAAAATTCTGGGCCAGCAGACCTCCTATCCATCATATCAGCAAGGAATCGAGATCAAACTAAATAATCCCCGCAAAACCCTCCATCCTAGAGCAGAATCGCTAAGAAAGAGATCTTACCGGATGAATCGCTTTAGTTCAAGTTCTCCACTGGGAATGTGATTTCCCCCGAGTTAGCAGAGAGAGCGAGATGAGTCAGAGGCAGTAGCCGCCAGACCAGGCCACCTCAGGCCTAAGTTGCAGAAGGCAGGGGCTCAGAGCAGAGAGAGCACGGTGAACAGTAAAATTCCTTTTTGGTCAACTTACCAAATTGGACGTTCTAGGCCTTAATTGGACAATTCTACTTAATTATTGGTCATAATTCTCAAATTAATTGAAATTCAATTCAATTAAAGTTGCGAGACACCTATTAGTTCAACTGCCGGGGGACTTATTGCATTCAAATGACATTTCATTTATGACACGACACTTTCGCTGAAATTAATCAAGGACCAATGTCCAAATTGAATCTCGATTTACCAAATTAAACCCTAGTTATGAATGGATCGATTCAAATTTCTTGAGTTGAAACTTAATCCTATTTTCTTAAGCCTAGTAAGCTAATTCTCTCAAATCGACAAGTTGGCAAGTGAATTGGCTTAAATTGACCCAAAATTTGGACTTACCTCACAAAATTGGGTAGAATAGAAGTGTTCGTTCACAAATCATGAAAAATCGATTCGGACCCCTAATCAAGGGCAAAAATGTCAATTTACATTTCACTTTGCCCGATCTCAAAATTGATTAAACAAATGAATTGGTAGTTGTCTCTAGATCAAATGTTGTAAATGGAATATGACTAGAATGAAAGTAATTTCATTTTTGGTCGATTATGAACCTAAAACCAAAAAAGTCGAAAAATGAGGTTCTTAATTGATTTTCACAAAATTATTGATGCTAAAGTCAAATTGAGGCTAAAATGAAGTGATTTTTTTATTTTTTTATTTTTTCAATTTTTGGTCAAAGATATGATCAAAAGTCAAATCCTAGTTGACTTTCCACTAGAGGCTTGATTTTGTGGTCAAATCTTTGGATATTTCCAAAATTTCCATTTCCAAAGTCAAATTGGACTCAAAAGAAGTATTTTAGTGTGAAAAGCCAAAATTTAACTCGAGATTGACTTTGGGTTGAAAGGTTTATCAAAAAGTCAACCCAAAAGTCAACATTTGACTTTTCAGGTTTTTGTGTTAAATGAATAGGAAATTTCTTTCCAAAGCTAAAGCAATAAACAAAATTAAAAAATAACACTTTTTTTGTTCGAAAAAGGGCTCCGTCTTTATCAAAAATCCCTAGTTTTATTTTTTTGTATATATTGATACGTCGACTAAAGATCAAGTATCAACATTTCATATTTGGAAGTTATCATTATTTTAAAAGAACAATTGCAAATTACATCTTCTAATGTGTGGGGATATCACACGCCTTAGAAATTAATAGTTTTTTCCAAGATCATAATTCTAACTCAAATTCATAAATCATTAAGAATTTTATAATTTCTAAGGCGCAAAGACTAATTTTAGGTTTACATAATTTAATGATTCGATTTGATCATTGATTGGTATATTTAATATTTTGATTCACGATACAAACTCATCTAAATGCAAAAGATATGGCATAGAACTTACCAATGGTTGTGGAGCTAGGCAGAGCTACAATAAAAGTAATTTATTAAGGATCATTTGGTCTTCTTTTTTTTTTTTTTGCAAAATCAAAATCAAAATGATATTGTGTGACAGTTCCCTTAAGCCGTTTAAACAGGTCGTAGCAAAGTTGTTTTAATTTCTCTCCATCAATTAATGAACAATGTTATCATAACAGTCACCGTCACTATAGCAAGTAACGGTAGTACGTGGGCCACGAGTTTTAATGGAGAGAAGAACTATTGCCCATTACAGATTGCAGGATTTAACCAATTCAATTCATGTCAAAACGTTTTCTTTTTTAATTTTTGTGTTTTCCTTTGTACATAAATATTGTATCTAAAGTCTCAGTTTTTGTTGGACAATATGTGATAGTTTCACGAAATATTTTATGTATCGGAAGTGCTCGTATGATAATGACATATAGAAGAGCAAACCAATCATAAATTGAGAAGTTGCAAATTTTAAATTAAAAATTGGTTGTAATGCATGTCAAGTGGATAACATGAATATGTGATTAGTTCCTTTGATCAAAATAGTTTTATACAATGGTTTTTATTCATGTTGTGTAAACTTTAGGATATTCTTTTTACACGATATCACATATTCATGTTATTAGCATGACATCCATCACAACAAATTATGCATTCAAAATTTGAAAATTCTCAATTTATGTCTGACTTGCTTCTTTACATGTCATTGTCCCATGAGCACTTATGATGCATAAGATACATCCGTGAAGCTATCACATATTGTCCAACTAAAACTAATAATTTAGATGTAATTTCGTATTTAAAAAACTACAGAAAATAAAAACATTTTGTCATGAAGAATTGACTGGGTAGTTGCCTTTTTCTGTCAATTTCAACTTGTGGCCCCCATGCCAGAGTTAATTGCAGTAATAACTATGACTGTTACTTTAAGTGTTTCTCTTGATTAATCAATACATAATATTTTTAAATTGACTTTTAGCTCACCCTATGTGGCAATTCTTAGCCCAAAGTAAAAGAAAGACAAATAGCTAAAATATGTTGGATCAAGCTGGCGAGATCTGATATGGTCCATTCTCCAGCCTTAAATGGCTGAATGCTGTTGATAACGGAGCAATGTATGCTACAATGATGAAGATATTGGTTGCGCTCATATTTATTTATTCTTTATTGGTGACTAGCTGCGTAGAAGGTATTACGGGTAAGACATATGTTGAGATCAATAACAATTTGCCAACAGGAATTACTCTCAGAGTTCATTGCAAATCCGGTGATGAGAATCTCGGAATTCATGATGTAACAAACTGGTGGGGATTCTCATTCACACCCCAGTTCTTCTTCTGGGGGACATTGTACTTTTGCAGCTTTTCATGGCCGGGTCGATTTGAGTGGTTTGATATATATGAGCAAAGTAGGGACTGGCATTATTGCAACGAGTGTATTTGGAGGATCTCTCCTAATGGTCCTTGTAGGCTCAGTGACTCCAGTGGAGAGTTTGATATTTGTTATCCATGGAATCCTCCGACCAATTAGGGAGGAAACCCCTTATGCGAATGCCTGATGAACAAAGATGATGGTGTGAACTCACACTTCACTATCTAGATGGAATAATATTATCTTCATTATCTTTTAAATCTTATAAATTAATATTCATGCGTGTGTTTTTCTTCTATTATTCTCATCGTTTCACTTTTGATCAGCGTCTCTTTCTTTAAATTGTTGTCTTTGTTTTTTGTCATTCTATTTGCACTTATTACTTGCATTGCTTCTAATTTTTATCAAAATATTTCGATGTAAATCTTTCTTAATAAAAAAGGTTAAGTGTCAAGTCATGTTGGTTTTGAATATGTAATGCCAATGTCGTGTCATAAATTAATATTGTTAACACCTAAATTTTAACAACTTAGATAGTTATTCATTATATTAAAATTAAATATCGATCCAAATCCCCAACAAAAATTCAAAAATGGCATTTGCATATTATTTTTTAATGCATTACTAAACCTATAATTTGCATTGGACTAGCGGCAGAGAGACTTAAATAAATTATCGAACTGGGCCTCTAAGAGCATCTAATTTTAGCCAAGCCTATTGAAAACCTTTATGACCGAAAATCACAAAGTAGAGGGGGCCAAGCTGGAATTTGATTTATCAAATTGAATATAAAAGAAACGTTCCTATTCTTAAGCATTCAATATCTTCTTATGTCAAGATAGGAAATAAAAATTTTGGCTCTAGCAAGACAACCCTAAGGTGGTGATTATGAATATGAGGACGTATGGACCCCTGGAGTGTTAAAACTTGGTAGGGGGATACTTAAGTGCCAAAATTTATAAAATGTACACTTAAGTGCCAAAATTAAAGTAAAAATTATCAATTAAGTGTAAACGGAGAAAAAATTTGGCCAAACTGCCACGTATCCATTTTCTGGCCATTTTATTTGCTGATGGAGCATTTTTTTTTTCAAAATAAAAATTCAACGTGGCAATTTTAAGAAAAAAGAATTGTCCCAGTCAGAGTAAAAAAAAATTAAAAATTGATTTTATTTATGAAAAAAAAAAAAAAAAGGAAGAGGAGGGGAGGGGAGGGGAGGCAGCCCTCGCTGGATCTTCCCCTTCCTCCTCTTTCTTTTTTAATTAATCAATTTTATAATAATATATTTTAATTATTTAATATTATTTAATTAATATATTTTTAAAATGCCACGTCAGCACAAAACAACGTCGTTTTGGCTGGGTATTCACCAACTTAGTTTCCAGCGAGCCACGTAAGCAATTTATATTATTAAAATAAGCCATGTTGGATTTTCAATAGCCTTCGCCGAAAATGACACTTAAATGATCCAATTTTCAAAAAAAGTGACACTTAAGTGTACCTTTTGTAACTTGTGGCACTTTAATGTCCCATCATGCCAAGTTTTAGCACTTGGGTTGTACTTATACCTAAATATGAGAGGATTACGGCATACAAGAGAGTAGGGGTTTAAGTTACATACAAGTTCCACCTAAAACTTGAAACCTACTGCTGGAGCACATTCCTTATTTTTTGGAATCTAGAACTTACTCTACATACCCTAGAACCTAACTTATCACAAGTTATAGGGTTGGTTCCAGGTTCTACTTAGGTTTTGCCTATAAATCATTACCTTTCATGATCACCACTTTTTGCTATAATCCATAGATCACAACTTATATTTAAACACACAAAAAATATAAAACATTAACAAAATAAAAGTCTTAGTCATAAAATGAAAACTCAGATTAGTGGTTCCAAATTACTTTATGGAATACCAGAGGACCGCGCAAAAACTTAGACAAAAAAAAAAAGCAAAAGAACTTATTTCAAGTTCTAGGTTCCACCTTCTTAAAACCTTGAACCCATCCATCGAAATAGTTTCCTCAATTTTTTAAACTTCAAATGTACCCTACATACCTTGGAACCTAGAACCGACCAGGTTCCCACCAGTCTAGTTCTTCGGTTCTAGGTTCTACCCTTGTTGGTGCCAAAATTGGCTAATTCAGCTCCAATCGAGAACTAGACACAATGGATCCGACCCATAAGAAAACAGACGAGTAGTGGACTGAAGAGAAGTCAAATAAAGGAGTACTGAGGGGCTCGGTATGAATAAATGCCCAAGAGAGAAGATAAGCACGAAGGCAATACCGAAGGATCGGTGTTGGCGACAACATGGATAAGACAATACAAATGTCAACGCGGTACCCAAGTTTCTGAAGGAATTTCAAATTGAAGAAATAATTGTTGAGAAGTGATCACTGGTAAAAGTTTACTATAAATAGCTGACGAGACGTACTTGTAAAGGAGCTGTTGACAAATCAAACAATTGAAGTAAATAGTTATCTCTCGTTTATCTTTCTATTGCACACTTTAAATTTTATCACATATTTACTTTTTTTCTCCTGTTTATCATTTACTTTATTGCCAATAATGTAGAGTCAGCCGCCTCATTTTTGAAATGACACAGAACCTGGTTTAAAATAATAAAAGTCGAGGCTTTGCCCCTTTGGTAAAAGATATTTGTTAAGAGATCTTTTTTCTTGATGAACATCTTTTTGGCACACCTAATGGGACTAGTGTATTCTATTTCTAGGAGATGTTCATGGCAAAAATGAGGAATCAAGAGAATCGCTTTGCTGTCAATGAGGACAATTAGTTTCCGCAATGTATTGAAGAGAGACCTGCTTGTTCCAAGAATTCCAACCAGAATACAGACCCGGTTAATTAATAAAAGTTGAACTAGATGACAATAGTAGCAGTTAGTAAACTGCTTTCGTTAATTGAGATGAGGTCCTTAAGACTTTACCACCCTACTTTTAGGCGTCAAAACCTCACTTCCTCATGCAATGTATGATTTGTGCTTGCCATAGTTTGGTAAGTAAGAATCGTTCCTCTTTTATTGATGTTTATGCTTCTTCATGTTCAAATTTCCATTTCATACTTTATTTTACAATAACAATGGATTTTTAATCTTGAATACCCCACTAGGTTAGGATCTAGATAAACAATCCTGAGATCCTGAGAGGACTCAAGAACATTTGAGAGAATCTTAACTCGGAACATCAAGACTACATGAAGAAGCGAATTGGTTGTCTTCCGGCCTTTTATTGATAATTGAACCTCAAATCACCAAGGTTAAAGCAATGGCTCATTTTTGGAACCCCTCAACTTCCACCTTCATATTTAATCAAAATGAGTTGATCGCTACAATTAAAGAGTTCAAGATGGCCATTGGGTTGACTTAAGCTGCCCTTGGCTTTGCAATGCTCCCAATCAATCCAATTTTGAATATCCCTTCCGATCAAATTAGAGCCGTTCTTAAGGAAAATTGTAATTCCATGCCATACACATTCCTTGAGAGATATCTTTCCAATTTCAAGATCAAATCTAGGAATTAAATCCCTTGTACACTCCTCCTCATGTTTTTTGATTTTGTTATATTCTCACATACCCGAAAAATAATAGATCCTTTAGTCACCTATATCATTTGCGCACCTTCAAATGCTTCACGCACATGATTCATGCTGAGACCTTTGTATCTCTCACCTGATTCAAAAAAATCAACATTGTAACTCTTAAAGCCCCGTTAAATATTCAAGTCTGGCTTGTTTCTCATATCAAAAAATTTGCCCCTCATATGAGAATTGTTAATGTCTTGAAATACTATCATCCTAATTCATGTTCCATGACAAAATTGATTTCTTTCCTTCTTGGTCCTTTTCTATTTCATTTCATTTCGCCAAAAGACTCATCTTGAATCAAGTCCACCGGCATGACCGATGGTTGAGGATCACCGAGATGTGCCCTATTGGCAGAATCGATGAACCAATTCTTCTTGTAGGGTTGATGGGCTTGGCGTCATATTACCCTTCAAGGGTGCTTCGTCAATAGTTTGCGCTTCAAATGATTCCACCAATCCTCAAGCTGGGGTCGTACCATCTCGATTATCACAAGGAGGTTGTCATGGAAGACCAAATTGGCCATATCATGAGTGCAATTTGTGTCGCAACCCACCCTCGGCGATAGTCAGTGTTGGGAGGGGCAGTGTTTAGGGGAATTTACTCACTAGGTGGTCTTTAAAAAAATCGAATCAATTGCCAGTGTGGACTCTCTCAAATCCATACCCCATGCAACAATGGAAAGATTCATTTTATTATCTAAGTTGATTAACAAACTAAGATAAATGTCTTAGAGTTGCCATTAGCCTCAATTTGGGGGTCAACTAGAAAACCCAACCAAGGGTTGGGAGAGATCCCTCAATTTCTATGCAACCAAAGATCTAGGGTTTGGGGACTGATGTTATGCTAATGTTTCTATTAGTGCCATTTTTATACCTAACAATCATCATGTTTACTTAAGGTGATCATGCATGTCTTTCTTACTTCTTTTCTTTGTTTGGTAAAGGTAAGTAGTATTGACATTTCAACCGGCAAACTATAAAATAGGGAGAAACCAGTACCAACATTCACTCAGCGGGACAATATGTCACTGGAGTGGAAGGGTACCAGGTTCACCAAAATGAAAAACAAAATAGATACGTCTAGCAAACACAAAAGGGTCAGAAGGCCACGTCTAGACCTGCTCTCGAGTCCTCACCAAAAATGACAGGGTGGATCCCCCAGCTTCACTGCATTCTCCTATTTCTCAGGGAGTCCTCAACAGATTTGAAGGCCAAGGCTTTGTCCTTAACCGCCTTAACAAGGTGCTATTTCATGGTTGGCACAAATAAGTTGCTGCCCCAAAAGATTTGATCGTTCTTGGTCTTCCATATCACATAGCAGAGGGCACCAAACGAAAATCTCATAATGTCATAATAGAAACCATCGCCCGAGAAAGTATTGATGGCCCACCAGAAATTATCCAACCATGTGCTATTCCTCCAAGGGAGATTGCACTTTGCCGCCCAAAAAGAGGCGAGAGAATTGGAGACGTGGCATTCAAAAAATAGGTGGTCAATAAAGTCAGGTCTAGCACTACAAAATACACAATGTGGAGGAAATTCTGTCATATGATATAAGAAGCACCTAAGTAGGGAGGCGGTTCCGCATGATGAGCCAAAGAAGGAATTGGTGTCTAGGAACAATAGCTTTGTTCAACACAAATGAGAACCACATCACCGGTACCACTTTCCGTCTAATAGCTGACCAAGCCAATGCAATAGAAAATTTACCAGTTGGATGCGCCACCTAGATAAAGGTGTCCCATGATTGGGACAAAGGGGGAATCAAGATTTGCCACGAAAGAAGTTCCTATAGAAGCGACTGCATAGCTGGTGAATAGATATCCATAACCTTGGCATGCCTTGGAATACCCAATTGGTAGATGAGATTATCAGTGAAGACTGAATTTAAGGGGCCTATGTCAAGTCACGGATCAAACCAAAGCGAGATAGACATGCCACCACCTATATTCCCTTTGACAAAACTTTTGATAACCCCCCTGAGGGCCAGTAGTTTCCTCCAAGCCCATGAACAAAAGGTCGGGGGGGAGGTGATCCAAAACTTTTTTCTCTTCAAGTGAGTGGCATGAATCCATTTACACCATAAAAACTTCTTATCCGTGAAAAGGATCCAGATATGATTAAACATAGTTGCTTTATTGCTATCACAAATTTTTTGAAGTCTTAATCTTCCTTCCTACTTAGGAAGGCATACATCATCCCAGCAAACCTTCGCACCACCTGCTCCTAGGTTGGGCCCTATCCAAAGGAATTAGTGACATATTTGTTCAATCTTGTCTACCACAAATGAAGGTAACCAAAAGATGGAAGCTCAATATATTTGGATGGCATGCATAATAGATTTTATAAGTTGTAACCGGCCCGCAAAAGAAAGGAATCTATGAGTCCAGGATTGAACTCTAGTAGTAAGAAGACATACCAGGGCGTCGCAATCCGTCTTGCTCAGTCGAGACGTAATGATAGGCACCCCCAAGTAGCGGACTAGAAGCGACCCCATTCTAAAGCCCAAGACTTGTATAATCTAACTTATAATTTGCATAGTTCTGCTCGAGAGGAAGACTTCACTCTTTTTAGCATTAGGAATGAGATCGCTCCAAAGAGAGAACATACTAAGCCCGTCTTTCATACAAGAAACGGAGGCTAAGTTTGCTTCACTAAAGATAAACACATTATCCACAAAGAAAAGATGCGAAAGATGGATAGATTTGCATCTCTAGTAAAAGCGATACTCCGGACACTGAGTCTGAGCCTATAAAATCCCTGTACAGACCTCTATAGCCAGAGTAAAAAGATAAGGAGAGATTGGGTCACCTTGCCTCAACCCTTAGCCACTAGAAAAGAAGCCATGGAGTTCACCATTGATAGCAATTGAGAATTTTGGAATGCGAACACATACCATAATTAGTCGAATAAGGTGATTTGGGAAACCAAAAGCTTCAAGAGTTGTTTCCAAGAAATCCCAATCCAGAGTGTCATAAGCTTTCTTGAAGTCCACTTTGATAGCACACTTAGAGGAGTAGGAGTCCGTATGGAAGCCACTGAAGAGTTCCTGAGCAAGGAGGATGTTGTCACTAATACACATGCCTTTCACAAAAGCCGTTTGCACAAGACTGATTATGTCGAGAAGAACCGCTGCAATCCTATTAGAAAGAATCTTGGTAATGCACTTATAGATAGTGTTGTAGCATGCGATAGGCCGAAAATTAGAGACAATTGAGGCATTCGGGATTTTGGGAACCACCGCCAGAATGGTGCAGTTGATCTCCCTAAGCATGTGGCCCGAGTTAAAAAAATTCAGAATTGCTTCTGTTACTAAGGGACCAACTATCTCCTAATTCCTTTTAAAAAAATCCGAGTTAAAGCCATCAAGACCTAGGGCTTTATCCCTTGCAAGTGAGAACATGGTCTCCTGGATTTCCTGAGGGAGTAACGATTTGGAAAGGGATCTAACCTGTTCCTCATTGAGAGTGGACCGGAGAACTTCCTTGATCATCAAGACGGACGGCCGCACAGTGGAGTTCGCTGGAGCTAGGAGATATTGGAAGTATGTGACAAAAACTTGCTAGACATCCGCCAGGTCTAACACTAAATTACTAGTGCCATCCATGATTAAAATAATCCGGTTGCGCTGGTGTCAGTAGTTAACCGAGTGGTGGAAGAATTAAAAATTCTGGTCCCCCTCCTTTAGCCAACAAATTCTTGATTTTTGCCTAAAGAAAGATTCCTCCATTGAGCGAAGCTCATAGTAGGAACGAGTTTGAGCGTACTCAACCTCTACCAACGCATTGTTCCAGGGGTCTCGATTAAGATCTGCTTAGATGGAGTGAAGAGCCCTCTTGGCATCAGTAGCTCTTCTTGAGATATCCGAGAACACTTTCTTGTTAAGATGCTTGAGCCTACATTTTAGTAATTTGAGTCTGCCATATAACCAAAACATTGGCGAGCCCAATACCTGACTCTCCCACACCAGGGAGATTGTAGCATAGAAATCTGGATGGTTCATCTAGAAATTAAAAAATTTAAAAGGTTTTCTATGAGGCACGGGGGCCAGGACTCTCACCAGCACGGGGGAATGGTCCGAGATACCAAGGGCAAGAAATGTGGCTTCCGAATATGAGAACTCTTCACACCATTGGTTATTAACCAAGGCTTGGTCAATTTTCCTCCGCTTCCTTTGGACGCCAGAATAGGAGGCCCAAGTAAATCTGAAACCCACATATCGAAGGTCCTCCAATTCAGCTTGGTCTAAACATTCCTTGAATTCATCAAAAGATGGAATCTAAATATCTGGGCTACCCAGACGGTCCGATGGGTCCCAAATGGCGTTGAACTCATCAGCCACTATCCAAGGATTATCCGTAAGCAAGGAGCTCAACCTAATATGATCATCCCAAAGTGGTCTATGGGCTACAAAGGTGTGGTCCCCATATATAGCCAAGAAGAATAAAACTTTCCGAAAGTTCAAGTGTTTAAGCATGCCATGGATAATTTGTGGATTCACATACTGAACTGTAAATTCCATCAAAATTGGGTTCCATCCCACCCATAATCGTCCCGTATCTAAATGATCATAATTAGAAGTCTATACCTAGCCGGACATAAGGCCAGAGGAGATGGCCATAAAACGAGTAGCCGGGACTTTTGTTTCCATCAAACCAATGCAACATATATTGTTAATTATAATAAAATTCCTAACTTCCGATTATCTGACCGAGTCTACTGTACCCCGAATATTCTAAAAACCAAAATTCATATATATACACTATAAAGATGGCATAGATGCCTACTTGCATTTTCCAGACCGCCGTCAATTGGCCACCGATTTGCTAGGTAGGGATTTCTGTCCAGGCGAAGTATTGACCGATGCTGCAACAGGAGTTTGTTTCGCCTCAGATAGCAGCTGAATATCTGGTACTGGGGGATTCTTCCCTCTGAATACCCACTGAGCTGCTCTCCCCAATTGTTACATTCTTGGGACCTTTCTCAAGTGGTTCTTCCTCCGAGTTGCTGCCCATCTCGGCACCTTCTTCCAGGTCATCCACCTAGGAAAAGGAGTAAGATGAGATAACCGGATCATCCGGCCATTTGCCGATCAACTGCAGTTGAGGTTCAACATCCCTGGAAGAGTCTCGGCTCTGTTTTCTCCGATCTGGCACAGGAGGAAGCTAAACCTCAAGCTAAATCGCATCCCTAAATGTTCCTGCCTTCCTGCGAGTGGCCCGTCTACTGGCCGGCTGAATCTGCTAGTGATCTGAGGGTGCAGTAGGGGACGTTGGTACCCCTGAAGTATTAGCAACAAATTGTTTGTTAGAAAGATCTATCCCATCCGTATCCTAGAGCTGAGATGAGTTACCTTCCTTGATTGATCGGTCTTCATTAGCAGCATCCAGACGAGCAGCTGTCTCACTTGGACCAGCAGGGGCAAAAGGGATCTCTTTGGTGTTGCATCTATGGCCAAAAGTGTGACAGCTTTGGCAATACACTGGTCTCCATTCGTACTCTGTTGACACAATCCAGGTTGCCCCATTTAGGATGACCTCTACAATATCTCACCTAGTATCGGTTGCTAAAATTTCCACATAGACTCTGGCATAAGATATCATTTTCATCTGTTCAGTACATTGATTAACGTACAACGGTTTACCAATGGCACTTGCAACAGCACTGATCCCAGGGGCGGACCACAGCACATATGAGATGTTTCTCAGTCGAATCCACACCAGCACCGTAGTGTGGTTGTCTTTTTTTAGTTCCAGGAGGGTATGCCACTGCTGCAGGATCAATGGGACCCGGGCAACCGTAAGAGGACCACTGCCCAATATATTGTGCTGGAAATCAGCATCCAAAATTTGGAAGAAGAAGAATCCTTGGTCGTTAGCCATGACCTCCGCCAGCTTGGGACCCCATGCATGTTGTAAAGCCGTTTCTACTCATTTGAAGGGGAGTTTCTGTCCCTCCAAATACCCAACTACACATTCAAACCATAGTGGGTCCGTTGCCTCCAATATATCCTCAGAAAGTTGGACTACCAACTTCTCATCTACTGATATAGGAGGAACAAATGACAAGTTGTATCCCTTAACAGTCGCTTTGGCTACATTTGCCCAAGATCGCACTAGAGGGGCTTCCCTACCATTCGGACACTGAGCAGGGGTTTGGGGCCGAATGGCCTGTTTCCAATTTCAGGGGGTCGATGCACCAACACCAGGAGCGTCATTCAACTTCAGACCTTCCACACCCACAGGCAGCTTCCCAGCACCATCTCGAGGGCCCGCCTCCTGGGAGGAACCAGTTCGACCGTCCCTACCGGTGACACCAGCAAGAGCACCCTGTTTCACCGAATCCTCACGGCCTCGGATCATGGACCGAGGAGCTGGAGGACGGCTCCTACTTCTATTCTGACTACTACCCATCTGAAACGAGTTCTTAGCAGCCGTAGAACGTTTCTCGTCCATTTTTCCAGATCCAGCAGGTAATAAACTAGCGTCCATCTCAGAAATTGCAGAAACTCAAATCCTAACCCAGATCTAAGATTCGGGTAGTTTGAGACATACCTATGAGAAATGCTTTGATGAAGAGAAAGCCGAAGGAGTGAGGAGCAATCCCTCCGAAAATCAGCCCGTTTCGATAACACCAGCTATCGGAGCAGCTCAGGGAAGCCAAGCGGAGCACTGTAGATCGCAGCCCCAGACAAGAGAGAAAGTGAATAGTATTTCGGGAACCAATATGGGCGGTGGCTAAAAAGTTTTTTGTCTTTCTTACTTTTTTGTACCGTTTAAAACTAAAAATGTGATCATACATGGGTGTCTATTTCATGCCGTTCTAATTCTACAAAGAAGATAAGAGAAAAGCAAACAATTGTAATAGAAATTGTAGTACGGAAAGTAAAAACCAAAGGAAAGAGGTAAATTTAACATGCAATCCTAAAGAAAAACATGTAAAAAAAAGGAAATTTGCAACTTGTGGGGGACTTTTATACAACACAATAGTAGACCCAAGACTTATATCGGATATCAAATTAATGATATAAAAGAGGAAGGGTTGAAAGGGACATTGACCATCACCATCTTTGGGCCACCTTCTTCACCTATCCCAATTGTTAACTAATGCTAAATGAACGGTTTATATTTGAAACAAAAATTGAGCTAAGCAAAAGACAAACAAAACAAGTTGACAAAGCCAACAAACAACAGTCAATTCAAAGTGGTATCGAAGTCGGCTTTTGGAAATTGCATGCATCGCATGCCACAAGATGTTGCCCCATTCATTTTATTAACCATCAACCTTTTCACGGATAAGGTTGCTTTTATGTGTTTAGACAATTAAAATGATTTTGCACTGCTCCCGATTGTGTCGGGGAAGTTGGCCATGTTTAAATTTGGGGAAAACGGTGGTTTTCCATCCAGGATATGCTGTCGCCTTGTCACGACGTGATATTGTTTAAGGGGGAGTTCTATTCTGTTGGGAGGACTCTAGTTGTCGGGTTGGATTTGAGTGTGATTGTTTACACCAAAAAAATATCCGATTTTTAGTTATTATTGACATGTGATAACATGAAGGATAATATGCTATATGGGCATGTTTGATCATCTAAGGAGCAAGACATTCAATTCGGTATAGAGAAAGCTCCATTATCTTTCTTGGCATTATTTGGTTAATGGGATTTAATGGTCGAATGGATATGAAATAGATGCATTACTACATTCTTATCAAAAATGACAAGTGAAGACAAATAATTGCTAATTATTGAAGCAAAGTCCGTCGACGAGTTTGTTGACCTAGGAACAAGATGTTGGTGAATTAACGTGTTGATCCTTTAGAGAAAACCATAGACATTAGTTACTACTGGAAGTAAATGTGGGAAGATGGAGGCTGCTAGTTACCAAGCATAAGCACCTAAAGACCCACAAAGGGAGATCTTGGATGGTAGTTACTACGGGAAGTGAACGTGAGAAGATTGCGACTGTCATGTTGGACAACTACTTTGAAGAAGAAGACTCACCAACATGGGAATATGGAACTAAATTTTCGAAGGCATCGAAGCATGATTATAAACACAAAGAGACTAGTCTCAAATACTTATGATAAAAAGCGGCATAAGTACAGCGGGAGTGCCAAAACTTGGCACGGAGAAACACTTAAGTGTCAAAACTTATAAACAGTACACTTAAGTGCCAAAATCAAAGCAAAATTGATCACTTAAGTGCCAACGACGAGAAAATCCGACTAAAATGCTAACATGGCATTTTTTCGGTAATCTGGGATCGAAACGACGTAATTTTTGTTGCTGATGTGGCGAAATAAGCCCAAAACAACATCGTTTTGACTAAAATTTACTTTTTAATAATATTTATTAAATAATATTAAAATAACAAAATTTTAAAAAGAAAAAAAGGAGAGGGGGGAGCAACCTGTCGTCATTGCCCTATCGCTGGTGGGGCAGCGGTGACGAACGGCAAGGGTCGCCGACACTTGGGCAAGGTTCGCCGACCCTCGCCTAGATCTAGGTGAGGGTTGGCCGCCCTTGCCCTGGCTTGGGCGAGGGTCGTAGGCCCTCACGCAAGCACCAATAGCCTCGCCCAACGCTACTAGAAACTTAGCCCTCCCTTTTTTATAAAAAAAAAAAAAAAATGCTCTTTTAATATTATTTAATTAATATTTATTAGAAAAATAAATTTTAGTCAAAACGGCGTCGTTTTGGGTACTGTGGCCACATCAGCACCCAAAACGACGCCGTTTTGGGTTTATTTCGCCACATCAATAACAAAACGACACCGTTTCAACCCCAAATCACCGAAAAAATGTTATGTCAGCATTTTGGCTAGATTTTCTCGCCGTTGGCACTTAAGTGATCTCTTTTGCTCTGATTTTGGCACTTAAGTGTCCCTTTGTGCCAAATTATGGCACTCCCGGGGTCCGTACCTCAATAGAAAGCCTATAAATATCAAATTATCATCAACTAAAAAGGGACATCTCAATAATCAAAATGTAATCTTTGATTATCTTTACTTTCCTGTACTTTATTTTTCCTCGATTATAACTTTCCAATTCGCGTTGTCAATTAAATTCCGACGCATACTTTTATCCCGATGGTTTGTCATTGATTAAATTCCAACATGCATCACTATCATGGGTATTGCGCTATCAATTAAATTCTAGCATTACATCTTTGCACGTTCTCAAATTTTGTTGTTGAGTAAATTCCAACACAATTTTTGTACGTGCGTTGTTGCGGAAGTGGCTCTATTTTAAATTGTCATTGATTGAATTTCGGCACAATTTGTATTTATAGTTTGGTTCGAAGTTCAAAATAAAAGTTTGCAATTATTTCTTGTCCGCCTAGATTTTTCCTTTCCGGAGTCACCACAGAACCTATTTTCTCTCATCAAAAGTCGAAAAACGACTTTCGGAAAAGATGTTTTTTCATCAATTAAATTCCGGCGAAACAATGGCATGTCCAATGGGACCATTGTGGTCAATTTGAGGAGTTACAATGGTGAGAAGAAGGAATCAACTTGATCATGATGATGTTGGTGGTGATGACTTTTCATCACAACCCAGGTGTTAATGATATAATGGGACATTTTGAGTCATCAGCTACACTGCTGATGGTGAAGCAAGTGCAAGGCAAAGATGTCGATATTCTAAGACAACATACAGATGAGCGGTTTATGATATTGGCTGCCATACAATGATTATTAGAGGAGACACACGAATAAAATGAGTAAGCCAATTATTGTCAATACCTTCCGTGAAGTGATGAACCGGCCAGGAACATCAAGCCATTCAATTCAAGAGTAAGCAAATCCTAATAATCTTACATTTTCTAGACCTGTGAGGCCAGTGGTGTCAATTATGGTGATTTGCCAAAGACAAGGAGGCACGTGATGACTCTTGGGCTTCCTAATTTAAATGAATCATTCAATTTTTTTTAAAAGGGGGCATATGTTCACACCCATAATGTTTGATTTTTAGTTGTTATCGACATGTGATAACATGAAGGAGAATATGCTATATGGGCATGTTTAATCATCTAAGGAGCAAGGCAGTTAAATGGGTATAGAGAAAGCTCCATTGTCTTTCTTGGCATTATTTGGTTAATAAGACCTAATGGTTGAATGGATATGAAATAGATGCATTATTGCATTCTTATCAAAAAGGACAACTGAAGACAAATAGTTGACGTGTTGATCCATTAGAGGAAACCATGGAGATCAGTTACAAATGGAAGTAAACGTGGGAAAATGGAGGCTACTGTTTACCAAGGATAAGCACCTCAAGACCCTCAAAGGGAGATCTTGGATGGCAGTTACAATGGAAAGTGAACGAGAGAAGATTGAGGCTGTGGTTTTGGACAACTACTTTGAAGAAGAAAACTCACCAGCGGGGAATATGGAACTGAATTTTTGACTACTTTGAAGGCATGGAAGTACGGTTACAAAAACAAAGAGACTGCGCCCAAATGGTTACAATAGAATGTCTATAAATATCAAATTCTCTTTGACTAGAAAGAGATCCCTCAACAATCAAATGTAATATTTTATTATCTTTACTTTCCGGTACTTTATTTTTTCTTAGTTATAACTTTTTAATTCACGTTGTCGATTAAGTTCCAACACGTATCTTTATCCCAATGCTTCATTATCAATTAAATTCTAACATGCATCTTATCATGAGTGTTGTGCCATCAATTAAATTTCAGTGTTGCATCTTTGTGCATTCTTAAGCTTTATTGTTGATTAGATTCCAACATAGTTTTATATGTGCATTGTTATGGAAGGGACTGTATTTTCAAGCTTTTTTGTTGATTGAATTCCAAAATAGTTTGTCTATACAGTTTATTTCGAAGATTGAAATAAAGATTTCTAGTTATTTCTTGTTCGCCTAAATATTTCCTATCTGGAATCGCCATAAAACTCGTCTCGTCTCATCAAAAGCCCAAAGAACAACTTTCAAAAAGGATGTTTCTCTATCGATTAAATTCCAGTGAAACAATGACCTTGATTGCACAGTCGAATTTTGCTGCCAAACTGCTGTTGGTTTATGAGTATTCACATGGGACCAAGGCAACTCCTATTGACGCTGAAGAAAGGCAAGAAGCTAGTCTGATTAGGTGATAACGCGTTCTCTAAATGACCGATTGTGAGATTAACGTTCAGATCCACCTAGATGACCTGCATCATGGCACAAATCTTGTCATATGTTCGACCATTCATTAAGGATTTCGCTAGAAGGTCTTTGTTAATTGATGCAGAGGCAGAGAGAGCAGTTCACTACACATTGGTTTTTCTTTTCTTTACCAATCTCACTTTTATTTTTTATATACATGTGTGCACGGTGCCCCTTGGAGTTTTTTATCATGTTTTTTGTGATTGTTCCTGTTTGTGGACGAAGGCATCCTTCCCGGACTTCCACCGATGAAAGGAACCGAAAGATGGGGTCACAAAAGGAGAGCAATAAGGAGTGTGCTTGATCGAGAAGAGATTAGGAGACATCTTCTCTTCTAAATGGGAAGACCAACTAGACCTCCCCGGCCAAAGAGCGGCATTAACTCGACTGCAGCACATCTCTTGGTGTCGTCTTAATATATTGACGTCAACAACCCTCGCCATTATGTTAAAGGAGAGGCTCTCCATCCCACTTGATTAGCTTTCGAGAATACAAAGCCATTTCAAATATCAAGAAGTTTCGAAACGCTCACTCATCTGCACAAGCTATCAAGTGGATGCATGAAGTGGCATATTTGCATTGACTAAACTAACCTTTCCACCTCAAGAATGCTTAATCTCGAGAGAAATTGCAATCTCAAGCTGAGAAAGCGATGAGCTAGTGTGCTTTGTTATACTCGATTTTGTTCATATCCAATAAGCTAGTCGCCTCTGGATGACTGTCTAGATTTTGTGCGGTTTACGTGTTTCTTCTAGTATTTTCACTTCCGGACGTGGACTGCCGCCTCAATCCCATTAGCAGCAGCATCCAAGGTGTGATGCTCCGATGTTAAGTTGATATGATCAAGCAGACATTCAGGGGAGAATTGCTCGGCAGTGATTCAGCGGTATATATAATGGTCCAGACAATCTTTTCCACTCTGCAAGTAGAGTGCTTGTAGTCAAGCTCGTGCAAAAAAACTGGACTAACCAATGACCTTATGGCCGAATCATCCAGTCAATCACAATCCACATTCAAAGCTCCTCATCAGAGGATTAGGCGACACCGGAGCTTCGTGTCAGCTCCTCTGCCCAAGGATTCTCCGACGTCATGTTGAATTTTGGCGTTTAGAAATACCTGAACCAAATTCCTAAAAGTTTCAAATAATACAATTAAGTGCTAAAAAATTGTCCAGAAAAGGCAATTGATTACTTCTCTTAGCTCCCTTTTCTCTTATGTGAGCTTGGAAAATAGCCGGGGTATTCTTTTCTTCTATAATGCGTGGACATGATACAAGCTCAAATAATACTCCTTTCTGACCCGTAAATTTCTTTCGGCACATTTTTTTTATAATATCAACTTAAAACAAATAGGAAAAGAGTTCGTGAAGAAGCAGAAAAACACAAAGCTTAATTTACAGAATGCTACTAAATTCTTAGGGGACTGTGACCGTGGGAAGTATCTACCTGAGATAACTTTGACTTTGGTCTGAGCACCAAATCTGGTGTGAACCGCCGTGAATGTTGGATGAAGACTGCTCTTGATGTTATTAAGTACGCTATAATACTCAAAAAAAGTGCAAAAGTTATCTAGTAATCGCCATTTGACTTGACAAGTCCGACCAATGATGTGGCGACACGACCAATCTCTATGCTCTACGTATGATTTTGGATTCACATAGATGGTCGAATTGGCCATATCTGTGGCCCACATGCACAAAGGTTGCTAAAGCAGGCCTTATCCCATGGACTGTTGGAGTCACCATCTACCATCCTAAGTGCTCATCTCAAATAATTTAATTATGGGCCCAATTTCACAAGCATGTACGTCTCTGCAGGAAGGAGTTACACGGAATTTATATCAATTTCTCAATCAATCGTCACATTTCCATGCCTTGTATATGTGGAACACAAGCTGAAATCTTGCTGGTTGTGGCTATGTTTCCATGGAATGATGAGTGCTTGGTCATTTTTAAGTGCTGTTGGAGATACTAAAGTAGGTACATAAGCATAAATAAGCATTAAACTTTTTTAGAAAATATTTTATCCAGAAAAATGACTGCATAATTGTTTATGGAATGTCTCAAAGATGAAAGGTGAGGTCAGAGTATTTTGTCAATTAAGACTTATAAATAAGAAAGAAATTGCTGAAAAAGAAAAAAATGTGCTAACAAATGTGAACGACTTTGCCATTGAACATCCATGGAAGCAAAGTAGCACATATATGATCGTGCATTTGACGGGATGGTACCACAAGATGTGTTTAAGGACACAAGCATAAGTCTCAAATGCTATTAAAGTTATTGCAATTTGCGTATACATAGAATTGTGCCACTTGATAAGAGATATGTATATATTACCAAGATCATACATTGCTATATTTGATTCAATTTGCCATAACCTGGTATAATACATGCATATTTGCACACACTAGACTTTCACAGTTAATGGATATGACAGTAATCACATTCCTCTGGCTACTACAGAACTTCTCAAAATTGTAATACAGGATAGCAACAAATTTTATTTTATTTTCATTAAGGTACTTACAGGAGTGCTGTTCATGCAGTCATGCCTAAGTCTTATTGATTTTGTTTGTTGCCCCAAACTATGACATGTTAAATCTTGAGAACATATCATATGTTCAAGTGATAATTTCCTAGTGGTGCACACTTCATTTGGATGTTAATGTCAATTTACTGGGCTACATGACAGAATTGTATTGAGGTACACCCGTGGATCTTCTACTTCCAAAGAATATTTAGCATTCTTTGGAATTAGAAGATCTACAAGCCTGAATTTCGATAGAACTGTACTATGTAGGTCTATAAAATGAAGTACTTGAACATTAGAGTCACTAGCGAATCATCACTTGAACAAATAACATGTCCTCAACATTTAATAAATTGTCATATTTTTGAACAATAAGCAAAATCAATATAACTTAGTTTTGACTTCATCAGCAGAATTCCTAAAGTTACCTTTAATGAGAAAAAGAATTCTTTGCGATCCCACTTTGCAATTTTGAAAAGTTCTATAGTAGATCAAGAAGTGAGACTACAATTGCTGTCAAATGCATAAATTGTAAAAATCTTTGCTGAACTAGTTTGACCACATACAAATCTCAATACGTTATACCCATCCACAATAAATTGAACCATTAACTAAAATGTAGTAAATAGGTTAAGCAGACAATATCTCACCAGATAGTATAAGTCTATGCATACAAATATTTCAAATTCAATAGCATCAAAACTTACGCTTGTATCCTCAAGCACCTCTTTTTATGATACCATGCCATCAAATACTCGATCATATATGTCTTACTTTGCTTTATGGTCTTTTCAGGGATGTTCAACATTGAAGACATTCACATTTGTGAGCACATTTTTTTTCTTTCAACAATCTCTTTCCCATTTAGAGGTCTTAGTTGACAAATCTAACCATGTCTTTCATATCTAAGGCATTTCATAGCCAATTATGCACACGTGAATAGTAAAGTCACAAGACTTATCTTTTAAAAAACTATTGTAATGGCAAATAAGCCTGGTGTTAAGATACTACTTCCTCAAAGTTTGTTCTTCTTTATGAAATACCTCCAGCTCAGCTAATCAAGCCACTAGCATCTTCAAGATGACGGCTACCTGCTCATTCTTTCTATCAATATCAGGAAGATGGAGCATCATTGTTAATAATAGATCTCTCTTCAACTCAATGACGGGAGGAAAAAGTTATGCCAAAAAGAGATAAGATGAAAAGTACCTAGGCAAAAATATTACTCGATATAAATTATCAAGTTGAGGGTCGGCTAGAAACTCTAATCAAGACACGAGAGTGTCGTCTTGATGCATACACAATCAGATATTTTAGACTCAAAGACTTCACAAATATTATACAATTAGTGCCTTTCGATAGCTAAACTTGATTACATGCTAACCAAATTGTCAAGGCAACCTCTCAAAGATTTTTAAAGTTCGTCCTGACAATTATAAAAATTAAAAGTACAAGCACAATCAATTATAATCAAAATGAAAAGCACAAACAACAACCAAACATCGTCTCTAAAATGAAAATGGCATACAAAAAATCCTATGGTAAAGCCTTATTCAATTGGGTTTCCATTTTGTAATGATTTTACACTTTTTTAGAGAAAACTACTGAAAAAGCTAATCTTCACGCTTTTTTCAAAGATTTTTAATCTGAATTTTCTAAAAAATTATGAAATTTCTGGATTTTTTATTAAATTTCTGGATTTTCTGAATTTTTGAATATTTTGATAATTCAACAAAAAATGGGACTGGGACCCGATCCGACTCGGCGTTCTGACCCGAACCCTGCGAGGTCCGGGTCGGGTCAAAGACTCGGACTGATTTTTGGGCTCAGTACGATTATGGCCTGCTTCTTGATTTTGATGGGTTTGGGCTACCACAACAATTCAAGCCCGAGTCTATTTAAACTAAATCGAGCCCAACTTGGCTAGAATTGCGACAAGCCCATATCTCTCAAAAAGCTATCCCAAGTCCATCTTCCATAAAAATTCGACCAGCCCACACGCTCCCAGCCCATGAACACCACCAGGCAGCTTATCCCTATATCCTCCTCCCCTTATTCACACGTCATCTTCTTCCTCGCTCTCTCCCGAACGACGTCTTCTTCCTCACGGAACCACCAGATGACGAGCTCGACTGGACTTCAAAAGTTTCACGCCGGAATCCCTGCCGATCCGACGTCGATACCTGATGTCACCGCCCGTCACTAAATAACCCCCATCGGCCACTACTCCGGCCCCCACCAAGCTATTCCAGCGAGGAACTTTCGAGCTTGAAAATCGCACAAAACAGCATAGAAAACGCACAAAAACATACTAACACAGTAAAGAATGAAGTGACATGGCAGCGTCAAGTGGCAAGCATTGCAGGTGACTCTGCCTTACGTACGGTTGAGAATAGTGACAAGCACGTGTGTACATGGACGATTCAGAAACATGATGGATATGCCACAAAATCGAAGGAAAGCACGCAGAAAATCACAAAATAAGTCGTATTTAAACACAACCTCAGACCAATCAAACGTTAAACTAAGCTTTTAAGCATCGATTTAATGGAATGGATTTTGGTGTTTCATTTAAGCATTTTGTCGAGCAAATGATGTGCAAATCGAAATGTAGGATTCGAACTAGATGTTAATGCGATCCTTGGCCTAGACGTAGTATATAAGACTCGAACTCGGCATCACTCATTGTAAATCAATCTCAGTTCATCCAAGTAACTCGCAACTTCGCGACTGAACACTCTTGTCTCAGATTCAGCAAAAACAGAGCAAGAGCAGAGCATTTAGAGGGAGGAGCTTACCTAATAGGGAATGGAGCCATCGCTGCCATACGTTCGCCGACGAAGCTTCAAAATACGGTTGGTATCCTATCCTTTCGTCTGAGAAACGAGTTTAAGGGAGGCAAGCCTTCGGACGGAGATGGTGGCCAACGGTCGTGAAACGTGTACTCCAGCCAGTCGAGGGTGACCAGAACGGAAGGAAATCAGCAGATTTTGGCCAATTTTGAGCAAAATCTCAGGTTTCCTTTCTCAGCTCCTCCTTTTCTCCCCACCCTCTCGAGCAGACGTCCTCTGGCCAGCCCCTTCTTCAGCCTAAGGGATATAAAGCACATGTTTGAAAACTAATTATAATTGAAAGTCGAGATTCGAGTCATTACAAAACTACTTAATTGTCACGACATTCTTGGAAAAAGATAATCGCACCAATGTGAGGCCAAGCGTCACCCAATTTTGGATGCCTTCACTTGAGGTTGGCAACCTCCACTGGCCCTTCTAGCAAGTAGCAATGGGTGGTAGAAGCGCCCACAGGTTTACCACTCTCTCTATCTCCAATTTTGTTTTTCAATAAAATTTTAGGTTCTCTTTTTTATTTGTTTAATCTAATTTAAATAAGAATTGAATAAAAATAATAAAAGATGTCATATCAGAAATTAAAATTAATTTTAAAATAACACATCAGTATTTTCTATTAATCAAATTGATGGTATTAATAAAAGAACTTGATTGCATCGATCTGATAAATTTTAATACTTAATTGTATTTTTTGTAAGTTTTAAAATTCAATTGTAATATCATTACAAGTTTTACAACTTTTGAGTAACCATTTCCTTAAATATGTCATTGAGAATGAAAGTGGGAAGGTGAACAAACTTTCTACACATAGGTTTTTTGGTAATTACATGCCATTTCTTTGGAGGATTCTGTAACGAGGAAAGCGGACCCACTTTTATGGACTACTTCGATTTCTTTCCGCTGCTTTACGAGGAATTTGCTTTAAGAGAACTTTTGTTTTGTTCTCTAACTTGCACGGAATGATCCTCACGCGACTTATTTCGAGTGCGATGTTCTCTCTGAGTTTTTGACAATAGAAATCTCTTATGCATGAGATTGTTCAACGCGAATATATGTTGAAGAGAAAAATTACCTTTTAAAATTAAAGCCACCTCAAAAATACTGTTGTAAAATCATAATGGCCTCCGGTCTCGATTATTTGCAATTATACTTGGTGGGCCTTTCCTCTCTTTTTTTCTTTTATATGTCATTGTGCTCATCTCAAATGAAATTATCATTCGAGACGCATAGAAACGAACACATATGTATGGTGATTGAATGGTATAATTTTGGTAAATTTATAAATATCTTTGTCCAATTTATCAACCTATCACGTTATTTTTAAATTCACAAATTTCTAAAATCCAACAAGATTCTCTCTCTCTCTCTCTCTAACGTAAATTTGTCCAACCAGTTGAGTTGGGTTAAGTATGAATAGAAAAATACCTTCACTTTATTTCCAAAGTTCAAGATTCAAGCCCTAGAAATGGAGAAAAAGCGAAATAGGTCTCATAAGCAGTAATTCAATTCAATGTAATTGGTGCTCTCATACTCATTTCGTTGTATTTTGAATAATGTCGGATATTAAGGCTAATATATTATAACACCGGTATATTAAGAAAATAGCAATCTCTTGCTAGCTGTTAAATATGACAGCACGAATTATTTAAATGTCAAGCATAGAAACTTCGACCAAAAAAAAAGGAGCCTAGAAAGTCATTTATATATTTTGATGTCAGAGTCGATATCATTTAAAACGTTCATTTTGTAAAACGAAGCCCCCTTAAATTCATCAATAGTTTACTTAGTTTGATTATATTATTTATACTGACATCCGATAGCTAAATCTTGTGATAATAATGCTCCTAATTACGACATATGAGATATATAAGTAAGTAATAGTTTTCAACTTTGAGAAATAACACACTTTTGTCCTTATTGAAATGTTATACTTACCATTCGACCAAAAAAAAAAAAAACAAAGAAATGTCATACTTACAATTTGGGCCATTGTAGTTTCAGTGACATCGAGTATTTAATAAAAGGTTGCATTTTATTGGATTTTAGAAGAGATTTAAGGAAAGAATTCTTCTTTTATGGAAAGGATTTTAAAATCATAAACTTCAAGAGTGCCATACCTGAAGTTGCCCCTTTCAGACCGGGAGAATTGCCAAAAAAGTCTTAAATCTATTGTAGTTGTGCAAATTCAGTCCTAAACCTTTTTTTTTTTACTGATTCAGTTCTAAACCTTTTGCGATTATACCAATTTAGTCCATCTGGCCAAATTTGGCCGGCCAGAGTTGACGTGGACATCGACCGGTGTCGGTGCTAATATTTTAATATATTTTTCGATTTTTTATTTAATTTTTTTCGAATTTTTTATTTTCTTTTTCTTTTTTCTCTTCCTCCCCTCCCCCCATTGGCAGCAATGGCCGGCCACCTCCAACGAGGCTACTGGCCACTACGTGAGGGCCATGAAGCCCTCGTCGGTGGCCAGCGAGGGTCGCGACCCTCGTTAGACCGGCCACCCTCGCCGACGACCTCACCCAGACCAGGGCGAGGCCTGGGGGCCGCGGTGAGGTGGCCTCACCTAGATCTAGGCAAAGTCGCCTCGCCACGGCCCCTAGGCCTTGCCCTGGTCTGGGTGAGGTCACCGGCGAGGGTCGCAGCCCCCAGTGGCCTCACCGCAACCCTGACAGCCTCCCCTAGGTCTAGGCGAGGTCCCCGACGAGGGCTTCGTGGCCCTCGCCCAGTGGCCAACAGCCTCGTCAAAGGTGGCCAACCACTGCCACCGGCGGGGGAGGGGAGGAAGAGAAAAAAAGAAAACAAGACAAAACAAAAAAATTTAAAAAAACAATAAAAAATTTGGAAAATAATAAAATTATTATTAAAATATTATCGCCAGCTCTGGTCGACATCCATGTCAACTCCGGCTGGTCAAATTTGGCCGGATAGACTAAATTGGCACAATTACAAAAAGTTTAGGATTGAATCAGTCAAAAAAAAGTTTAGGATTGAATTGGTACAACTACAATAGGCTTATGACTTTTTTGACAATTCTCCCCTTTTCGACCTTGACATCTCTTGTTGTGTTCGCATTCATCATTCTTCTTTTATGGAAAGGATTTTAAAATCATAAACTTCAAGAGTGCCATACCTGGAGTTGCCCCTTTCGGACCTTGACATCTCTTGTTGTGTTCGCATTCATTGTCCCTACTCTCTCTCTCTCATTTTTAATGCACGATTGATTTTGATTTTGGACTTTTGATTTTTTGATTTTTAAGGATAAACATTATAATTTTTTTATCTTGAAAATATCGATGAGTCTTTTTAAGTTTTACTTACGGTATAATTGATTAGTGAACCAGTTAAATCAATATAAAAAGTGTTTTTCGAAATGCATCCGGAATTTAAGCTATATTCATGACCTAATCTATCTATCATCATTATCTAGATCTTTTTTGTTGCTTCTTAGGAAACACAATGTCTCCTAAGCAAATCAGGTAAACTTTTACGATGCGAATCTTAACTTTATTATCCATCATACATATTTGGCAATCATGATTAGGGTTTATTATCTTTCTTGGAATGTTATTGAGGACCTGATGATTGTTGTTTCTTGTTGCTTTGACCGGTTCATATATGTTACATATTCTCTTCACCATATGTTTTTCTGGTTCCACCTTCGTTTGGAATGAGAGGGTGTGTTATAGAGATTTCTCTGATCTATTTTGCAGCTCCAGGAATCGGTGCTTCCCCTTCAGAATCAACAACATGCCATAATTTTAATGTGATGATTTTCCTACTTAGTACTCCGTTGCCTTATGAAGGTACTTGACTTCTTATCAAATTGAGTGGTGGGAAGATGAGCACGCCCAGATGCGCATGTAAAGCCGGGTGTTAATTTCTTCTGGGGTTCAGCCATTGGGCCCATGCTCTTTGCTCGAATATGAGCATGTATGATGTAGATGCATGTGTTCGGGTACGGATAGTGGTGAAGTAGGGGGCGGCTAGCTGACTGTCGGCTGTGGAGCCTCTTGATGTTTTCTCATAACCTTAAAGTGGCGTTTCCAGTATGTTGGGGAAAAGTTTAGGGTTTTTAATTGGGAGTCGCATCTTTGAGGTCTTTAAGCGGCTGTATTTCCCCGTACTAGGGGTGTCAAAAACCGAACCGAAAACCGAACCGAAATATAAAATCGAACCAAACTGAACCGAAATTTCGTATGTTTTCGGTTCGGTTCGGTTTCGGTTTAGTTAACCGAAAAAATTGAAATTCTTAATAAAAATTGAATAATCTATTTTCTTTATCATCTCTTCTTTACTTAAATTTCAATAAACAAAGTAAAAATAGGAAAACCGAAAAACCATCCCGAACCGAACCGCATTTTCGGTTCGGTTCGTATTCGGTTCGGGACGGTCTCTTATTGGTTCGGTTCGGTTCGGTTCGGTTTTTTGAAAAAACCGAACCGTTTACACCCCTACCCTATAGGCATAACACAGTAATGTGGTACGTAGTCCTTTGGGGTGACATCGTTATTACTCTTTGTCTCTCAAATGTGATATATGCAGCTGCACCGATTGTTGAGTGAACTTATACTATGACCTTTCAAGAGGCATATAAGATTAAGTGGACACTGCCTTTGCATTTCTAATACTTCTCAGGAGGCATATAAGATTAAGTAGACACTGCACCGATTGCGGCCCTCACCACGTTGCCGGCGAGCCCTGCTCAAGTTGTGCGGTCACTACCGTGGGGGGAAAGCAAAGGAGGAAGGAGACAAAAAAAGAAAAGGAAAAAAATAAAAATAAAAAATTAATACAAAAAATTAGAAAAAATAATAAAATATTGTCGCCGGCGCCGGTTGGCATCCATGTTAGTGTGGGGCCTGCTAGCTAAATTTGGCCGGATTGACTAAATTAGCACAATTGTAAAAGATTTAGGACTAAATTAGTAAAAAAAAAGGTTTAGGACTAAATTGATAAAAAAAAAATAGGTTTAGGATTAAATTGACACAATTACAATATGTTTATGGCTTTTATGATAATTTCCCCTCATTTAAGATTTGGGTCCTATCCCAGCTGACTTGATTTTTGCTTTATGTAGCAAAAAAAAAAGAGTTTGGATACATTTTAATTTTCACCGAATCTTCAACCATTTTACATTGTGTTTACAGCATAGAGGAAGATTGACAAAAAGTGAAGTGTTGTTGTTAACGGTCACTAATTGAAGCATTATCAAACGAAGAAAGTCGGAGAAGTTCTTAAGATAACTTTTTTTCGTTGAGCTTAGACCTCAAAATGGAAGAGTTTGACAGAAAATGCTATTTCAATTGATATATTATTTTATTTTATGACTCGTAACCTTTTAGTCTTCGATTATACGATAGATATTTGTTTGCTGTTTCGGACTCTTAGTGGATTATTTGTTATGATGGCTATGATCCATGGCCCTAAATGACATGAGAAAAGGTCGAGAGTCATAAAGTAAATTAATGTATCATTGAAATAGCATTTAATTTATGAAATACTATTGTTATGACTAAAATTGGAAAATAAAAAGAAATAGCATGTAAAGCTTAAGGTTTATAGTTAAAAACCAATTTAACTATAATAATCGACACAAATGCCGAACAGCATTTATGAAATAGTCTTATTTCTTTTATCTTATTAACAATTCCTATAAAGACATGAATATACTATATAATGAATTCTATATTGTTTTTTACATGAGTATTAAATTGTGGCATATCATCTTCTTTTAAGGTTTCTTCGGGCTTAACAAGCCGTGGTGTATCATGAATCCTACGTTTAAAACACAACTGCCACCTTAACTTAGAAGATTTGCATTCCTAATTGTTGGATTATTTACAGATATGCGTCATCGTCAATTTATGAAAAGGTCCTAAAAGCCCTCAGAAGGGTCTCAAGAAGCAAACATTATCACATTGCACAGTGCAAAACTCAGTAATTTTTATAATCTTCCTGACATTTCTTTTTCTTATTGAGGAACAGCATCGAGCGAGAAAAGCCCTTGCAACACTCCGCAGCTTCATCTCCTTCTGTCGGAGAAAGGCAATGGCTCAGCTTTTGCCGGGCTTTACACCCTGTCAAGGCCCTCAAAACCGATCGGCATCGAACACCCAGCACCCACCTTCCCCAGGATTCAGTTTCTTTCTCGAAAGCGAAACAAGTCTCGAAATTTCTCTGCTCCATGTTTATCGGCGATGGCAAGCCAAAGTCAAGACCAGAAGCAATTGTCCTTCAACGCTCTCAGATCAACATCAGCCGCGTAGAGGAGGTCTCCGAAGGTGTTAGAAGCTTCAATGTCGAATTGCCTTCAGAGACGAATCTTCACTTGACCGTCCCCGGTCTAGACCAAAACCAGAGGCGAGGTAATTTGCTTCTGGGTCGTGTTGGGTTTCCATACCAAGGCTCGTTGTTGGTTTTTAAGGTTAACGAGTAAATCTAAGTGGTAAGCGGTGCTTTACGGAGCATAAAGATTTGATTTTATTGACTAGTTGATTCAGAACAGCAACATCTTTCTACGAATTTAAAAACGAGCCACAACTTTATGTGAAAAGAATCAGTCATTTCTCCTGGATTGTTATAAATTGGAAATCTGGGATGCTGTGATTCCACTGGATGCATAAAAACTGTTCTTTCTTTTTTTCCTGAAGTTCTTATTACATTTGTTTAATCGTTATAGAAAGAATAAATTTTGGTACTGCTTGACGTTGAGCACGTAGAATTGAAGGTCAGGGACATCTATGATGGGGCCTATTATGTTTTCCTAGTGACAACTGATAGGCATAATGCATTTATCGGCTTCTGTACCTTTTAAAGACCAGGTGCGTTGAACAGCTATACTTACTTCCTGGATTTTACCCTGGACAACTTAGTTTTTGTTCTTTCGGTGGTTATGAAATGGTCCCGCCTGATGAAACTTTTCAGGTCCTCAACATAACAAGCCTGTGGTGGTTTGACAGAATGAAGCACTTCACTTCGAATGCTGTTGTAGTATCTCCTGATGAAAATGTTACAATTTCAAAGAAGGGTTCTGTCTTTCCAGTTGAATTTGTTTGTGAGTTATTGATAGCTTTTGATTTGGCTCTTCTTTAACCAAAAAACATACAGGCTCAGTAGTGCAGAGTGACATTGGATATGATCCTTCAGACTAGTTTTTTGTTGCACAAGTTAGTCAAAAAGTTCCGGTACCTGAAGATAACCCTAGTATGTCTTATTCACAGATTGCTTTCTGATGTTGGTGCATTTTAGATTTAATATGATTATGAGGATAGAAGATGAAGGGAAAATCCCCAGTTTGATCTCTTGGATTTAGTTGCTCTGCTACATTCAAGTGTTGTCTTTTTTTTGGCTTGTGCTTTTGTGTTGATCTTTTCTCCTCTAGTTTACTGTTATCGGAGCATTAGAAACAAGTTGGTGAATTTGGTTTTTCATAATGTATGAAGTTGTTTTCCTTAGAAACGTGAAAGCGTGAGAGGGGACTGATCAAAACTAAGCAGCTTGCCTTGCCTGCCATAGGCGATTAGAAGGGGGAGTTAAGGATTATTGCGGATAATTGGGGAAACTGGAAGAGACACATTAAGTAGCGAATGTGATATACCCTTTACACCTAATGGTTGTTGAGTTCAAGAAATAGTCACATCTAGTTCTCAGGTTAGAGAAGATGTTAATGCATCTGATGCCTCCGCTAACCAAAATGTTGGGCCTCTTCCAGTTGGTGAAGTAAATCATGTTAACCAGTTAGCCAACCATTAGAATAACAAGTGTGGACCTAGTCTGTTTGAAAGGAATAGCTCTGCTCGTACCTATGAGGTATTTAAATTTGGTTATGGTTGCATTTTGCTTTGCCTCTCTCTTCTTTTCTTTTTCTTTTTCATTTGTATGTGCGAACCGTGTCCATCTCCTTCACACATGAGATTTATGACATGAATCATCTAAAGATTATGCTTGATTTGTTATCAAAACTCAGTTTGTTGTCAGCATTTGTCTACCTAAATAACTCCTCCTTTGTACTTTGCTAGCGTTTATGTAGCGATGGGATGCCCTACATTTATACATTAATGCTTTCCTTTATTATTAGCTAAAAGAATGACTGGATGCTTCTAGTTGCGAGAAGATGTATTTTATGTGCCGTTTACATGGCTGAGGAGCCTATACATGCATGAGCCTCTGTAAATTAAAATGAACTTTCAAGTGATCTGATTGCATCAACATGTTGTGATTGTGCCATCTAGGTACCATGAGATTGCACGCAATTACTATGTGTAGAATTTAGGACCCTTTTTGAGTAAATGCATATAATATATAGTAATTACGTAGAAGGTCTAAATAGGGCTTATTTCAATGTAGCTTCTAAATGCATTTGTAAATAGTGAAAATTTCAAGCCAAATATAAAATTCTGCATTATTATTTCGATGCTTGGCATTTTTTATCTATAAGTGACAGTTGTCCAATCAAATTAGGACACGCGTTCGTGGTAGAACAATTAAACTTGAGTGGAGATATTAGCCAAATTAAGGGAAAAGAACAGTCCAAGTGCCAAAACTTAACACAATGAGACACTTAAGTGCTAAAAGTTACAAAAAGCATACTTAAGTATTACATTTTTTAAAAATTAGATCACTTAAGTGTCAACTCTGATGAAGATTATAGAAAATCCAATATAGCTTATTTTAATAATTTCTAATATCTACATGACTCGCTGAAATTTTACATTAGCTCACCTTTACAAAAAAGACGCCGTTTTGGCCAAAGTTTGATTTTTAATATAAATATTGAAACGAAAAATTATAAACAAATAATAATTATAAAAAGCAATAGTAGTAGCAACACAGGCGGGGAGCCTCCCTCGCTTGTGGCTATTGCCCCATCGGCGATGGGGCAGCGGCGATAGATGGCGAGGATCGCTGGCCCTTGCTAAAGCACTAACAACCCGCGTGGCCATAGGCAAGGAAGTCCCTCCCTCTGCCCTTTTTTTTTTTAATTTTTATTTTTAATATTATTTAATTATTATTTATATAAAAATCTAATTAAAGTCAAAATGGTGTTATTTTGGGCTGATTTAGCTACGCTAATGCTCAAAACAATATTGTTTTGGGCTTATTTGGTCATGTCAATGCCTAAAACAACACCGTTTCAATCTCAATTCGCCGAAAAAGTGTCATGTCAGTATTTTAGCCAGATTTTTTCGACGTTTGCTCTTAACTGATCATTTTTGCTTTGATCTCGGCATTTAAATGTACATTTTCAAATTTTTGGCACTTAAATGTTCTCTATTGCCAAGTTTTGACACTTCAAGGATTTGAACGTCATAAATTAACATTTATCATTACCAAACAAATTCAAAATGGATCTAGTACTTGCTTATACCAAAGTAGGTATTTGATAAATAATTCAATTTTGGACATACTATCTTAATTTGATCAATTAGGAGCAATCATGAAAATAAAAAAAACTGCCCGCACTCTCTCTATTAGGAGGAGGCCTCTCTATTCAATGAAGAAGATGAAGAGGAGTGAACATTTGATTTGATTCGGCATGTTTAAATGGCCGAACAGTCATCATACTATTTATAGACCCCTGGTAATAATAGTTTAATAGAGCTTTAGGCATGGAAAAGACCATTGCTAATTCATCTCTTTGCGTGTGAACGGAATAGCCGCCCCTAAGTGCCGGCGGAAGGGTTAAAAAAGAACTGTTCCAAATCCTCTTTGTTGACGATCGGAAAGTGCCAACCCCGACGGCCATCGGAGACGGTTTCCTAGAGTTTTAGGGACCGCTTGGGCAGTCGCCCGATTTCTTTTTCTCTTGTTGTAAGGTTGAGAAATAGCAGAATGGCCCAAAGGGAGAAAATTACAGGCCCAAGGTTCATCGAACTTGGTAGAGAAACTAATGAAGTGTGTCTGAGCCGTGAAATGAGCAAACTTTCTTGTGACCCATCTGGTCCGACTTGGATTCCTGATGCTTCAGGATCTAAGTCGCAAAAAGTTCACCTTTTCTTTTCGTTGAATAAACTTGACGCGAGAGAAAATCAGAAATAACACAATACAAATGCTCCTCAAGTGATATCAGGACTTATGTGCGTGAGATCTTATAAGTTTCCATGGTAGATAAAATTAACACACTTTGTCTACTGAAGTAATTTGCCATTAAATAAAAAAGAAAAAAGAAAAAGAAAAGCGCATGCTACACTACTAGGCATAACATTTGGTTTCGAATATCATTACGTGATAGTAGACTCGTAATAACAGACAAGACCATACTAATATTATAATAATTACGACCAATGATATTTCTTGCTAATATGATAATCATGTCCAAAGGTATAGATGTGCCCAAAAACAATATATGTGAGGTCCAATAAGCTCCATTAACAAAAGAACGCTTAGGAAATAGTTAATGTTAAAACATCTTCTTCGTAGTACTGTTCTCCTTGCACGTATTCATTCCATTGATCCAGACTGCCGAACCAACATTTGAAACAATGCACATCCATCTAGTTACTTGATCCGCAAACTCACTATACTAGACCACATTGTTTGAGAGATCTTAGATATTTAAAATACATTTTCTTGTTTTTAGATCACTTGATCCACAAACAATGTGACGTGGGATCTTTGATTGATTGCAATTGCGATGATGAAATTGATTTGGACGTCCAAAAGTAACCGACAAGTAAAATACATTTTCTTTTTTTTAGATCGGTCTTGTGCTTATCTATCTTTATATCCTTCTTTCCTTTAACTATCCTTAATGATAGACTTGTCCCTCCCCCAAGCTTAACATTAGATTACTTCTTAATCGTCATATTGCTTAGCATGGCCCCACATTAATACATTATCGCACCATCATATTTTTTGGTGTCGCCTAACATAAGGACAAATAGGAGGTCTCAGTCAACCATTCAGGCTTTTTTCCTAGGCCTTTTTAGTATTCTTGGATCCGGGGACTATGGCCATTCATCATACCCCTTTATTATGATCAATTCCGGGTGGGGCGTTGAAGCGCCCCAGTGCCGGTTATACCCTCCCTTAAATGATGATCCCATTCATTGTAAGAGGGCCTTTTGGTAATCACGCGACGATGATAATGTGTTTCTTGCACTTCAATTTCATGCAATAATTCAGGGCAAATGAAGAGATGGTGGCAAACGTGAGATATCCTAAGTACAACATCAAAAGTGATTAGAGAAATGAGATCACTCTTTAATTAAATTGATCTATTATATGTACTTATTTCATAATCCTAATTTACGCTTCTTGCTCTGTAAGAATTGTACGTATTGTTCTGGGGATTTCACAGAGAAAATAAAGCAAGGACAGATCAAAGTTGGAAGGTCTGGTCAAGATTTTGCAATGTTAATTAATGAGTGGTTTAGGGCATTAAACTAGTCATGTCATTGCGTTTTGAAAGCTAGAAATGTATCTAGGAGAACATTTGAGGTGCGATATTACCCAATCTCGTTGATTTTATAAAATACTTGGAACATTAACTATTTAACAAAGTTTTAATAGCGGGATTATTGTATCCATTGCTAATGTCTTTGATAAAAGGTGGATTTGCTTTTTCATAATTGATTATTTACACAGAGAAAAGAGAAAATGAAACATTTATAACCAATTAGTGAATGTTGCTTGAAATAAGAAAATAACCATAATCGAGTTTGTTTTTGTCAAATGACGTAATTTGTACAAGATTTCATGCAAACACTCTACGAGTGAACATAATTACTTTTAGCGTTCCTAATGTATGATTATTGTAATTAAATCTCAACAAAATAAATTCCTTTTTAAGTTGTCATGAGTGTTTTTTACCTTTTGAATCGAACAAAGTGAGTAGTATTGACTTTTAACAAAGTCTAAAAAATGATTTGAAACAGTTAATATATCATAATTAATTTATAACTCATTATTTAATACTTTCAAAAGAAGACTAGTGTGTCCACAAAGTTTTTTTCCATAGTAAGATAAAGTGAGCTGTTAGATAAAGGGCAATATGGTAATTAACATCATAATCCTAAGTATTGTGTAGGCATCTGTCTAGTCAAGGACACATGTCGAACTAATATGCATTGGACAATGGGTTATTGCGATCTCATACCGGATTATACAAAATTATGTGCATGAATCTACCATCGCAATGTTTTTACTAGTAATGTCAATTTAATGAAGGGTGACGAGCAACCCTTTCCACAGATCATTTATCTTTGTGTTGATTTCTTAAAATAGCTCAACTATTTAGAATAAGCTCGTAAAGGAGAAAACTCGTGGATTTGAAAACAGGAATAATCCCATCAGCAAAAATTGAAGGTATTAGCGTGTGTGTGTGTGTGTAATATTACTACAATATTTTACCTGTCTTTCTTCCCTTCCTCATCTCCCTTTGCGGTTTCGCACTGAATCATTGCTGTCCCCCGAGATCGCGACAAGCATGTGGTAATGGGCATGAAGGCAATTGATTTGGCCAATTATAAAGCCACCAAATGAATTAGGATGGTCTATGTGCAGGATTTATGACTCAACTGTGAATTCTTTTGGGGCCTCATTGCTTTGGACTTGCAAAATTCTTAATTATCCTTCTTAGCCATCCTTGAAAAGTATAAAGTTTACGATCAAACGTTTGCTAACGTAACATCGTAAATAATTCATTTACAAACATATGTATTGGCATGTAAATTTTGGTAATCCCATTTAGTTATTTATTGTATAGAAAATTAGGGACCGATCTCAAACCTTAAACAAAAATATTAATTACATTTTAGTAGCGTCCCACTCACATAACTTGCATTATAATCGAATCGGTTTAAGTAGGGAGATTTTAGGGTTAACTAAATTATCTAGACCGAGCCCATGGAGGTAGAGAATTTGGTCAAGCTCTTTGAAGAATTATAATGGCCGAAAATGGCATGTGCCTAGCTCATGAATGTCCTACACTATAAGACATATAATTCTTTGTTCAAATTTGGAAAAGGGGGAGACATCTCTATGCAAATCTCGGCCCATTATAAAGAAATACATGACAAGCATGCAAGAGAGAAAGATTTGGTCACAATTAGGAGTGTCAAGAACCGAATCGAAAATCAAACCGAAATCAAAACCAAATCAAATTGAACTGAAATTTTATGCGTTTTCAATTTGATTTGATTAACCAAAAAATAACTATTAACTTTTCTGGTTCGTTTCGTTTAACCAAACCGTACTGAAATTCTCAATAAGAATTGAGAACCCAAAAACTAATAAGCAAGGCAAAAACAGAAAGGCAAATACAGGAAAATCAAAAAACTGAATCAAACCGAACTGGGTTTTTGGTTCAACTCATATTCAGTTCGGGTCGGATTTAGTTCGGTTTGAGATCACAACTTATCAGTTCTATTAGATTTTAAAAAAAACCAAACCAAACTGTTTATACCCCTAGTCACAAAATTGACAATTTAGGAAAATATACAAGCCAGAAAATCCTCACAGGTGGAAAGAAGGAAAGAGACCAAAGCACGATATATTTAATCACCCACAAAAGGAAAGTAAAAATTGGAATCCTTTCTTGGAGTCCCAATTTCCTCATGTATAAAACAAATGATAAAAATAGAGGGGAAAATTAAAAAAAATGTATAGAGGGTACATAACGGACATGAGTAAGTTCTTAAACTATTTCATTTGAACTCAGAAATGCAAAACATGAGGATATTTCAACATTGTTGAGAAAGAAAAATATACAACCTAGAGAGGAGAAGTGGCACAACATCGGCCGATACACAAGAGAGAAAGGGTATACAACAAAAGAAATAAAAGAAAAAAGAAGAGGAGAACTCAAAGACCGAAATGAGCTGAACCCTATTTGATTTGGGTATTATAGAAATCTAAATCAAACCAAACCATTGACTGCCCTAATTATGATGCACATGTAAATTGTGTCAGAAATATCCCATATTAGAGAATTGATATGGTACATGACAGAATATATTCTAATTAACTCATAACTCATTACTTTAAGATTATGAGTGAATGTTGATTTAACTGGATATGTTGACGAGTTCGAATTTGTGCTCTTTCTTACCAATCTTCCAAGAGCCTCAGGGAAGGAATGGTGGGCGATCGGAAAATAAAAAATGATAAAATATTAATATAAAAAATAGTTAAAATAATAAAAACTAGACGGTGCACTAGTGTGAAGCAAAAAATTAAAATAGTATAGCTATTATGAAATACATGTATAAATATTTATTATATTCATGTACTTATTATGATACATTTGTATCATACATTTTGAGTAAATCTTCCTATTTAATTAATGTTCATCTCCCTATCCAATACATGTATCATACATTCTAAGTACATCTCTTTATCCGATAAATTTTCATTTCCCTATCCAATACATCAGATACATTGATATTCATGATAAGTCATCATTATAAATAGAAGTACAAATAGTGAGAAATAAAAGTTTTTTCCGCTTCTGGCTTTTCTCTACTATCTTTGATGTCATTTGTTTTCTTTACTTATTCTCCCTATGTTCTCTCTATTATATACTTGCAACGTGATATTTTACAACATATTATCAGCACGAAGTTCTACCAACTGAGCAAGTAATTTTGCAAAGTAAGTGTTTCCTTTGTTTTCAACTTATGCTTCATATTCTCCTATCAATTCTTCATTTTCCCATAGCCTTAAACCAAATTCAAATCTAAAAGTATCCTTCTGCTCCTGAAGTGGCAGTGGATATTTGGAAATCCTTCTAATTAATTTAAGAATTTTATTTTTGTAAGAATTATGGCAAATATTGAAATTCCCAAATTCCACATCTTAGAAGTGAGTGGAAATAATTATCTATTTGGTGCTTAGACATGGAAATGCACCTCCAAGAGCAAGGTCTCGCTAATGCAATTACAAAAGACGGAACCTTAAATGCAAAAGATAGAGCCAATGCACTAATTTTTATTCGTCGTCATTTGCATGAGAGCCTGCAGACTCAATATTTATTCGTTTGAGACCCTCATATCCTATGGAAGAGGTTGCATGATAGGTATGATCATACCAAGATTGTTATTCTCCCTCAAGCACAATATGACTAGCAAAATCTTAGACTTCAAGATTTTAAATCAGTGTCTGACTATAACTCCACTTTATTTGATATCGTTTCTCGACTTAAGTTATGCAATATCGAGCTCATTAATGCGGAGCTATTAGAGAAAACTTTCTCCACCTTCCATGTTTCGAATATTGTATTGCAACAACAATACTGGCAATGTCAATTTGCCACATATTCTGAATTAATTTCTGTGCTCCTCACCACTGAGCAAACTAATGAATTGTTGCTCAAAAATCACAATCAAACTTGCTAGCTCAAAAGCATTGCCTAAAGCACATGCTAATTTTAAGAAAAATACTGGCCATATTAAGGGCTACAAGTGCAAGCAAGAACATAATCTTCGAAAGGATAGTAGAAAATCTAATTTTTGCCCAAATTATGATAAAGAAAATAAGTTAAAGAATATGACCAATGAAAGTATTTGCCATTGCTGTGACATGACTGGGCACTGGTCACGTACTTGTCGTACACCAAGGCTCTTTGTTGATCTATACCAAGCATATTTGAAAAATACGGGCAAACGTGGTGAATGTCACGTCATTGAAATCAATCATACTACCATGACCACTGTTGAAGCCAACAATATCTCTATTGGTAGGACTCCTCTTGCTCCTGAAATAACAAATGCATCCCTTAATGTTTTTGATTTCTTTAAGGACCTCTGATTACTTTGATAAAGCATCAGACTAGTGGATGATAACTTTGAATTCGAATTTTATGATTCTAATAATTTCTTTTCTAATTTTTTTCTTTAAATATATTACCTTTTATTATTCTATAATATGGTTATAATGAAATACTTATGAACCTTATGTCTGTTATCTTGAGATTTTGCTTGACCCTATAACTAATATGCAAATTTTATTATACTTGACACCTAAAGTTGTCAACATAAATGCAAATGGAAAATACTGAGAAAAATGAAGAAATTTGTTTGCTTGATAGTGCATCAACGTATACTATATTTCGTAACAAACACTTTTTCTCAAGTATGACGTTGTGTAAGGCACATGTCCATACAATATCAGGTCCTATTCCAATTATTGATGGTTTCGAGAATGCCACAATTATCTTGCCAAATGGCACCATCCTACATATATAGGATGCATTTCTAAGCAGTAGATCAAAAAGGAATCTACTCAACTTTCAAAGATGTACGCCGTAATAGGTACCATATTGAGACTATTTATGAGCAAAATAAATAATATATTAGCATTATCTCTTATAAGATGAGCTTGAAAACCATCCATGAGAAGCTAGAAACTTCTTCTATGGGTTTGTATTATGTCATGATTAAGACTATTGAAACTTATATCGCTATGTCTTGGAGATTGGTAAACCCTAATCAGTTTGGATTGTGGCATGATCGCCTTGGTCATCTTGGTGCTTCAATGATGCGTAGAATAATTCATAATACAAAAGGACACCCTTTAAATGATACAAAGATATTGTTATTTAAAGATTATAATTGTGAAGCTTATTCATAAGGAAAACTTATTACCAAACCTTCTATAACAAAGGTTAATATTAAATCCCCTATATTCCTGCAAAGAATTCAGGGTGATATATGTGGACCAATACAACTACCAAGTGGACCGTTTCGATATTTTATGATATTAGTGGATGCATCCTGTAGATGGTCCTATGTTTGCCTATTATCTACGCGCAATGTCACCTTTGCACGTTTACTTGCATAGATTACAAAGCTTCGGGACAATTCCCTGATTATCCAATTAAAAGCGTAAGGATGTATAATGCTAAAGATTTTACATCAAAAAGTTTTGATACATATTGTGCTTCACTGGAAATTGAGGTTGAGCACCCAGCTGCATATGTTCATACTCAAAATGGATTGCTAGAGTCATTGATTAAACGTGTCCAAATCATTGCCCGCACTTTATTATTGAGAACTAATATTAACGATACAACATGGGGTCATGCAGTTTTGCATACGGCAACTCTAATAAGATTGCGCCCTATTGCTAGTCTTTTACAATCTTCCCTTCAAATGGTTCTTGATTATAAATCCGATATTTCACATTTACGTACATTTGGTTGTGCAGTACAGGTGCCTGTAGCACCGCCAAAAAGAACAAAAATGGGTCCTTAACGCTGTTTGGGTATTTATGTAAAGTTTAATTCATCGTCCATTATTAGGTTCTTGAAACCAACTACTGGTAATCTTTTTACTGCTAGATTTGCAGATTGTCATTTTGATGAGATTACATTTCCATCAATTGGGACATCTACAATTTCCATGGCTGCAAAGCAAAAACCAGTTAAGGTTTTCTTCTGGAATGAGAAGAGTTTATCTCAATTAGACCCAATAACTCTGGAATGTGAAAACAATGTACATCGTATAATCCATTTACAGGAAATGGCTAATAGACTTCCTGACGCATTTAATGATGCTGCTAAAGTAACGAAGTCTCATATTCCAACTGTAAATGTTCCATCTCGGATAGCTGTTCCTGAAGGACGGACTAAAATGGATCAAAATCCCCCACACTTGAAACGTGGCAGAATGATAGAATCAAAAGACACTATTCCTCGAAAATGAAGGGGAAAAAATCAAGAATCTGCTCTAGAAGAGCATGATTTTGTATTTGCTTCCAAAGAGCTTATTGCCCCTGAAAAGGCACAAACCCATGAAAAGATCACAAATCTTCGGAATATTGAGAATTCCATTACATATTGTAATGAAATTTGGGATCGGAATGAAATCATCATTGATGATGCTTTTGCATTTTCTATTGCTTATAAAATTATGGATGATGATTATGAGTCGCAATCTATTATTGAATGCTGTCAAAAACAAGATTGGCCTAAGTGGGAGGAAGCAATTAATATTGAATTAGCATCCCTAGTTAAACGAGAGGTTTTTGGATCCATAACTCAAATCCCCGATAATGTAAAGCCCGTTAGATATAAATGGGTATTTGTCCAAAAACGAAATGAGAAAAACTAAATTGTCAGGTATAAAGCCCGACTCGTTGCCCAAGGATTCTCCCAAAAACCTGGAATTGATTATGATGAGACATATTCACCTATGATGGATATGATTACATTTTGCTTTCTCATTAGCTTGGCACTCTTTGAAAGATTGGAAGTGTGTCTTATGAACGTTGTGGCGACATATCTATATGACTCATTAGATTCTAATATTTATATGAAAATTCCCGATGGATTCAAAATGCCTAATGCATGCACTCCCCATAACTTATTCTTAATAAAATTGCAAAGATTTTTGTACGGGTTAAAGCAATTTGGTCGTATGTGGTATCAATGCCTGAGTGAGTACCTAATAAAAAAAAGGTACAAGAATGATCCTATATGCTCATGTGTGTTTATTAAGAAATCAGAAACCGAATTTGCTATTGTAGCAGTTTATGCCAACGATATAAATTTAATCGGAACTCCTGAAAAGTTAGCCAAAACTACTGAGTATTTGAAAAAGGAGTTTGAAGTTAAAGATTTGGGTAAAACCAAATTTTGTCTTGGTCTTAAACTTGAGTACAAAGCAAATGAAATAATTGTCCATCAATCAACATACATTGAAAGATTACTTAAACGCTTCAATATAGACAATGCTCACCCATTGAGCACCCCTATGGTTGTAAGGTCTCTAGATCTCCAAAAGGACCCATTTTATCCTAGACAATCTGATGAAGAGATACTTGGTCTTGAAGTATCATATCTTAATGCAATTGGGGCTTTGATGTAGTTGGCACAATGTACGAGACTAGATATCGCTTTTGCGATAAATTTATTAGCATGTTTTAGTTCTGAGCCAACTCGGAAACATTGGAATGGAGTTAAACATATTTTTCGTTATCTCCGAGAAACCATAGATTTTGGATTATGTTATTCCAATAATACCACTACCTCTGGTTTATTAGATAGGCTAAAGCTGGATATAGATCTGATCCACATAAGGATCGCTCTCAAATCGGTTATTTATTTTGTTATAATGGCACCGCCATTTCTTGGCGTTCTAAGAAGCAATCGCTAGTAGTTACATATTCTAACCACTCTGAGATTATTGCTCTATATGAAGCTAGAAGAGAGTGTTTGGTTAAGATCCGTTATAACGCATATTCACAATTCTTGTTATTTAAAACCAGTTACAAATTCTCCTACTATAATTTATAAGGATAATGCTGCTTATATTGCACAAGTTAAGGGAGGATATATCAAATGTGATGGGACCAAACATATCTCGCCAAAATTTTTCTATACTCATGAACTTCAAAAAAGTCAACATATTGATGTTAAACAGATTCAATCCATAAATAATCTTGCAGATCTTTTTATCAAATCATTGCCAACATCAACTTTTGAGAAATTAGTATATGGCATTGGTATGCGGCGAGTACACAAGACGCAATTGATTAGCTCCAACAATGTCTATATGGCTCAATTGAAGGAGAGATACTATCAACTATGCATTGCATTCTTTTTTCTTTTTGTCCGGTTTTTTCCCATAGGGTTTTCTGGCTTAAAGTTTTTAACGAGGCAATTAATGCATCCATAAAAAGGAGAAATCATAAAATTTATGCTCTGTACTCTTTTTCTCTTTTGTCCAGTTTTTGTCCCACTAGGTTTTTCCGGCTTAAGGTTTAATGAGGCAGTATTATTCAATGCACATTCATAATATAATACAATGAATATTCAATGGGGAGTTATGAAATACATGTATGAATATTCATTATATTCATGTACTTATTATGGTACATTTGTATCATACATTTTGAATACATCTTCCTATCCAATACATGTATCATACGTTCTAAGTACATCTTCCTATCCGATGAATGTTCATCTTCCTATCCAATATATGTATTATCAGATATATTTATATTCATGATAAGTGCATCCTTATAAATAGGAGCACAAATAGTGAGAAATAAAAAAAATTTCCACTTCTGGCTTTTCTCTACTATCTCTACTGTCATCTGCTTTCTCTACTTAATCACCCTCTGTTTTCTCTATTATATACTTACAACACGATATTTTACAACAATAGCAATGATGAATAATAAATAAAGGAAGATAGAGAAGAGGATAAAAAAAAAGGTTTAACGTAGGTATAATGGAAATTGGGTTTATTGTGGAATTCGTATGTGGTTAAAATGGGGAGGGCGTTTAATGTAATTGTATTTGAAATTGGGCTCGTGAAGCTTTAATTGAAAGACGTTTGATTAATAAGCCCATTAGCGTTGCGGCCTAGGCTTTTGAAGTCCAATTTTTACCCATCAGAGCACGGGGCCCATGAACTTTGCCTGTGCCCTCTTTTGTAAAAATAAAAACAAACAAAAAGTGATAACCTGATCGTATAGACAGCGTCTGGGCGTAGAAGAGAGGAATAATAAATAAATAAATAAGAAAAAATAATAATAATTAAAAAAGAAAAAAAATTCATTAAAAGGTAGGTCTTGATTAAATAGTTATACAGTAATATTAGATTTAGCTTAATTTCATTTAGTTAGCATTCATATAGTTTAGGGAATTTTGTTTCTTAACTTGCACTCGGTGCATTTCAGATCGACTAGCTTTGATATCAAGTTAAGAAATATGAACTAAGATAAATTATATAGTCTGTTTATTAACTAATGAATAGTACACATGCCCATTTATAGGCTTAACATAACAACTATCTAAAGTAATAAATTAGGATAAATCAAAGAGAATATACACACCTAAATATATCTCTAACATCCTAGTTTTAGATAAAAAGTGATATAAACACTAGGAATAGTTACTTTGAATAAGAATGATTATTAGGTACATTAGTCTCTTTTAAAAATTGGATTTAATTTGAAATTAGCTCATGGAATTTCCGTTCCAAGGCTTATATACATTAAATTTTATCCCCAAATAAAATCAGAATGTTCGTTATAATATCAACTTTCTAATATTTATCATTGACATGTTGAAATTGGCCAGTTCCTTTTTTGCAGCTTATGCAACCAATATCTGGATTTTGGTGTTCGTAATATGGCCCACTTACTTAAATGCTAATCATTTCTAATTTATATATCATTTTATGAATTATGTGTGAATATCATTAGGCTATGAAGAAAACTGGATATCACCACTTGGCGGTTGATGGGCTCTTCCTTTGTTTCTACCCTCCAAGAAAAGGGTGAAGTCTTCATATTTAGGTTATCTAGATCAAACCTTTGCCTTCTCTCATGTTCACTTAACTTATCAAAAGAAAGTTCATTGCTGAAGGGTGAAGCTTTTGAGAGATGTGCTTGCATGTAAGATGGGTTGGGAAGAATTGAAATATCATATTGATTATGCATGGACGAGTTGAATGACTTATAACATAATTTTGTGGTTCTTAAGGTTGATCAATTTGAAACTGGTGGACTCATACTTATGGGAAAAAGAGAAGGTAATTTAGAGCAAGAAGAAAGGAAGAAAGAGAAGAATCCTAGTGCTTCTTCCGTGTTGAAGGGTCATTCTCCAATCGGCACAAAAGAATATAAATTGATATTGCCCTGTCTATGCGCGTGACTGTACCTTTTTTTCTTTTAATCAAACGTCATAAAATAAAATAACGTACCAAATTCATTTTTCTAAGAAAAAAGAACAAGAAGAAAATCATTTTCATTGTTGGCTTCCCAAAAGTCAGCTTCTCAGCAACTTCACATGATCTTGTCTTTGTCTAATAATTGGGTTTGCTTGCGCGACATGCCATTTTTGTTGTTATGTCCCTGGAGTTTACACGATGTGCTCGGGCATGTGGAAGTGCTGAAAATTTTCAAAAAAGGAAAAAAAATTAACAAAATTTTACGACAGAAAAAAAAATTAAGGGTCCTACCAAACACACTCCTATTATTTTCTATTCGGGGAATTACAATTTTATGTTATTACTAAACATGTTCAAATGCTTAAAATCTTGTTTAGGTAACGGAATCAGAAAAAACTATTCTGAATAAAATTTGTTCAAGAAAATAGAATGATTATCAAACCGGCCATAAAAGGGGCCACTTTCTTTTAAACATATTAGGATCCATAGATTCCTTACTTCATTTATTTAATTTCAATTTTGAGAATCGCACCACTTCATGGACTCCAGGCCAATGGTCCGACCATCAAATTGTTGGTTTCAAGAACTAAAATTCTTTAATTTAATCTCGGGGACACCTATAAATTTATTTTAATGATATTATCCATCGAGCAACATCCCGCCTATTAGCTCAGTTGTTTAGAGCCTCGTGCTAACAAACGCAATGGCCGTGTCTATTTTTATATTATTTATTTTCATTTTTTTTGCCAGAAATTTGATTAAATTTTCTCTCTCCGTGCGAGCGGCAGCGTGACTAGGAGGAGAAGCAGGAAGACCAAAGAAGCGCTGATATTTTCTTTTGTCTCGCTAGTCGCTGCTTATGAAAGCTCCACTAACTCCTCCTTACCCGTTGTGGTTTGACTGGGGAATTCTAGTCTATTAGAGAGCTGAGACCTTTTGATTTAATTGCGTGAATTTAGTCAACTCGGCAAAATATAATAAAATAAAAGGTTTATCGTTTATTTATAAATTTCTCTATGATCGGGAACTCTACATATTGCCTCCCTTTTTCCCCTGCCAAATGGTCTCCGAAAGCAACTTCTCTAGCCTCTAACCCCCACGGTCATCGGTGCGAGTCCGCTGTTTACGCACACTAAACCCTTAATAATCTCTTGAAAGGAACAAGAATATCATAAGGGCCACATCACGGTCACTTGTGTTACGGATTAGAGGTTTTCGTGACCAAAGGATCGAGCATGAAAGAGGAAGAACACAAAAATCGCCCATGGGATATTCCAAGAGTTTCCAGAACAGGTGATATGGTAAAAGTGTCGAAGTCTAGAATTATCTCGACTTAAATGCTAATAGTTGGTAGGTAAGAAGATACAATCTCATTCATCAAATGTAATTTAGATCAATGGTTATAATATAAGAGCATCAAATATAAAAAGGGGTGCCCTCCCCTTCATCGTAACCATCCAATCATTTGAGAACCAAAGTCTCATTCTCTCCTTGAGCTTATCTCTTAACTTTCTCTCTTTACGATCCAAGTGAGCTTGAGAAATAAATCAATCCGAAAAAGGCTTGACTTAGATGCTCAACAATCCTAAGCGATCCAAGAAAACCTAAGTCGCCACACGATCTCGATCCTAAATGATCGGCCCATGACATTTGAATACCACTCACTTTTGAATTAGTTTAAGTGTCATGATTTCGAAAATGTTCACTTATTTCATAACTTTAAAAAAAAAACGTATCAAAAATCTAACGTTACATGACACTTATGATAAATGAATTTAAAATTGCGCGAGGACTACAACTGATCGAGCTCGAACGCCTTGAGCCTATGAATCGCAGCTGTCGCAAGCACGCAGCGAGTGAGGGACAGCCTACACGGTGCCGATGGAGAGGGGAAGAGTGGTCTACACAGTGAAGAGTCGAGGCTGATGGAGAGGGGAAGAGTGATCTACACGGTGAAAAGTCGGGGATTTGGGGATTGGAAACTGGATTGTGAGAGGGCGGACTTGGGGTGCATTTTCTAATGTTTCTGTTTTTCTATCTTTCGGTTCTTTTGTTTCTTGGAATAGAAAAAAAATAGAAATCCATTTTGTAAAGCTAGTGTTTTCATTCCTTATGATAGAAGTTGTTCTAGGGAATAGATTTAGAACATAAATATGAAACTGAAAAAGTAGCTTCTTATTCTCAAAAATAATTTTAGGAATAGTTTTTTTTCTTTTTTTCTTCTTTCTCTTCTAATTGGTCCCAATGCTGGCAACCGCCACTGAAAGAAGAAGAAAGGAAAAGAAAAGAAAAAAAGAAAATCTCAAAAAAAAGTATTAAAAAAATTAAAAGAAATTGAATGTCACAAAAAAAAATTAGGTTGTACCAAACATATTCCTAGTATTTTTCTATTTCGAGAGTAGAAATCTTGTCCAATTACAAAATATGTTCTTTTACTAAAAAAATATTTTAGGGAATAAAAGAAATTATTCCCGAAACACAAATGTTACCAAACGCACATTTAGGGTGCGTTTGGCAACATTTCTATTTCTGTAAACAATTTTTTTTAAGAAATAGTTCTTTTATATTTCTACTCCATGGAATAATTTCTGAGTAAAACAAGGCGTTTGGTTACTACAAAAATTTCTTATTCTCGAAATAGAAAAAGAATAGAAATGCATTTGGTATAGACAATAAAATTTTATTTATTTTTCCCCGATGGCAGTGGCGACCAGAGGCGGCGGCTGGCGGCCACTAGCCACCAGTCATGTCGGGCCGCCAGTCACTGGTCGCCTCTAGTCACATCGGGTCGCCGGCTGCCAAGCAAAGGGCAGCGGTGAGAGGTCGACGACCGATGGTTGGCCGGTGGCGAGCCGGCAGGGGCAGTTGACGACTGGCAACCTGTGACCAGCAGCCACTGCTAGTCAATGGTGGCGATGGCACCGACTAGGGGCAAGCAATGAGCGGTGGTGTTCAGTGGGTGGCAAGTAATCCCCAAAAAATAAGTTCCTAGAAATTGTTCCTAAAAACAAGAAGCTACTTTTTTCTATCTCTCATTTCAACTCCAAATCTATTCCTAGAACAATTTTTTATTCCAAAGAATAAAAAAATCAATTGGCATTACCAAACAGTTTTCTGCTCTTTTTCTATTTTGGATTACAAAATAATAGAAAAACAAAGAAACGGGAACGTTGCCAAATAGATCCTTAATCTACCTTTCCTTCTTCTCATTTTATTTTTTTAGCCTCTACTCCTAAATTTCTTTGCTTTTCAATGGAATTACACTCGTCTTCATTTATGGGAGCACCATTTCAAAGCTCCGAGTTGTACTTCTGCTCTAGTTGCGGCCAGTAATTAATTCTCATGGTCTTTCTTTCTTTTTTTAAAATATTTTTTTGGGTCCTAAAACTGCAAATTTGGTTGTTGAATTAGCTCTCGCTACTAGAGGTTTTTTATTTTTTTGGTCAGAGCTACTAGAGGTTGGACTATTCTTTTTAATTTTATGCTGTCAAATTACTTATGGAGCTGCTTTGACACCAGCAGAGAGCCCTTTGTAATGTATATATGTGTGTGTGTATATATATATATATATATATATATATATATATATATATATTTTTTTTTTTTTTTTTTTTTTTGTCGGAAATGAACTTTCATTACTAGCGTCGCATTTGATTACAAGTAGATCTGAAATCAAGAAATAAGATAGAAAAGAGGGCGTACGGGGGACAATAAACCCAATTTGACGGAGCTTTCCACCTAAGTGGGCTTTAGCCACCTAGTCAATGGCCTTGTTCGTGCTTCGGGGCTCATGCAGTAACTTTACGCTTGGGAGCTGGGCCAGCAAATTCTGGCAGTCCAAGACAACTTGCCTCAAGGCCCACGACGGCTCCTCTTGGCCCAGCACCATTTTAGCCGCACTTTCATTATCTGTGGAGAGTTTCAGTTGCTGAACTGAACTAGAGATTGAAGTTGCACGAACTGGGCAGTTTTCTTTCCACCACATCAAAGCTTGACGAAGAGCTAGGTTTCAGCTGCTATAGCTGTCGGGGCGCGGATCATACGCGAGAAGCCAGCGATCAAGAGCCCTTCATCGTCTCTGCATATGCCGGCTATGGATCCCTCAGTCGACTCGCTTCTCCACGCAACATCCACGTTCAACTTCAGGGTACCCACATCAAGCGGATCCCACATTTCTGGCGTAGGTAAGTTGCTGGTGTGTCTTTGCTGGTACCATTTTTCTGTTAGTTGTTGCTGTAGGAGAGCTTCGTCTCTAGTTTTATATGGATCTGGTGGCTGACCAACAAATGTGACTCTGTTTCTTGATTTCCAGACAGACCAGAGGAGGGTTGCAAAGAGAGCTTTGGTCGTTGGAGTCTCGCCGGAGGTGAGGAAATCGGTAATTAATTTGTCCATTCACGTTACTCTCGTCGGAGAGACATCCACAGCTAGCCCCGATGCTGACCAAACTTGTTTTGTCTAGGAGCATAAGAGAAAGAGATGTTCAGTGGACTCCGGCTCTAGACCGCACACGAGGTAGAGCGATTCAGGTATTAAAGTCCGGCAGTATAAGTTCACTTTCGTAGGAATAGCCTCATGATAGATGCTCCAAATGAAAAATCTGATTTTAGGAGAAGTGTCCAGCTTCCAAATTTCTTTCTATAGGCTTTGGGGGTTCTGGTATGATGATGAGGCTAAGGGAGTCTGGTATAAATTATGTAGTTGCCTTAGTTTGTTATATCCGCTCTTCACCTTGTACGTTCCGAACTTGCTTTCTATCCAGAGTAGTTTGTCTAGCCCAGGAGTTATACTGAGGGGCGTAGCTAGGATTTCCCGTGTAAAAATTTCACCAAATGTCTCGTTCAACAACTCTGACTTCCATTCCCCTGTCTCGTGATTAATAAAGTCAGCGACTAGGTGGGGTTCGTTTTTATTAACCGGGCCGCTGATCCTTCCCATAACCAGCCAACGGTCCTCTCTAATGTGTATATTCTTGCCATTCCCCACTTCCCATTTGATATCCGGTTCTATGGCATCTCTTCCTACTAAAATGCTTTTTCATCCCCACGATGGGCAAGATCCTTTCTTGGCATTCCATATGCTGCCTCTAGGAAAATAGAGGCCCTGGAAAATTCTGCACCATAGGGCTTCTTTGAACTCACTAAGTCTCCAGGTCTGTTTTCCCAAAAGGGCCTTATTAAAGTCAATCAAATCCCTGACGCCAAGACCTCCTCTGTCTTTTCTCTCTTTCAGCAAGTCCCAATTCTTCCAATGAACACCTTTTCGATGCATATGTTGCTTCCACTAGAAAGCTGAGATTTTTTTCTCAATTGCTCTACAAATAGACATAGGGATTTTAAACATAGACATAGCATACTGTGGAAGCGCTTGGACAACTGTTTTGAGTAGGACTTCCTTTCCTGCTTTTGATAACAGATTTTATTTCCAGCTTTTAAGTTTCTTATCCACCTTGGCTAGCACCCATGCAAACATTTCTTTCTTCGTGGTTCCCCAGTCCGAAGGTATCCCTAAATACTTCCAAGTTTTTTCCATCACGGGCACACACAACTCAGCTGCAAGGTTAGTCCTTAAGCTATGTGGGCAGTTTTTCTCAAAGAAAATGCCTGACTTATTGAGGTTTATAGCCTGACCTGATACGTAGCAATACTGATTGAGAATGCTGGAGAAGTTTTGTGCTTCTTTAATGGTGCCTTCTAGAAAGAAGATGGTGTCATCCGCAAATAGAAGGTGGGATAGGGTAGGACAGTGAGAGTTCAGCTTTACACCCTTTAAAGTTTCATCCAGCATAGCCTTTGAAATAAGGGTGGATAGTGCGTTTGCCATAATAATGAACGAGTAATGGGATAAAGGATCTCCTTGTCGAATGCCACGAGATAGCTGGAATTTTTCAATCACTTCCCCATTGACTTTAACGCACAACGATGTTGAAGAGATGCACCATTTAATGAGAGAAACCCATTTATCACATAAACCAATTTGTAGCATGTAATCACATAGGAAGTCCCATTCCACCCTATCGTAGGCCTTTTGCATGTCTAACTTCAGCACCACTTGGAATTTCTTTTTCCTTTTCCTAATCCTTAGCTGGTGTAGGACCTCTTGCACTATGAAAATGTTATCCTGAATTTGTCTACCATCGATGAAAGCACTTTGTTCTGGGGAGATGATCTGAGGGAGCCATGGTTTTAATCTGTTTGCCAGGACTTTAGAAATGATCTTATAGTTGAAGTTACATAGGCTAATGGGTCTATATTGGGAAATATGTTCAGGATTCGGGACTTTTGGGATAAGGGTTATTTGTGTGCTGTTTATTATAGGGTTGAAGGTACCTTGCTCAAAGAAAGACTCCACCATTTGAAATATATCCTCCTGGATGATCTGCCAATTGCTGTGATAAAACAGTCCATTTAGTCCGTCCAGTCCCGGTGCCTTGGTAGGCCCCATTTGAAAAACCGCTAGTTGCACCTCTTCCTTAGTAACGATTCATGTCAGGGCTGCATTCATATCTCTTGTGACTTGCTATGGACATTGATCCAAAACTGGACCGTAATTTCTAGCCCCAACCGATGAGTACAAAGACTGATAGAATTCTGAAATGTGATTCTTGAGGGCATTGGGGTCTTGACACCATGTTTGATCATCAAGTCTTAGAATAGAAATTATATTATTTATCCACCATTGAATAGTTGTAGCGTGGAAGAATTTGGTATTTCTATCCCCCCATTTCAGCCAATCTACTCTGGACCTCAAGTGCCAATACATCTCTTCTTGTCTCCACAATTCATCTATTTGTCCGACTAGGTGAGCATACTCTTCCCCGGTTAATGCCCCTTCTTTAGTATTAGTTAACACAGTGAGTTTCTTCATGAGAGGGTCTATTAGCCGAGAAGCATTCTTAAAGGTCTTCCTATTCCATAGCTGCAGCATATGAACGATGTTTTCTATTTTCCCTATGATATCCCCTCAAACTTCAGCAACTTCCTCCCAAGCTTTCCGAATGATGTCTGAACATTCTGGCTTATTGAACCAAAATGCTTCGAATTTGAAAGGTTTCTACTTGCTGGAAATTGGTGGGTGTAATGTAAGGAGAAGTGAGCTGTGGTCTGACCCAATCGTTGGAAGAGCGTAAACCTCGGCACTTGGAAATGATGTTCTCCATTCTAAATTACATAGAGCCCCGTCTAGACGTTTTTTAACAAGCTGAGCACCTTCCCTTTTGTTAGTCCAGGTGAATGCACATCCCTTGCTTTCCATGTCAATTAGAGCACAAGAGTCCACAAATTCCCTAAAAGCCATCATTCGATATTGGTCTGCTTCTCTCGTACCACTCTTCTCCCAGTGAAACAAAATTTCATTAAAATCGCCAACGCATAACCACGGGAGGGAATGGGGACAATTGAAGTTTCTTAATAATTGCCATAATTCAAGTCTGTCTTGAAAAGCCGTTAGGGCATGAAGGAAGGTTATTCTCATTATAACGTTACTTTCCAGGTCACTACACAGCACTCCCATCCACTCCTCAGAGCTAACTTCCACTTGAACATGTACCTCCTCACTCCACAGTAAAGCCAGTCCGCCCGCAATGCCAATAGGATCTATAGTCTTCACAAATTTAAGCTTGAGACGCTTAGCTAAACGTTGGATCACCTCTTCTTTGTTTTTGGTTTCCATAAGGAAAACCAGACTGGGCCTTTTTCAAGCCACTAGGGCTCGGAGGTGCTGGACTGTCAAGGGGTTACCCAGCCTGTCACGCCCTGAACCCCGAGCACGCGACAACCCCTTCTCTTGGTCGATTGAAAGCGACGTCCCAGGACTCGTCGACGACCATTCATTTTAATCTTTTGTTATGCGCAAGCGGAAGACGAACCATCCCCAGTCCAACAAACAATCAATCAATCAATCAATCAGGGATAGAGGGATGAATAACAAGAACAACCATCACTACTCATTTAGACAATTTACTGGATTAATCAACGGAGGATCGTCTTTTGAATTACAAGCCCGACAAAAGGGGCCGATCCATCCTCTAAGCCAGGCCAAAAAGAAACTAGGCTAATCCAGCTATACAGAATGAACCCTCGGGTTCAACACCACGGTCNCCCTCTGTGCCAAATTTTGGCATTCCTAGGGTCCGTATGTCGAAAAATCATGCAAATAATCCATCGACTCTAATTTAATGTGCAATGTTGTCCCTAAAGTTTTAATTTATTCAATGTACAATGGCTGGACACCTCAAGTGTCAAAACTTGGCATGTTGACACGAAACTTGGCACATTAGCATAGGAGGGCACTTTAGTACCAAAAGTTCATAAGGTACATTTTAGTGTCAAAATCGAAAAAAAATGAATCACTTAAGTGCTAATAAGGAAAAATTCCAACCAAATTATCTACGTTGCATTTTCTGGTGACTTTTTTTTGCTAACGTGGCAATTCTTTAAAATAATTATCCACGTGGCAAATTTAGAAAAAAACGTTCGCGTGGCTTCTTTTTTTTTTAAATTGCCATGTCAACAATAAGTGCCCAAAATCTATAAAAATAAAAAGGAGGGAGGGGGATGTGACTTTTTGAAATTCGAACCCTTTGAGAAATGTATGACCGTGAATTTCATCAATGCATTATTAATTAATTTTACTCGAAACTGATCACTTTCAAGATACTAACCCTAAGGGGAAAGGCTAATAAGAACTAAACTCGTACAACTAAAGAACTTGACTTGGGATAACAACTCGGCCATAAGACCTACATAAGGACGATCCTATGGTTATATAGGCTGATTCAAGGAGTGATTGGAAGTCAATTTGTGGACAAGGTATAATGGGATAACGAATGAATCCATTTACTATTATCGAGATCGCGATCGGCCCTAAGTCAATTCTAAGAAATTGTGTACTTTGAAATAATAATCGATCCTACACAATTTCATGATAGTCAAGGCCATCCACGTGTCAAGAAGACTTGAACATGGTTTGATGCTAAATCAAAAACAAGTCGATTACGCGTAATGTCACGCCCCGAACCCCGAGCACGCGACAACCCCTTCTCTTGGTCGATTGAAAGCGACATCCCAGGACTCGTCGATGACCATTCATTTTAATCTTTCGTTATGCGCAAGCGGAAGACGAACCATCCCCAGTCCAACAAACAATCAATCAATCAATCAGAGATAGAGGGATGAATAACAAGAACAACCATCACTACTCATTTAGACAATTTACTGGATTAATCAATGGAGGATCGTCTTTTGAATTACAAGCCCGACAAAAGGGGCCGATCCATCCTCTAAGCTAGGCCAAAAAGAAACTAGGCTAATCCAGCTATACAGAATGAACCCTCGAGTTCAACACCACGGTCACTCGGACCCATCAAACTCGACTCCATCAGGTCGATCACTGGAGAAACGGGGGCAGGATTCTCCACTGCGGGTGCGCCATTCTAGGGGCCTGAAAAACGTTAACCACGACGGGTTGAGATAAAATCTCAGCGAGTTCTTCCCCCTAAGCCCCGGTTAGTACACCAACTCAACCTGGGGTATCTCTCCAGAACCACCCCTCACTCAACCCAACAACAAACAACTAACAACTCGCAACTCGCAACTCGCAACCCGCAACCCGCAAGCAAACAGCAGACAGGGGCAACCAACAAACAATTAGTCGGTTCGCATGCAACCTTACCCGGTATGCCATACCCTGCACGTAAAACCTCATACAATACAAGCAATGCAACCAACAATCAAAAGTCGGTTCGCATGCAACCTTACCCGGTATGCCATACCCTGCACGTTATAAGTCAGCACAATACACGCAATGCACATGGCCGTTAGATGATGCAGTTCATCAATCATATGCGAATCGCACCACAAGCGATCTCACCTGGCCATTGCCATACCCTGCACGTTATCAATTCATGCGTGCGTGCCATAAATCATGATGTGATCACCTCATGCATAATCGGAACCAGTGATACCATATTTCTCATGCACTCTTGCATCCACACGTGTTCCGATTATTACTGCCCCTCGGGCTACAACCGAACTCTCGCCGGTGTCTACTGGCATAGCCAGGCATCGCCCTCCCCCATGAGGCGCGGCGACGTCAAGGGACCCCTGCCCAAGACGGCTTTCCCGAAGGAGCATGGGCCCGGCCTCTACCGCGACTCCGCATCCGGCTCACAACTGAGGCGCCACGGCGCTACGGCGCCCTTCCTCCGCAGAGACGCAACCGTGCCCTCGCCGAGTTTCTGATAAACCGGACTATCACCCCCCGAACTTCGGCCGGGGCGGCAGGTTCAACTTAGTGATCACGCAAGCATGCCATCACAACCGATTTATTATCTTTGAGCATTAGCCAATGCACACTTGCTTGCATATGAAACCTCAAATCCTTTCTCATAAAAGCAATCCATTTCCAATGTCCCTCGGACAAACCATTTTTCCCACATTTCTCATAAAAGCGGTCCATTTTCAGTGTCCCTCGGACAAATCACTTCCTTTCTCATAAAAGCAATCCATTTCCAGTGTCCCTCGGACAAACCATTTTTCCCACATTTCTCATAAAAGCGGTCCATTTTCAGTGTCCTTTGGACAATTCACTTCCTTTCTCATAAAGGCGGTCCATTTCCGGTGTCCCTCGGACAAATCATTTTCTTTCTTTTGTAAAAATCACACGATTCAAGTGGATGCTTATGCAATGCCACATCCAATTCACTTCATATGATCAACGCACATAAAATTATGCACAATCTCACTTCCGGATGAACAGTACACGTGAACAGTAATCCATGAACAGTAATCAATGAACAGTAATCGTGAATAGTAATCCATGAACAGTAATTTTCGAAATTCAATTAATAATAAATTAAATTCAGAAATTAAACAAAACATTGATTAAACACAATTAATCAATCAATTAAGCTAAACATGCTTAATTATCACATAAACCACACATAAGCAATATTTAAGCATAATCAAGCATAATTAAGCAAGATTAAGCTAAGCTAATCTTAATACACTATCTAACCACCTATCTTAGGGCTAATACAACTTAATTAACCCTCCTAAACCAGCATTAACACTAATTAACCCAACCCTAAGCAAGTTTAGGCACTAAATAGGGATTAGGAGCTAAACTCACCCGTTAAGCGGGCCGGCGACACCGGCGCGGCGGCGGCGACGAACCCGACACCCGGGGACTTCTCCCACGACACTCCAAGGCGGTCCCGAGACGGAAATCACAGCAAAAGCTTCTGCTCACACCCCCAACTTCAGAAAACAGCACTGCAGGAGGAGGAGGTTGCTGGTCGGTGCAAAAACAAGCTGGCCGGAGCTCCGGCGAGCTCGTGGCCGGTGACTGGAGGCTCCTGGGGGTCGAGGGGGAGTTGTGTGTGGCTGGTGTGGGCATTGGGTAGGCCAAAAATGGAGAGAAACGGAAGAAAAACCGAAGCTGCACAGGAGGCGCTGCACAGTGACGGTCGGAGGACCGCCGACTTCATGCGGCCGTACGGGACGGACGGAAGCTCCGTTCGGCGATCGGCCACCTTGAACAGTACGTAATTTCTGTGCTGAACATTTTGATAGGTGGCACGGCCCGAGATTCCATCGGGAAGGCAACGAACAACTCCAATTTCGGTGAGAGGTCAGAAACTGAAACTGCAAGAAGGCAAGGGAAGAAGGGGAGAGAGGAGCTGCGATTTTGGAGAAGATGAAGAGGAGAGAGAGAGTGAAGTGAAGGCTGAAGGATAAGCCTTATCCAAGCCATCAAGGCTTGCCCCACTTGCCAAACAATGACCTCATCTTCTCTCTCTTCCTTTTTGACTTTTCTTCAAAATATCCAAGGGCATTTTGGTCATTTCCACCTTGCACATTTCCCAATCTGTCCTTGGGCTGAAAATGGAGGACGGGCCTAGGAAATGGGCTGGGAAATGGGTAGAAATGGGCTCGGGAATTTATTGGGCTCGAATTGGCTCAGGTTTAAACAATGGGCTAGGAAGGGTAAACGGTCGGTTTGGCCCAACGGGCTCACTTGCTTGCCTCGGGCCTTCCATGGCGGCTGTCCCACCTTGGGCATGAGGCCCAAATTGTTCTTGCCCGGCCCACGTCCTCATAGGCTCTGTTTCTCGGTCCAAAATCCCTTTCTCAAAACTTGGCTCGACCGACTCCGTCGACTGTCAAGGAAGCATCATCCAAAAGTCCACCCCGGACGTTCCCGAAAATTCGAAGTCCAATCTTGGATTCTCCTGCCTTGTCAATTTCGCCCAAATGTCATTTTGGTATAATTCAGACTGACAGGCGGCTTCGAGGATTCACACGTAACCGACTCGTGCTAAACCACGTTCAAGATTTCTCGACACATGGACGTCCTTGACTACATGAAATTGCGAAGGATCGATTCTTATTTCAAAGTACACGATTATCAAGGATCGACATAGGGTCGTTCACGGGTTCGATAACAGTAGACGGAATCACCCGTCATCCCATTATTTCTGTCCGCGAATCGACTTCTAGTCGTCCCTGAAATCGACCTGCCTGACTACAGGATCGTCCTTACGCAAGTCTCACGGTCGAGTCGTTTTCCCAAGTCAAGTTCTTTAGTCGCACGAGTTCTGTCCTCATTAGCCTTTCCCCTCAAGGTCAGTATCTCAAGAGTGATCAATTCCGAGTGAGATCAACCAACAATGCATTGGCGAAATTAACGTTCATTCCTCCTTCAAAGGGCTCGAATTTCAGGACGTCACAATTCTTCCCCCCTTACAAAAATTTCGTCCTCGAAATTTGCAACCACCAAATCCTCAAAAAGATGGGGGTGCTGATGCTTCATCACTGTCTCACTTTCCTCATGCAACTCTCTTTGTTCCATGATGTTGCCAAATCACTTTAACCAATGCGATAGTCTTGTTTTCCAAGTACTTGCTCTTTACGATCCTCTATTCGTGTCGGCCTCTCCACGTACGACACTCTATCGTCTACGTCCAGTTTTCTCAAAATTCAACATATGATTCGGGTCCGGTTCATACTTTCTCAACATGGACACGTGGAAAACATCATGTACTTGAGCAAGTTTCGGTGGCAATGCAAGACGTACGCTAAAACATGTACCTCGTACTTAACTTTCCTTTCTTGCCAAATCTGGAAGTACCCCTCATTGGCAATACTTTCAGAAACACATGATCGCCCACCTTAAACTCCAACGGTCTACGACGCTTATCTGCACAACTCTTCTGACGACTCTGAGCGGTCTTTAATCTGACTCAGATAATCTGAACTGCATTCAATAACTGCGAAACCGAATTTTGAACTAGCGATTCCCCGTTCTCTAACCTCGTTCTATAAACTGGAGTTCCACAAACTTGATCACATTGTGGCTATACCATTTCGATAAAATCTTATCCCACAAGTACTCTCTTTTTGTACAGTGTGTAATTCAATTCATTTCTGCCCCTTTCGACATCCTAGAAGCCTGCCAGGAGTCGCTCCTTGCTTAGGCACTCTGGCCCCGGCGACCACTCCCTACTCTCGTCAGATCAGTCGTTATGGGCATCTTCGAACTACACTACTACTAGTCCCTTTTAGACATGCACCATCTCATAGGGGTATTATCCGCTTTGGCCTGTCCCATACCAAGCCTCACGGTTTTAACCTCGTCTGAGCACGTCAAAGTGCAAAACTTTCTTCAGCTCATCAATCCATGAGTTCGTTTCCACGGAGTCACTTATTGACACTTGAAATCTGATTCACTGAATTTCTATCGAACCACTATCCGAATTCCACAAACCACCGATTTTTCTTTCAACATTCATTTTACGTCCATTTAATAACCAAACCAAGAATTGGCCTCAACCACATGAAAATTAGTGCAAACCAAATGTCATTTATCGCACTAAAGACTTTTGAATACTTCTTCAAATCCTTTCTGATTGACCGTCCGTCTGCGGATGGTACGCCATACTATACTGCAATTTTGTTCCCAAAGCCGACTGCAAACTTTTTCAGAAAGTTGCCACAAACTTAGGATCACGGTCAGATGTGATCGTCACTGGAACTCCATGTATGCGCACAATCTGATGTACGTACAACTCTGCATACCTATCCAATGTAAAATCTTTTCTTACCGCAATAAAGTAAGCTGACTTCATCAATCTGTCAACTACTACCCAAATCGAGTCATTACCTTGCTGACTCCTTGGCAATCCCATCACAAATCCATCATAATGTGTTCCCACTTCCACTCAGGAATCTCAACTATGATGAGCTTCCAACAAGACTGCTTCTATAAGTTCTGCATCTTTCGGAACGCACAATCATCCTCAAACACTTGAAAGTCTGCTTTTCTCTTTGCCTGATCCATCTGCAGGATCTTAAGAATTTCAGAATCCATCGCTTGGGCACTCTTAATCCTGCTTTGCATCTCGGGTTCCACCTTGAGAGTGGCCATTAGACTAGCAAGATGGCCAACCTCAATTTTAAAATCCGAGTCCCCGACTCCCTCTAAGAGAATCCATTCTCGTATCCTCATTTGTGCAATTGTCGACTTTCGACTGAGCGCACTGCCACTTTGTTCGCTTTCCCCGGATGATACAAAATCTCGCAATCATAATCCTTAAGAGGTTTCATCCATCGTTGTTGAACATGAGGCAAAGATGATTGCCGCTAATTCCAAATCATGTATTGGATAGTTAAGCTCGTGAAGCCTTAACTGTCGGGATGCGTATGCAACCACCTTGCCATGTTGCATTAACACACAGTCTAGTCCTTCATACGACGTGTCACTGTAGATCTCGTACCCACTAGGACCAAACGGTATTGTCAGAATAAGTGCAGTAGTCAATTTACTCTTGAGCTCTTGGAAACTACGCTTGCACTTGTCCGTCCAATCAAACATCTCCTCTTTCTTTAACAACCTTGACAATGGCATGGCTATCGCAAAGAAACTTCTCCATGAAACATCTGTAACATCCCGCCAATGCCAAGAAACTTCGAATCTCAGTTACCGTCATAGGTCTCGACCAATTCCTGATTGCCTTGATCTTAGTCAGGTCAACGACAATCCCTTCACCTGAAATTACATGCCCTAAAAATGCCACGCGAGATAGCCAAAACTCGCACTTGCTAACTTAGCATAAAGTTCATGCTTCCTCAAGGTCTGCAGTACTGATCTCAAGTATTTCTCATGATCCTCGGGACTCCGCAAGTACACCAGAATATCATCAACCCTTGGCAATTGATACTTGTTCTTAATCGTCACTTGATTAAGCTGCCGGTAATCAATACAGAGACGCAAAGACCGGTCTTTTTTTTTCTTACAAACAGTATCGGTGCTCCCCAAAAGAGACGCTCGTCTTAGTGCGTCTGCACCTTCAGTTCTTTCAATTCTGACAAGGCCATCCTATAAAGCGCCTTGGAAATCAGTTCAATCCCAAGGCCCAACTCAATCACAAACTCAATTTCTCTCTCTGAAGGCAATCCCGGCAATTCTTCGGGAAACCCGTCCATGTACTATTGTATTATTGCAATATCCTCCACATTTGATCCTTCTACCAGCGTATTTGCCACCAATGCCAAATACTCTTGACACCCAGATTCCCACAACCAAGTCACCTCAAGTGACGAAATCAGAAGAACGGAGGGTTCTCCTCGATTTCCCACACACTCAAAACGACCACCCACTACTGGGTTAAACTGAATTGTCTTTCCATGACAATCCATCATATGCAATGGCTTCCTCGCGATCTAGTTTCGAGCGGTCAGCTTTCTCACGTAATTCTTTCTGTCAGGTGGAATGAGATTCATTTTCCCCATTATCGGTCCCTTCCCGAACCGACGATTGTCTCTATTAGGCACGAACCGCGAGCCAGATGCGGTCGCCCTCTTGATCATATTCTTCTCTATCACTAGGCCATTTTGTACATCTCATCAAAACTCTTCTCAAGTTCAAGGGTACCAGCCGGGCTTTCAATTATAGATTCAAGCCATCTCTAAAATGTCTCACCCTATCCACAAGGTCCTTTACCAATCTCGGCGCATATTTGGCCAACTCGGCGAACTTCGCCTTATACTGATCCACTGACATCCAATTCTGACAAAACTGTTGGAACTCTGCCATCTTTGACTCTCTCATACTGTCCAAGAAGCACTTCCCATTGAAAGCTTCACTAAAAGCACCTCAAGTCTGAGCTGTGCCTTCAGGGAACACTCTTCTTTGAGTGGCTTCCCACCAATTAATGGCATTACCTTGAAGCTAATAAGTCGCCAGAACCATTCTGTCTGACTCTGAACACCCCAGCACTGAAACAATCCTCTCACTATCCCTTATCCAAAGGGTCACAGCTTCAGGGTCGCCCACGCCACTAACCTCGGTGGCTTCAGTCTCAGGAATTGCTCTACCAGTCTAGGTATCGGTCTCTCACAGACCTCTCCTCTCATTAGGGAAACCACAAGGACCACAGCAAAAGCACTCAGCTTGCTGCCCTAACAAGGTCTCTAGCGTCAACAGGATCCCATCTAACCTAGGATCTGCCTGCACGCTACCCTAGCACTGGCCTGACCAGACGCTGCCCTACGCCTAAGGGCTCTCTCTGCTCAGGATTGCTCATCACTCTAGACTATGAGCAACCCGCCACCACACAAAGCCACACAAGGCCACAAAAGCAATCACAAGCACATAACATAAAAGCCATCCCTATCTCACTATCCCAAAAATCCCACGCACCTTATCACTCCAAGTCTCAACCTCGCTCTGATACCAAAACCGACGGGGATGTCACGCCCCGAACCCCGAGCACGCGACAACCCCTTCTCTTGGTCGATTGAAAGCGACGTCCCAGGACTCGTCGATGACCATTCATTTTAATCTTTCGTTATGCGCAAGCGGAAGATGAACCATCCCCAGTCCAACAAACAATCATTCAATCAATCAGGGATAGAGGGATGAATAACAAGAACAACCATCACTACTCATTTAGACAATTTACTGGATTAATCAACGGAGGATCGTCTTTTGAATTACAAGCCCGACAAAAGGGGCCGATCCATCCTCTAAGCCAGGCCAAAAAGAAACTAGGCTAATCCAGCTATACAGAATGAACCCTCGGGTTCAACACCACAGTCACTCGGACCCATCAAACTCGACTCCGTCAAGTCGATCACTGGAGAAACGGGGGCAGGATTCTCCACTGCGGGTGCGCCATTCTAGGGGCCTGAAAAATGTTAACCACGACGGGTTGAGATAAAATCTCAGCGAGTTCTTCCCCCTAAGCCCCGGTTAGTACACCAACTCAACCTGGGGTATCTCTCCAGAACCACCCCTCACTCAACCCAACAACAAACAACCAACAACCCGTAAGCAACCAACAGACAGGGGCAACCAATAAACAATTAATCGGTTCGCATGCAACCTTACCCGGCATGCCATACCCTGCACGTAAAACCTCATACAGCACAAGCAATGCAACCAACAATCAAAAGTCGGTTCGCATGCAACCTTACCCGGTATGCCATACCCTGCACGTAAAACCTCATACAATGCAAGCAATGCAACCAACAATCATATAGTCGGTTCGCATGCAACCTTACCCGGTATGCCATACTCTGCACGTTATAAGTCAGCACAATACACGCAATGCACATGGCCGTTAGATGATGCAGTTCATCAATCACATGCGAGTCGCGTCACAAGCGATCTCACTTGGCCATTGCCATACCCTGCACGTTATCAATTCATGCATGCGTGCCATAAATCATGATGTGATCACCTCATGCATAATCGGAACCAGTGATACCATATTTCTCATGCACTCTTGCATCCACACGTGTTCCGATTATTACTGCCCCTCAGGCTACAACCGAACTCTCGCCGGTGTCTACTGGCATAGCCAGGCATCGCCCTCCCCCATGAGGCGCGGCGACGTCAAGGGACCCCCGCCCAAGACGGCATTCCCGAAGGAGCATGGGCCTGGCCTCTACCGCGACTCCGCATCCGGCTCACAACTGAGACGCCATGGCGCCCTTCCTCCGCAGAGACGCAACCGTGCCCTTCCGTGCCCTCGCCGGGTTTCCGATAAATCGGACTATCACCCCCCGAACTTCGGCCGGGGCGGCGGGTTCAACTTAGTGATCACGCAAGCATACCATTACAACCCACTTATTATCTTTGAGCATTAGCCAATGCACACATGCTTGCATATGAAACCTCAAATCATTTCTCACAAAAGCGGTTCGTATCCGATGTCCCTCGGACAAACCATTTCTCCCACCTTTCTCATAAAAGCGGTCCATTTTCGGTGTCCCTCGGACAAACCATTTTTCCCTTTTTGTGAAATTCACATGATTCATGCGAATGTTCATGCCACGACACATCAATTTCACTTCATATGATCAAGACACATGAAATTATGCACAATTTCACTTCCAGATGAACAGTGCCGTGAACAGTAATCATGAACAGTAATCCGTGAATAGTACTAATGAACAGTAATCCATGAACAGTAATTTCCGAAATTCAATTAATAATAAATTAAATTCAGAAATTAAACAAAACATTGATTAAACACAATTAATCAATCAATTAAGCTAAACATGCTTAATTAACACATAAACCACACATAATCAACACTTAAGCATAATCAAGCATAATTAAGCAAGATTAAGCTAAGCTAATATTAATCAAATATCTAACCACCTATCTTAGGGCTAATACACTTAATTAACCCTCCTAAACCAGCATTAACACTAATTAACCCAACCCTAAGCAAGTTTAGGTACTAAATAGGGATTAGGAGCTAAACTCACCCGTTAAGCGGGCCGGCGACACCGGCGCGGCGGCAGCGACGAACCCGACACCCGGGGACTTCTCCCACGACACTCCAAGGCGGTCCCGAGACGGAAATCACAGCAAAAGCTTCTGTTCACACCCCCAACTTCAGAGAACAGCACTGCAGGAGGAGGACAGGGGCTGATCGGAGTTGAACGGGCTGCCCGGAGCTCCGGCGAGCGGCGGGCCAGCGACCAACGGCACCTGGGGGTCGAGGGGGAACCACTTGTGGCTGGTGTGGGCGGTGGTTAGGTCGAAAATGGAGGAAAGCAGGTCAAAAGGTGGAACACAGCAGAACTGGTCGCTACAGTGACGGTCCGGCGAGCAGGCGGCTTCCGGCGCCGTACGGATCGTACGGAGGATCCGTTCGATGAACGGCCGACGCTATCCGTACGGATTCTCTCTCCCGAGCACAACGGTGGGTGGCACGAGACGAGATTCCAACGGGAAGGCCATGAAAAACTCGATTTTCGGTGAAAGGTCAGAACTGAAATTTGCAGGAAGGCAAAGGAAGAAGGGGAGAGAGGGGCTGCGATTTTGGAGAAGATGAAGAGGAGAGAGAGAGTGAAGTGAAGGCTGAAGGATAAGCCTTATCCAAGCCATCAAGGCTTGCCCCACTTGCCAAACAATGACCTCATCTTCTCTCTCTTCCTTTTTGACTTTTCTTCAAAATATCCAAGGGCATTTTGGTCATTTCCACCTTGCACATTTCCCAATCTGTCCTTGGGCTGAAAATGGAGGAGCGGGCCTAGGAAAAAGGCTGGAAAATAAATAGGAATGGGTTCGGGAATTTATTGGGCTCGAAACGGCTCAAGGTTAGACAACGGCTCGGAAGGGTAAATGGTCGGTTTGGCCCAACGGGCTCACTTGCTTGCCTCGGGCCTTTCATGGCGGCTGTCCCACCTTGGGCGTGAGGCCCAAACTGTTCTTGCCCGGCCCACGTCCTCGTAGGCTCGTTTCCTCGTTTCCTCGGTCCGAAATCCCTTTCTCAAAAACTCGGTTCAACCGACACTGTCGACTGTCGAGGAAGCATCGTCCAAAAGTCCGTCTTGGACATTCCCGAAAATTCGAAGTCCAATCTTGGATTCTCATGCCTTGTCAATTTCGTCCGAATGCCATTTTGGTACTACTCAGACTGACAGGCGGCTTCGAGGATTCGCGCGTAACCGACTCGTGCCAATTCACGTTCAAGACTTCTCGACACATGGACGTCCTTGCCTACATGAAATTGTGAATGATAGATTCTTATTTCTAAGTGCACGATTATCAAGGATCGACATAGGGCCATTCGCGGGTTCGATAACAGTAGACGGAATCACCCGTCGTCCCATTATTTCTATCTGCGAATCGACTTCTAGTCGTCCCTGAAATCGGCCTGCATGACTACAGGATCATCCTTACGCAAGTCTCACGGTCGAGTCGTTTTCCCAGGTCAAGTTCTTTAGTCGCACGAGTTCTGTCCTCATTAGCCTTTCCCCTCAAGGTCAGTATCTCAAGAGTGATCAATTCCGAGTGAGATCAACCAACAATGCATTGGCGAAATTAACGTCCATTCCTCCTTCCAAGGGCTCGAATTTCAGGACGTCACACTTATCATCAATGATGTCAAACCCTCACCAAGACCTTCTTCTCTGTTGTAAGAAATTATTGTGGCCCACATAATATGATTTATTATATGGTTTAATAATTATTGAAATGCTATAAAATAAATATTAGTTACAAGAAGTTACGACTCCAATAAAATAAAAAGGTATAATCCTCAAAAAAGTTACTGCTTTTCTGAAGAGGTGTGACTCTTCAGAAAGTTAAAAGGCTCTTTGATAAAAGGCACATGTTGATAGAATGTATAAATAGAGTCCGGTCCTCTCTTCACTCATGTGAACAACAATAACTGAAAAGAACTCAGTATTCTCTCCTCCATCAATAGAATGCATTAAAGAATAGTGGGTTAAGAAAGAGAAATCAGATTTCTTCATTTGGTTCGAGTTCTTCAATTTTTCACAATGATTGTCTTTAAGAGTAACGCTATAGATAAAGGTACGTCCTCATCTATTTGTAAAAATCATGAAGATTAAAGGTTACTGGTTTCTGAATTTTCGCATCAAAGAATTACATATATTTTCTAACAGTTGATATCAGAACAAGGTTTATGATCTCATGATTTTTCTATTTATTGAAATATTATGATTTATGTATGATGAATTGTCGAACGATCATGTTCGTACTATTTGTCATTGTTGTTGAAATATTTTTGGAGGGTTTTGTCGAAGAAATGTTTTCATGGGGAAAAGGACAAAAATCGAGGAATTCGAGGAAAACAGGGCAAAAAAAACAAAAGGAGGCAAACGGCGCAAGGAAGAAGGCACGTGGGACCACACGTGCATTGCAATTGCAGGTGCGTGGCTCCACGCGCCTAGCGCTGTGGTTGTAGGCATGTGGTATCCACACGCCAGTGCTACAGTGTTACAGTTGCAAGCGCGTGCATAACACACACCTACACAACAATGACAGCATGCGCTTGCTGTCCTCCAGGCTTTATTTACAATTTTGCCCCTCTTTGCTATTTAATTACAGTTTTGCCCTCCTCTTCAATGGTTATTTACGGTTATGCCCCTTGCTGATTCAAAATTACAATTTTGTCCCTGCACTATTTATTTACTGTTCTGTCCCTATTTAATTATAATCACGATTTTGCCCTTGTTGGTTATACCATTTTGCCCTGGATTTTATATTTATGGTTCTGCCCTTATGGAATTATGATTTTACAATTTTACCCTTATGCTTTGATTACGTTTTGTCCTTGTGTGCAATTTGGTAAATGTTTGTATTTTACAATATTAAAAATTCATATTATGAATGGTTTGTTAGTCACCAAAGTGGCCAAACCTTGAAGTCTTTTGAATGTTGATATTGTAAATTGTTTTATTCAATTACCCATGATTAATTGATGCTATATATGAAATTAATATGTTTCATATCATCACTGGTGTTATGGGTATATTGAAATTCATTTATTATAAGAACTTAGGAATTAACCCAAAGGTTAATTATTTTCTTATAATTCATAAATATGATAGTTGGTAATTAATATGACTTGTTAAATTTGTTTATACATCCAAAGATAGCAAATAAATTTTAATAATATATATTTACAATTACCAAATAAAAGTTATTAGCATCATTATGGTTTATATATATTTGTATATCATAGGATTGCCCAAAGGAGAACCATGATGTACATGTGTAGTTTAGTTTGAATCTGATTAAGTGATATTCTCAAGGCATTAATGTATGAGTGTTTTCTTGCATATATGCAGTATTTGTACCTATTTCACTTCATTCGCATGCTTCATCTGTTCCCTTATTCAATGGGATGAATTTTCCTGATTGGAGTGAACAAGTCTAGCTTCACTTAGGTGTCCTTGATCTTGATTTAGCGCTTTAAGTTGAGAAATCAGCTGCTATTACTGATGAAAATAGCAATGATTAAAAGTCTTTCCATAAAGCTTAGGAAAGATCGAACAGACTAAGCTTAATGTTCATGTGAATGACGGTTGCAAACAACTTAAAGACTTCTCTTTCCAAGATGACAATACTAAAGAATGTATGAAATTTGTGGAAGAGCGTTCTCAAACTGTCGATAAGTCACTTGCTGGTACATTGATGAGCACATTGACCATCATAAAGTATGATGGTTCATGTACCATGCATGAGCATATACTTGAAATGACGAATTTAGCAACAAAGTTAAGGACTTTAGGAATAAACGTGGATGAGTACTTTTTAGTACAATTTATACTTAATTCCTTGCCTCATGAGCAATATGGGCCATTTCAAATGAATTATAACACTATAAAGGATAAGTGGAATGTGAATGAATTGGCCAATATGCTTGTTCAAGAGGAAACAAGGATAAAGAATCAAAAGAATCATTATGTTCATCTCTCAAGTCATCAAGAAGCTCAAAGGAATTTCAAAAGAAAAGGTGGAAGGAGCAAGAAGAAAGGATTACATGTCTTGAATGACTCTTCAAAGGCTTCTCAAATCCACAAGAAGAAACACAATCTTATTAAGTGTCATTTTTGCAACAAAATTGGATACTTGAAAAAAGATTGTCTAAAACGTAAAACTTAGCTCGGAAAGAAAGATAAGTCTTATGCTTTAGTATGTTTTGAATCAAACTTTATTGAAGTTCCTCATTATATTTGGTGGATTGATTATGGTGCCACCACTCATGTATCAAATACAATACAGGGATTTCTTACAATCCAAACTATAAAGTCAAATGAAAGTTATGTGATTACAGGAAATAAAAACAAAGCTACAGTTGAAGGCATTAGCACTTACTGTTTGATCTTAGATACTGGACATTATTTGGATTTGTTTCAAACCCTTTATGTACCTGCATTTTCTCACAATTTAGTTTCTTTGCCAAGACTTGGGATTTTATTGTAAGTTTGGTTCTAGATCTTTCAGTTTATTTAAGAGTGATACTCTTATTGGAACTGGAATTTTATGTAATAGTCTCTACAAATTTAGACTCGATAATACATTTGTTGAGACATTAATGACCTCGTATCATAATGTTGGCACTAAACGAAGTTTGGTGAATGAGAATTTTGCTTACTTATGGCATAAACATTTGGGTCATATATCCAATGAAAGAATGCAAAGATTAGTGAAGAATGAAATTATTCCAAATTTGGATTTTACTAACCTTAGAGTGTGTATTGATTGTATTAAAGGTAAACAAACAAAGCACACTAAGAAAGGTGCCACAAGAAGCATAAAGCTTCTTGAAATTATACATACTAACATTGTGGTACTTTCGATGTTCCATCTTTTGGTAAGGAAAGCTATTTCATCATATTTATTGATGATTTTTCACGTTATGGTTACATTTATCTATTGCATGATAAGTCTCAATCAGTGAATGCACTTAAAGTGTATATTAAAGAGGCTGAGAAACAATTAGATAGAAAGGTGAAAATAATAAGATCGGATAGAGGTGGTGAATATTATGGAAAGTATGATAGATCGAGACAATGTCTAGGTCCATTTGCTAAATTCCTTGAAAGACATGGCATTTGTGCTCAATACACAATACTAGGTACACCACAATAAAATGGTGTAGCAGAAAGGCGTAATCGTACTTTAATGAAAATGGTTAGGAGTATAATGAGTCATTCATCTTTACCCCTGTCTTTGTGGATGTATGATTTACAGACTTCTATATATTTATTAAACAAGGTTCCTAGTAAGGCAGTTCCAAAGACTCCCTTTGAGCTGTGGATGGTAAGGAAACCTAGTTTACAACACTTGCATGTTTGGAGTTGTCCAACAAAAGTAAGAATTTACAATCCACATGAAAGGAAATTGAATTAAAAAACGATCAGTGGTTATTTCATTGGTTATGTAGAGAAATCCAAAAGGTATAAATTTTATTGTCCTAATCATAGTACAAGAATTGTTGAATCTGGAAATGCTAGGTTCTTTTAGAATTGTGACATCAGTGAGAGTGAAAGAGTGGGTGATGCTTGCATTCAAGAAGTAGGGGTAGAAGTTCCTATACCCAAAGCTTCTAAAGTTGTTGTTCATAATATTATAGTTCAACCTAACAATAATCGAGAACAACAAATTAATGAACAAACACTCCATAATGGAGATATCAATATTGAACCTCCAATAGCCAAATCACGAGAATAGCATTAAGAAGATTTCAAAGAGAAAGGAGGTCGGCTATTTCTGATGATTATATGGTTTATCTACAAGAGTCAAAAATTGACTTAGGAATTGGAAATGATCCGGGTTTATTTTCCCAAGTCATGGAATGTGAAAATTCTAATGAATGGTTTAATGCCAGGGAAGAAAAGTTAAAATCCATGCATCAAAATCAAGTTTGGGATCTTACTAAATTACCTAAAGGATGTAAAAAAGTTAGGTGTAAATGGGTCTTTAAGACCAAGTGCGACTCAAAAGGCAATATTGAACAACATAAAGCCAATCTTGTTGCAAAAGGTTTTATGCAAAAGAATGGCATTGACTATAAAGAGATATTTTCACCAGTGTCTAAAAATGACTCACTTAGAATCATTATGGCATTCTTAGAATCATTATGCCTTTGGTGGCTCATTGACTTAGAGTTACACCAAATTGATGTAAAAACTGCATTTCTTAATGGGAATTTAGAAGAAGAGGTTTATGGGTGCGTTTGGTAGAGCATTTAGAAAGCCCTTTGGGGCCCCAAAGCCCCTTGGAGAAAATTTGGGGTGTTTGGCAACCCATCCCCAAGGGGCTTTCAAGTGAAAGTCAACATTTTGAATGCTGAAAGCACCAATTAATGAAAGATGATCGTTTGCCTATTTTGCCCTTAAAGGCACCAATTAATGAAAGATGATCGTTTGCCTATTTTGCCCTTAAAATATCATTGAAAGTCCATTTTTACCCTTAGTGGAACCCTGGATATTTCACACACGTTCCTTTGCAACTCCACGCTCTCCCTCACGACACTACGCTCTACTACCCCTCGCTTGGTTGCGCCGGCAACAACCTCGGCTCCTCTTCCGATGCGACGACTGCTGCTCCTCTTCCGACGCACGTCGCGAGGGCTCCTCTTCCAACGCTAGGCTTTGCTACTTCTCGCTCAACTGTGCCGGCAACAACCGCGGCAAGCTCTAAGGTAAAAATCGATTTTGGGTGTTTTGGCAAGGAGTTCTGATTTTTGGTTTTACTTGCTCCGATTATGGGTTTTGCTTGTAAAGGGAGGAATTTCTCCATTCTGGATTTTGCTTGCTCCGATTCTGGGTTTTGCGATTCTGGATTTTGCTGGGTTTCACTCAATGTGTTGATTGCTTCTCAAAGCAGAGACTTGAAGCAGAGATTCGGGGAGCAGCTCGTCTCAGCTCGCCATTGCACGTTCCTCGTGATGCGTCGAGGTTTCCTCGAGTAGCTTTCGAACGCCCCCACCCCCAGGCCCCCCCTGCGGAGATTCCTCGCTCCATGGATTATGAAAGGATCCAAAAGCCTCAGGTTTTGAGTACTGCCCGTTTCGCTTTTGCTCGCGTAGTTGTGGGTTTTTATGGGAATCTGCATCCGGGTCTTGAATGTGAGGCATTGGCAACGAGTGAAATGAGAGATGGGCATTTCGGGTTTCTGGAAATCATAGGTGTCGTTTCACATTCTGCTTGAGTTGGTTCTTTTTTATTCTTTTTATGGGATCTTTTGAGATCAATGTGTTTGGAGATTTGTTGAGAATAGGCGTGTTGGGTCGTTCTTGATTGTTTGGCTTGGGACATTTGGTTGTGCACAGGGTAATGTTGGTGGGGGTTGTCTCCCAGGAAGCTGAGGAACATGCTGCGTGGAGTTGAGAAAAAGAGAAAAGAAGAGGAGTGTCTTGATTCTTTGGGCTTCGACATGAGATTTGAGTTAAACAATGCGGATGATGCAGGTAAAAGCTCCTCTCCTTTTCTGTTACAGCTAATCCCTGGAAATTTTTGATTTTGATTCATGGAATGCTTCCATTCTCTGAGTTTTCTTTTCTAAGTTTGATAACTTGATTTGCCTAGTAACCCTGATGTGGGGTCTGGGGCATAGGATGTTTCTTTGAAATCAAGTAGACCGCAAGTCAAAACTTATGATCTATATGTTAAACACAGATTCGTGTGAAATCTCTGCAGGTGGTGACAGTTCGGACAATTGCAAGGATGTTGACATTGTAACGGTTCTTCCCGAATGTTTGGCTTCAACAATGGCTGATTTAGAGATGGCCGGGGACTGTCGACTGAAGGAAAACTCTTTAGTCCATTCAAGATTCAGAGAGCAAGAAGACCTTCCCATGGATTATGATGGTGTGAGTGTCCATCGTCCGTTTTTGAGTTTCAGAAGGCAGAGAGGGCTCAACAAAGATTGCCCATTGCTCCATTTTCGAAACCGACGCCGTCTAAATGGGATGATGCCCAGAAATGGATTGCAAGTCCCACATCAAACAGGACCACAGGGGGACAAGCTAAGTCAGGTACTCGAAAGGCAGGTCTTCTTAGCTACGGGAGTCAGCAATCATCATTGAAGATGGTCACAGAAGTTCCTAATCAGAGAGATTATGTGGACTACAACGTGCCAGATCGGGATGATTCCATATATTGGAGAAGGCAGGCATTACCTTGTGTTTTTCCTTCGCTGTTGCACCGTGATTTATGGATCTTCCGAATTAGGATTTAGACAAAAATTGATTTTGTCCTGAGCATCCTGTAATGAAATCTTTGTTCTTAGAAGAAAGGAGAGTTCATTTGCCTGCGGTGCAAATAGCACTTTTAAACAGAATTGCAGACTTGCAGTGCATGGATAAATTGAATTATGAGTTGGTCCTGCCAAGCACATTCCTTGACATTGACCCTGTTCGAACTTATCATACGCAAATGTCTGCATGTTTCCAAGCTGTTGTTTGGGGAAGTTCAGACCAAAGTTTAACATTGCTTTGCTTGTAATGAGGCTCTTAAGTCCTAATTTTGCCAATGGTTTTAGACCTTGGAGCGAAGCTTTCTTTTTCTCCTTGATTTCTCTTTCTTTGCGAACTTTCCATGGTTGCCATGTCAAAAAAATTATTTTGAATAAAATTGTTTATATGACATCTTTAACATTGTTGTCAAATATAAATTTAAAAAGTTATAAACATTTTTTTTAATTTTAAGCATATAAAATTTTAAAAGCTTAAATTAATCGCTAAAGGGGCTTTTCAAATGTGTTTTATACCAAACAGCATTCTTCTCAAAGTTGCATTTGAAAGCAGAATTTACCAAACAGTCTTTTACATTTCTTCAAAGCCCTTTAGGCTAAACTGCTTTGCATTTCCTCAACGAGCTTTCTAAATGCCATACCAAACACACCCTATATGAACTAACCCGAAGGCTTTTCAGTTAAAGAAAAGGAACACATGGTATGTAAATTAAAGAATTCAATATATGAATTTAAACAAGCTTCTCGATAATGGTATCTTAAGTTTAACGATACCATAATTTCATTTGGATTTAAGGAAAACACCATTGATCAATGTATATATATGAAGATCAATGGGAGCAAATTTATTTTTCTAGTTCTATATGTTGATAATATTTTGCTTACTGCTAATGATCTTGGTTTGTTACATGAAACCAAGAAGTTTCGCTCTAAGAATTTCGAAATGAAGGATATAGGAGAGGCAACGTATGTGATAGAAATAGAAATATTCCGTGATAGATCACAAGGATTGTTAAGGTTGTCTTAGAAAGCCTACATTGAGAAAATTTAAGAGAGATTCAATATAAGTAAATGTTCAGCAAGAATAGTTCCAATTCAAAAAGGTAACAAATTTAGCCTTATGCAATATCTTGGGACGAAAACAAATGGAAAATATTCCTTATGCATCTGTGATGGGGAGCTTAATGTATGCACAAACTTACACTAGACCAAACATCAATTTTGCTATCGGAATACTGGGTAGGTATCAACATAATCTTGGAATGGATCATTGGAAATCGGCAAAGAAAGTTCTTAAATACTTACAAGGAATGAAGAATCATATGCTCACTTATAAAAGATCCGATAATTTCGAGATGATTGGATATTCAAATTCAAACTTAGCCGAATGTGCCAATACAAGAAAATCAACATTTGGTGTCTTGTTTTATCTGGCTGGAAGGGCAATTTCATGGAAGAGTACGAAGCAGTCAATTATTGTTGCATCCACTATGAAGGCTGAATTTGTGGCATGCTTTGAGGCCACTATTCATGGATTATGGCTGCAGAATTTTATTTCAGGGCTTGTGATTGTCGACAGTATTGCCAAACCGTTGAAAATTTATTGTGATAACTTTGCAACAGTTTTCTTCTCTAAGAATGACAAGTATTCTAAGGGTGCTAAGCATATGGAGATCAAATATTTGTCTGTTAAAGAAGAAGTTCATAAACAAAAAGTGTCAATTGAGCACATTAGCACCAATCTTATGATAACAAATCCTTTAACAAAAGAACCGCCATCCAAAACATTTAATGAGCATGTTGAAAAGATGGGTATTATTGGACGTCATTAATGTTTATATTATGATTGTATTAATTTTATGTATTTGACACTCTGAACTCATATTTGTGTTTCTGATATTTCATATTTTCTATTTAGTATACATTATGAAAATAGATAAATGTTAAACAGAATAGTCTCTAAAGAGACATTATAGTTAGACTATTACTGTACTTCTCATTTATGGATCATGTTAAGTAGAGAGTTATAGTTGTAGTACATAGAAGGGACTATGTCGATTAATGACATACAACCACTTAATTGTGATTATTATGTGATTGCCAATTTATTGAAAATTTATAACGTAATGTTATTGTGCACATTACAATCTTTATTAAACCATGAAAGGAAAATCATATGGGCCAAGTGAGAGAATGTAAGAAATTATTGTGACCCACATAATATGATTTATTAAATGATTTAATAAATTATTGAAATGCTATAAAATAAATATTGGTTACGAGAAGTTATGACTCTAATAAAACAGAATGGTATAATTATCAAGGAAGTTACTGCTTTTCTGAAGAGGTGCGACTCTTCATAAAGTTAAAAAGCGCTTTGATGGAAGGCACCTATTGATAGAACGTATAAATAGAGTCCGGTCCTCTCTCCACCCATATGAACGACAATAACTGAAAAGAACTCAGTATTCTCTCCTTCATCGATAGAATGCATTAAAGGATAGTGGGTTAAGGAAGAGAAATCGGATTTCTTCATTTGATTCGAGTTCTTCGGTTTTTCACAACGATTGTCTTTAAGGGTATTGCTGTGAATAAAGGGACGTTCTCATCTATTTGCAAAAATCATGAAGATCAAATATTACACTCCTATCTAGCAAAGGTTTTCGCAAAAAGATTGCACGGTTTTCTTTTAGTGCCCTATGCTTTGTCATTTGGAAGGCTCGGAATAATGCTCTATTTCTAGGTAGGGCGGTGTAGGTTCCTTCTTTGAAGCATCATATTACTAAGGCGGTCAAGAACAAGGTGGTGGTTGTCCAACCTGTTCTAGATACCCCTGTAAATAGGAGGTTACAAAGATCCTAGGGTCTTGACCTGTCCATTTTTGCAATATGATTTCCTGCTGTTCAATGTTTGTGCTGTAACTTTGGCTTATGCCGTGTAATGTCTATTTCATTTGTATTAGAACTTGGCACCATTCCACTCACCTAACATGTGGTTGTGGAGAATGTAAGTGGTTATCGAGTTTCTCTAGTGCTGTATAGCATTTTGGTTGGAAATTATACAAATTTACCTTACCAAAAAAAAAAAAGATTACCGGTTTCCGAATTTCTGCATCAAAGAATTACATGTATTTTCTAACATCTGCCACCTCATTGATCATTCAAACAAGCTTTAGACTCAGGTATTGCCCTTTCTTTCATCTCCTGAATTTTGCTTCCATCACGTCCTAACTTTGGTGTTCGGTTTTCAGAGGCTTCTGAACGAGTATTTACCCCTAGGACCAGGATGCAAATGACCAAATCAGTTCTTGAAGTTTCGATAGCACATTCTTCACCACCGAGCTGCTTGACTTCCAGTTCTTCTGCTCCTAATGTTGCTAACACGTCACCATCACGGATCAAGAACCATTCTTCTTCCAAAGTCTTGGCGTCTTCAACTCTCAATGCTACCAATGCTTCAACATCTTCTCCGATCATAGCTATCAACTCCCCCAGTCCTTCAACTCCTCCTACTTCAGAGTCTACTTCCCCATCTCCTAAAGAGGTGGATGGACTTTCCACCGCATTGATTGCTTATTTGTTAATCGTAGCTCCTTTTCAAGGGTCCACTAACCATCCTGTTTCTCCTGCGCATACTGAGCATATGTCTAGTATGTCTCCAAGATATACCCCTTCACCACCAGATGAAGAAGACCCTGAAGCGAATTGTCCTGCCAGTACGGATTTGACGTCTCTCTTTTGGGAGGATAAGCGATCCTCCTCCGGTGTCAACTCTACGGAAGTCCGCTTCTGCTCTCCTTCATGGATTATCAGCCATATCCAGCTCTCGTGCTGACATTGAATGGGATTCTACTCCATCTTTGACTCAGGACTTTTCCTTTTCACCCACGGCGTCTGTGACTTTGGAAGCCATTTTCATGCCAGCTGTTACTACAACCACCTTTACTTCATCTTCAATTGGTACAGCATCTACTAGTGAGCTGAGCGACACTCCTGTTACTAACGTATCTTTCTTCTTCTTTATATCTTCGGTTTGTTGCATTATCTGACCATAAAATTCGCTAGGTCAGGCCAAATCCTTCCATTATCGGGTCAAAATCCAAGCTAGATCCAACTAAGGTCTCTCTCCCTCTTCCCAATGTGATCGAGACTATTTAGCAAACTCTCCATCACACTGACACCGTCCATCACACCCTTCGAATTTGGCTCGGAAGAACTCTCCAAACTTTCCACGGAAGAGAAGTTTCGAGAATACATGCGGACATCTGAGAGTGGCAAAATTGTTCTACATTGAGTGTATAACATGCTGTAATTTTTTGCAAAGTCAATTGCTTAATTGGTCATGTTCAATTGCATGCTCTTTTTTGAGATGCTATAAATTCTCCTATTCTGTTTGGTTGAGACCTATGTGTCACAGGCCCGTGCAGCCTTAGGAATCCTAAGCAGCCTTTCCCCCTCAACTCACAAGGATTTTAGAGAGAGAAACTCCAAAGAGAGAGGCTTTAGATTGTATTCCTCTTGTGAATGAGAAGATACAAATGAGGGGGAGGAGACCTCTATATATATAAGTATAGGACACACCATATTTGTAGATCTCTCCTCAATCATACAGTTGAGATTGTATCTCTCCAACTACCACCTACTTGCCTTTATTACATAGATGTACAATTATCGTATCGCTTGCCCCTAAGAATATTTTAGAAAACTCCAAAAAACCCAAGGACTTAGGGATATTGGTTGAGAGTCGTTCGTTCCAAAGGATCGGTCACGACATTGTACAAGAACCCTCCTATATCATTCATGTCTTTGAGCCATGACATTCTCCCCAACCTAATCGGACGACATCCTTGTCATGTCTTCAACATGGTATGCTTCAATTTGCTTCTTGAATTGCCAAAGAGCATTCACGAGTTCTCAACTAGCTTCACTCTCTAGAAGACCCTTCCATCGGACCATGTACTCCTGCTTTGGCACACAATACCGCTTTTGTATGACTCAATTTGCCATCATGTAGTCAACTTCTCAATCATGAGGTCTTTGCTCCCAATGGTGCCTGTTACAACTCCCTTAGTTCGGATCTTCCTTGTCTACTTGGAAAGGTTTAAGCATACGCACATGGAAAACCAGATGTACCTTTAGTTTATGTGACAACTCTAGCTTATACATGACCTTCCTAACCCGTTGAAGCACACAAAATGGCCCTTCGTAGTTTCGGATCAACCCCTTGTGCACGTCATTGTATCGAAGAACTGTGCGCAGCTTAGCCAACACCAAGTTCCCCACTTGGAACTCCACATGCCATTGCTTTTGGTCCACTCATTTCTTCATGCACTTCGAGGCCTTGTGTAGACACGCCCGCACCAAGTCCGCTTGCTCCTGCCAATTTTTTGTGAACTTGAATGCAGGAGGACTACTCTCCTTGTAGCCCGATGCAACCACACTTAGGGTTTGCAGTTGTTGCCCCATCACAATCTCCAATGAGCTCTAGCTAGTAAACTCGCTCTAATGCAAGTTGTAGGAGAACTAGACCATGTCAATCAACTTCGCCCAATTCGCTTGTGTCATGCTCATGTAGTGCTGAAGATAGATCTTCAAGAGTGCATTGATCCGCTTCGTCTGACCATCGATTTGGGGATGTAAACTCGTAAAGAAATTCAACTCTAACCCCAATAGCTTGAAGAGCTTCATCCAAAACCGCCCCATGAATCAGAGATCACGATTGCTCATGATCATCTAAGGGACTCCTCAGTACTTGACATGTGCTTTAGGAAGAGCTTGGCTGCCTCCTCGGCCGAACAATCCTTCATCGCAAGCACGAATGTCGCGTACTTAGAGAATCAATCGACCACAACCATAAATGTCCAACACCCTTTGAACTTTGGCAAGTTGACGATGAAGTCCATGGAAACACTCTCCCATGGATGTGTAGGAATGGAAGTGGCTCCAGAAGCCCTAGCAACAACCGTTGCTCGAATTTGTCTTGTTGGCACACAAGACAAGTCTTCATATATGCCTCAACACCGTCCCGCATTTGAGGCCAGTAGTATTGCTCTTCAACGAGGGCCAATGTACGGTGGATCCTTGGATGACCTACCCACTTCAAATCATGACACTCGCATAGTTCCTCCTTCCTCAACTTCCTAAGGAGTGGTGCATACAGTTACCATCCCTTGGTGTAGAGAAGATCGTTTTCACACCAAAATTAACAGGTTTTTCCCTCTCATGCGTACTTTAGGAATCCTTGAGCCCTTTGATCATGCTTAAGCCCCTCCTTCATACGGTAAACCCATAGACAACTCGGCCAACTTACGGAGTTCGCTAACTCCACCTTTCGACTAAGTGTGCCTGCCACAAAGTTAGCTTTCCCTGACTTGTACTCCAGCACATAATCAAACTCCGCCAAAAAATCTTGCCATCAAGCTTGTTTTGAACTCAGCTTCTTTTGTTTCTAAAAGTAGCTCATGGCCACATTGTCTATCTATATGATGAACTTTGATCTGAAGAGATAATGTTTCCATGTCCGAAGGTAATTGACCACCACAATCATCTCCTTCTCTTGAATGGTATATCGTCACTCGGTATCGTTCAACTTACGAGACTCGAATGTAACTGGATGGCCATTTTTGTATGAGAACACCACTAATTGCATAATCGGAAGCGTCAGTCTCTACCTCATAAGGTTTCGTTTGATCAGATAACACCAACACCGGCTCCTTAGTCATGGCTTGCTTCAACCAATCGAACGCCTTTTGACATCGGTCCGTCCACTCCCACGGGTTCTCCTTCTTCAGGATGTCCATGAGCGGCATAGTGATGCTTGAGTAGCTCCAAATGAAGTACCGATAATAGTTGGTGAGGCCAATGAATGACCTTAACTCCATCACCTTGGTCAGCAACTCCCATTTGACGATAGCTTGGATTTTGGCCCCATCCATTCGAACTCGGCCATCCCCAACAATGTACCCCAAGAACGGGACTTCTCTTTAGGCAAAGGCACATTTCTCATGCTTCACGTATAGCTCATTCTCATGCAAAACTTAGAAAACTTGTCTCAAGTGCTCAATGTGCTCCTCGAGCGTCGAGCTATATATAACGATTTCATCAAGATAAAACACTACGAACTGATCAGGGAACGGATGGAGTACATTGTTTATCATGGTGCAAAAAGTAGTCGGAGCGTTGTCCAAGCCGAATGGCATGATGAGAAACTCATACAATCCGTAACGCGTCACACATGTAATCTTTAGCTTGTCCTCTTCAGTGATTCGCCCTTGATAGTAACCCGATCGGAGATCAAGCTTGGTGAACCATTGTGCTCCTCTAAGTTGATCGAAAAGATCCGCAATGAGAGGAATTGGATACTTGTTCTTCACAGTGAGCTTGTTCAATGCCCGATAGTCCATGCACATCTAGAGTGATCCGTCATGCTTCATTTGAAATAGGACTATCGCACCAAACTGAGCCTTGGACGGCCGAATGTAACCTATATGAAGTAGCTCCTTGAGTTACTTCCTTAGTTCTTCCGATTCAGGGGATGCCATATGACACAGTGCCATGGCAAGTGGTTGAGCGTCGAGCACCAACTCGATCCGATGATCCACCTCCCTTTGAGATGGAAGTTTCTAGGGGTGTGCAAAAGACCTAGAACCCACCCGAATTGCCCGGAACCGGACCAAACCGGACCGGTGGTTCCTAAGGGGACTAGTCCAGTTCCTGGTTCCATGGGCGGATCCGTCTGTCCGCCCACTCGGACCAAACTAATATTATAATAATATATTAATTTTTATTATAAAAAAATTAAAATTCTAAAGCCCCATATTTTGAATTAGTTCCGCATTTCTTTGTCTATTCTTGTGTGCATGGAACTTTTCTTTCTCTTTACTTTTGAGTTCATTTATACCTTTGGCACTTTGTTGATTTGAGGGGCTTGTCCAGAAAGGAAAATTGAACAAGTTGGAGAGGTGGGTTCGAAGGATGAGATCACAAAGAATAGAGAGAATGGGAGTTTTTTTTATGTGCAGATTTTACTCAGTAAGGATGATCGACATGCTTGTAATTTGTGAGCAAAACTGATTTGAAAATTCAAACTACCTGATTCCTACTTTATTTAAACTCATTTATCCAAACATATAGCATATTGCATCCATCAAAATTTTATCATAGTAATATGAGCGGAGCCAATTGCCGTCACACCATGAGAGACCGAGAGGCAAAGAAAATTCGAGAGGCAATGAAGTCTTAGTAGGGGAGATAGAAGAAGACCATCACCATCATAAAGACATTCTAACCAATGCAGTCTTTTTGTCGACTCTTAAATTTCCAAAATATAATTGTGTTTGAGTCATTCTTTTATACCCAAATTTGCATCTTCTAAGCCTCTATCACCGCACGCTTAGAATAAACAAGTGCACTTAAAAAGGGTGGCTCGGCGCAATTTCTAGCCATTAGGCGCGATCACTCATGAGACCGATTCCATGGATCCACCCGAGAACCAGACCGAACTAGCGGGCTAGTTCCCGAGTGGATCCTTGGAACCAACAGGCAGTTCCTAGATCCAATTTTTCAGATATGGTCCTTAGTGGGTGGTTCTCGGTTCTAGGGTGAGAACCGCCCACCCGGACCATCCACACCCCTAAAAGTTTCTTAGGCAACACGGGAGGCATGACGTCCTTGAATTCTTTGAGGACTTGGCTCACCACCATTGGTATATCATTTCCTACATCCTCATTATCTTCATCCTTCAAGGCTGCTAGAATGGTCACCTCACCTTTCCTTGCTCCCATGGTGAGTTGCATTGCCGAGATTATCTTCCAATCACAACTCGATTCGTGATGGACCGAAACCATGCATTGGCACTGTGTATCCAATTGCAAATGCACTCGGCGAAAAGCAATATAACAGTATGGATCCTATCTAGGAATTTTAACGCAATGACAAAATCGTAATCGTTAAGTGGAATTACCTCAATAGTCTCCTTGCTCCTCCATTGCCCATTTGAAGCTCTACATCCCTTGCAACACCTACAGCAAGGACCTCCTTGGAGTTCATAGTTTTGAAACACCAGGCTCCTTTCTCAACCCAAAAGTCGAGTTTCTTCGCGACTTCCTCCGATATGAAAAGATCGAATGCCCTAGTGTCCATAAGTGCACTCATCGTGGTTTCTCCAATCTTCAAGTCTACGAACATAAGTCCCTTAGGCTCTTTCGCCTTCTTGGACTTAATTGTGCTAAGGATTCGCAATAAACCTAACCACGATTTCTCAAGAAGCTCATCTTCCTTGCAAAGGGCCACCAACTTGGCCTTGTTCGGACAATCTCACGCCATATGTGGACCATCACAAAAGAAACATTTGTATGTGCATACCTTCTGTTATTCTCCACCACTCGACTCTAAATGAGCTTTAGGAGAGGCTGCCAATGAATTGCCTCCATTCAGGCGATTAAACATTTATTGATCTCCTCCAGGTCTTTCACGTTGAACCACTTGAGTTCCTATTTGGTCCACGACTTGAGACCGCTCATAAACTGGTGGTACACCTCATTGTCACTCATCGAGGGGATTTGGAGTAGCGACTCCAAATATCGCTTGATGTAATCATATACCGCACCCTTTTGCTTAAGCCGCTTTAGCTCATCATGAGCATCTTCCTCCACATACGAAGGATAGTTCATTTTCCGGAACTCCTCAACAAATCCATTCCAGGTCGTGATAAGGTCACCACACCTACCATCCGACCGATGACACCACCGCAACAATGTGTTATCAACTATATACATGAATGCGGTGTTTACCCGTATAACGTCATTGTTGATCCCCATGGCTTGGAAGTATTGTTCCATGTACCACAGAAAGTTGTCCATGTCCTTGGCCATCCACGAGCCCTCGAACTTGTCTAGCTTGGGTGCATCCGTTCATGGACCAGCATGCACCGTGACTACCCTATTCACACATGCCGCTTCCGATTTGACAAGCTTCCCCTTGAGCTCTGCTATCTCTTACGCATGGCCACCATCATAGTCTCCAAGGCTTCATCATGTTATTCCAACTCTTGCTTTAGGGTCCCCAACAATTCGCCTCAAAGCTCTCCCATGTCGGTCTTGAGCTTTTGCACCTCAGTCGCAAGCTCCTCTTTTCCGACTTCCACTCCATCGATGGTCTAGGTCAGGTTATCAACCAATCCTTAGATCTCAATGCAAACAGCTCTACCTTCGTCACTTGATGTTCCAAATACCCTATAGCATCCCTTGAACTGAAACCAGCACGGTTCTTCCTTCCCTTGTTAGCCTTCTCGATAGCCCATCCGCGATCTTCATGATCAACCTCTAGTGTGATCAACACCTTAGGATAAGAATCAACCATTACGCCTTGAAACGAACCTGGCTTTAATACCACTTGTCACGGGCCGATCGATTTAGTGTTCTTTTCAACCGTGCGGTCTTAGGATTTCTCCTAAGCAGCCTTTCCCAATCAACTCACAAGGATTTTAGAAAGAGAAGCTTTGGATTGTATTCCTCTTGTGAATGAGATGATACAAATGAGGGGGAGAAGACCCCTATATATACAAGTACAGGACACATCGTATCTATAGATCTCTCCTCGATTATACAGTTGAGATCATATCTCCCCAACCACCACCTACCTGCCTTTATTACAAAAGTGTACAATTATCATATTGCCCACCCCAATACTCAAGAAAACCCTAGGATTTTGGGATACCGATTGAGGGTCGCTCGTTCCAAAGGATCGATCACGGCGTCATGCAGGAACCCTCCTAGATCGTTCACATCTTCGAGCCGTGACATATGCATGTTCTATTATTATTTGAAAATGATGCATGTAGAATTATCTTTGGTGTCTTCATAACTTTTGATTGTCATTTCTTGAACTTTAGGCACAAAAATTCTCAAAAAATAAAAAGGCCAATGAATGCATGTTTGATACTTGAAATTATGATCGATGCATGCTTGATGAGTGAAGTGAACCGATGCCGGTACACTTACTATTTGATTGAATGAGAAACAAGGTCTTCGGACATGCTCGTGTGCTTATTTCAAGCTCAATGCATGTGACTGTTAACGAAATCTTGGGGTTACACGTTAGAACTCGACTTTAAGGGTTACGACATTAGTCACCATAAGTTAACACTTATGATGATTAATGATCATATACCATGTCTAATAATGAATGGAGCTAGCATGTCATGGCATGTTGTGCATGAAACTTCAAAGGACGACCTCAAGGCCAATTCTAATCCGTCGATTGGATGACGCTTGCATGTTTACTTGACATATTTTGTATGATTTTGCTTGAATTGGTGTTTGTTTCTATTGTAGACCATTCATTTAGAATTAGCTAGGAATTAAGGTATGTAAGAAAGCGGCCCCAAAATCGGCGATGGTCAATGTCCCTTCCAACCCATATTTTGTACCATTTATTTGACACCCTACATATGTCTTGGATTTTCTATCGAGTTGTATAAAAACCCAACAAATTACAAATTCCTTTCTTTTTTTTCCCTTTTACATGTACTTTTTCTTTTAGGATTGCATGTTAGATTTACCGCCTTTCTTTGTTGTTTACTTTCTACACTGCAATTTCAATTAAAAATTGTTTGTCTTTTTTTTTGTCCATTTTTCCTAGAACTAGAATGGCATGAAACCGACATATGCACATGGTCACCTTCCAAATTTTAATGATACGACAAAGTAACAAGACATGCATAGACACCTTAGGTAAAACACAATGACTATTAGGTATCGAAATGGTGCTAATAGAATATTAGCATAACCCAAGTCCCCAAACCTTAGAACTCTAGTTGTGTAGGAATCAAGAGAACCTCTCCCGACCTTCGATTAGGATTTCTAGCCAGCCGCCAAATTGAGGCTAGTGGCAACTCCAAAACTTTTATCTTAGGTTGTTAATCAACTTAGATAATAAAAATGAAACTTCACGCTGTTGCACAAGGTATGGATTTGGGAGAATCTGCACTTGCCATCAACCCTTTTTCAAGGGCTGTTTCATGAGTAAATACCCCTAAACTCCATCTCTCCTAACACCAACCATCGCCAAAGGGCAGGTCACAACAATCAGTTCCTTGTTGCGACTTCTAGTCTCTCGAGAAAACAACCTTGGAAATTATGCCGTGTAAAATATCTTCCATTGGCTCTCAGGTCTTCTCAACATCCAATTAGCAGCATGGGATAATGAGAGTAATCAAGATCAGACCTCAAATGCCGAGGATCTTACCAACGTTGGGAGCTAGCACCCATGTTAGTGATTCTTGCCGAAACTCGCTTGAGCTCCCGTCGATTTCTCGGTATCGAAGTACGATCATCATTTGAGAAATATCGATTGCTGATCTCCCTCCAACACCTCTAACAGTGGATTATTCAGTCAGGAGGTCCCTTTACGGCCGCCAAAACCATTCTAGTCATTTACGGAAAAGGGTCAGAATCAATCTCCCTCCTCTTATCCCCTTCATCCGCGAACTTGATTTTTCCTTGACGGATTGCCTCATGTACTGCCTTTCTAAAGACCTTGCAGTAATTGGTATTGTGGCTCCAAGAATGATGCCACTTGCAATACCTTACCTTTTGTTGCAAATTTCTTCCTTGCTCGGAATAGTCTGACCCTCTATTAGCCTTATTACATTGTCACATACCAGAAGATTGAACATTTCATCCAGCTTGGTGACATAAAATGAATACCTTTGTGTGTCCTTAACCCTTACCATGATTGATTCTTTCACTCTGGCAGGCTTCAAGGCTTAGCAGACGTATGGCTTATGAAGGGTCATTTTGGCTACTACAATCTCGACAGCATCATCATGAGCATTTTTAGCCTCCGAATCCTCCTCAGGATCATACACATTACATTTTGTTTGTAGTCTCTATACAGCTCCTTATCTTTCTCTTTCAAAAGGTTTTCATAATGAGTTGCCACGTAATCGACGAGAATAAATCTGTGAACTTTTGCCTGGCCAAACACTCCTTCAAGGCAAATTTCAAATCATTTTTGGCCATCTCGGCAACCTCATTTTCCAAGAGAAAGAAAAAACATTGGTTTCCCATCTTTTTAAATCATACGATTTATTGATCTACTAATTCAGTATTGAATTGTTTAACAGTGGCCAAATCAGAAAGGGTTACTTTAGATATTGGGAATTGAGTATGAAACTTATTCGACATTTCCTCCCAATTCTGTATCGAATTCACAGGAAGGCTAGCATAACAAGTTAAGGCCATTTTTTATAATGACAAAGGAAACAAACGTGACTTCATCCTTCTGTCATTATTAACATCTCCACATTGTGCAATAAACCTACTAATGTGCTCCACTATCAATTGATCATCTTTGCCGGTAAAGACGATAAACTTAGGGATTTTAGCATCCCAGGATATTGTCAACCCAAACTAGATATGGCTTGCTATAAACAAGCCTCGACTTACCCCCAATCTAATCCCATTCGTTACATAATTAAGCATGCAGCCTGTTCGATCATCTGTTGATCCTTCAATGGATCCAATGCCTAATTTCCTTGATGAACTTGCTCCTTTGGAGGTGATGGGGTCAAATCCGACATCCCTAAATCTGCCTTGGGCCTATAAGGTTTGTATCTTAGAATCAGCACAAGGATAGATCCAATATTTATTGAACTGGTAATTGGCAATCCACTAGTACCCCCTTATCAGCTAACTTCGGGAGCAAGAGGTGGTGCAACGTTTCCTTGAACATCAATCCCTTACCCAAATGATTCACCTAGTGATTTTGTAGGATTCACCACCCCTTGGTTTTCGCACGAGACACTAGGAATGCTGGGGATTCCAATAGGACTTACCTTATCCCCTTGATTCAATTGATTTAAGTCACTCGCAATTTTGCTCCTCTAGAGCATTCAAATTGGATCGGAACCTCCGTTGACAACAAATTGAGGATGAACATGAGTCGATTGAAGTCTTGAGCCTAATTGCCCTCCTAGTGTTATACCCATCTGATTAACCTCTCCAAACCTTGAAGCGATATCAGCCATGAGATTGGTAAACAAGGAAGTCAATATGCCAAACAAATGATTCACCATGTGATAGGTTGGATCATTTTGCTGCTCCTCAAAAATTCTTCTCATGGTGGCCACAACCAAAGAATTCGGGGCCAACTCTCTTCTCTATTCCTCAGTCAAGTCCCAAGGAATGTCTTCAAAACTTGCAACCAAATTGACTCCATCAACAAGATCCACGCTCTGGTTCAAGTTTTCAAAACAAACAAGTCTCTCCCCCACCCACTATGAGGACTGGTGTCTTTACTATTGGTATTACAACTCTCCTAATTCCTAGTTTTTGCCATTGATGCCTCCTAGAAATGAAACACAATGATCCTACCAGGCATGCCAAAAAAATGTTTGCCAGGGAATCGACTTCCTCGATAAAAATCTTTCACCAAAGAGGCAGAACTTCAATTTTATTGTTTGATACGGGTTCTGCGTTGTTTCAGAAAGGAAGCAGCTTGTTTCTCCACTACAAGTAAGCAAAAATGCAAAGGAAACAACAGAGAAACTAAACAGGATAAAGTAAACTTGAGATTCAAAAGTAAATATGCAATAATAAGATAAAATGAAAGGTTCTCGATTGTAAAATTGGCAAAAGGTCCTTAACATCTACCCCCTTTTGATTATTTACATGGAGGTTTCTTGAATAACCACTGCCGCAGTTATTCCTTTGAATTTTAAATGAGTCTGGAAACTTTGGCACCGCGGCGTTAACCACTCTATTATATCATGAATTCTTGCCAATGCCGATATTTCGAAATTGCTTTTGTTCTTTTCGCATCCTTGTTGAACAATTTCTTGATACCGCTCTCCTCAACATCTTCCTAGCCTGCTATCTTACGACCCATTGCTCAGACATCCCCTATTAATTGGGCTTGACTATTTCTATCTATTCCGAAGCCCAGTAGCCTCTTTCTTGGTAGCAACAAGTCTACAATAAAATAATGTGATCTCCCCATGGAAAAGGCCACACCAACCGAACCACATAAATTCGATGTCTGATTTATTTCATATTTTGTTTATTTTATTGTGCTATTGCATGTTTTGTGTTGTAACTAATATCAAAGCCAGACTCCATTGACTTGAAGTGAATGGATGGTGATGGAAAAGGGAAAAATGAAAATCGGTGTATTTGATAAAAAAAGATTTTGGTTAATGGAAGATGCAAGTTGAGGAATTTGCACTAGAGGAATCTATGAGAAAATTCCAAATAATAGCCTAAAGTGCTTTCATTTTCTCAAAGAACGGCTCAAAGTGGAATTGTTTCAAATAAATACCCGAAGTGCCCTCATTTTCTCAAATAAAGGCTTGAAGTGGACCATATTTCAAATAAGGGCATGACGTGCCTATATTAATATGAAGAAGGGCCTGAACTTATCGGTTGTAAAGGGCAATTTCATCTTTTTAAAAATTTTAAATTTTTCCTTTTTTATTTTTTCTTTTCATTAAAAAAAACACACACACATATAGGAGGAAGGGCTCCCTCCCACTTATGGCCGCCACCCCCATCATCAATGGGACAGCAGCAATGGCTAGCAAGGTCGCCGATGCCTGGCAAAGGTCAATTACTCTCACCAATCAAGGTGATGGCCAACAAGCCCTTGCTAGAGACGAGAGAGGTCCAAGGGCATTGGGCGAGGGTCACCAATCGCCACCCTCTCCCATCTTTGACAAGGGTTGCCGGGCTTTGCCCAAATGACCTTATCGGCCATTATCACTACCCCACCGATGGCTACCTCTGGCCTATAGTTTTTCTTTTTTAAAAGAAAATTCTTTTTAAATTTTTAATCTAATTTAATCTAAACTTAAATTGTGTTTAAACAAAAATATTCTTGATCGATTGAGACTTTTTGTTGGTCGATGAGATTAGGCTCTTATTTGAAATAGTTATAACCACTACAAGCTCTTTTTTGAGAATAATATAGCTACTTCAAGCCCTTATTTGAAACAAAGTCTATTTCAAGCCCTTATGTGAGAAAATGTGGGCATTTCGAGCCCTTATTTAGAAGTTTCCCGAAATTTACACTTATCTTTGTCAAGGGAGAAGCTAAAGTCAATCAAGTTTTTTTTTTTTTTTGGTTGGTAAAGTCAATGAAGTTGGCTTATTGGGATTTGGTAGATAAACAAGCGACGAGTATTATTCAGCTAACATTGGCTCATGACGTTGCATTTAATATCATGAAAGAGAAGACTACTACGAGACTTATGAAAAACCATGGGATATGTGCAATAAAAGTCTTAAAATTTGTCACACAAGTGCAATTGAGTTTTAACATTTGTAAAAAAGTGCAATCAAGATCTAAGACTTGTCGAATTTGTGCCATCGAGTCCTTTCATTAACTCCATCTAACATAACTAATGTAAAATACCGACACGGTTGTTTTTAATATTTTCTCTCTCCTATGTGGTGATAACGTGGCTAAAACACAACATAATGCTAAAACGGTGTCATTTTTTTTCCAAATATGATTTTTAATGCAAAATTTATTTAAATTGAATTATAAAATAAGCTAAAATCTATTAAAAAAACTAAATTGATAAATTGGTGGAAACAAACATAATCTAAAAAGGAATGCATTGGAAGAAATGGGAGGTACTAAAATCCAGAAAAGATGAAGTGGGTCTCAACTTCAAAGATTTGATAAACTTCAACAAAGCCATGTTAGGCAAGTAGGCTTGGGGACTCTCCCAATCTCCCTCAACATTATGGAGCAACATTCTTAAAGGTGTCTATTAACTGAACGGGAGCTTATGGAAGGCGAAAAAAGGGCAACGGCCATCTTGGGGTTGGTAGAGCATTCTAATGGATGGGGAAGCTATAGAATCAAAGGTACAATGGGTGGTAGGAGATGGAAAGTCTATTGATATTCTTCAAGATAGATGGCTACCAAAGGGCCAGGTCTTGCAAACAGCAATGTCCAATGAAGGTGGCCAAATTTATCAACGCAAAATGAAAGGAATGGGATGAGCCCAAGATCTGTAACCTTTTTGATGATCGAATAGTGCATGAATCCTATCCTTACCCATTTGTACATGCCCAGTGGAGGATCCTATATGGTAAAACGTGGCTACAATAGGGTTTGTTCCAAGGTCGTAAAAAAAGATCTTAACAAAGCAACAACATCATATCAACCACCCAAAACATTGTGGACTAGAATCTTGGATCTATCTAACCCCCACCCCAAAAAAAGATAATTGAAAACATACCTATGGAGCCTATGCTAAGATGCTATTCCAATAAAGGAAAATATCTACAAGTAGACAATATTACCTAATCCTCCGTGCCCCTTATGCCCAAAACACCAATAAACCATTAAACATTTATTCTTTCTCTACGAATGGACCTGGAATATTTGGTCAAATCCTTGCATCAATCTCAATAGCAGAACCTCTATAGTAACCAGAATGGATAAATGGCTAGCTAAATACTTCAAAGCAAACCTCAACTTACCTGAAGCAAAAATGGTGGCAAGTGTACTTTGGCAAATCAAGAAGCACCAAAACAATAGAGTATTTCGAAACCAACCCCTTCAACCCAATTCTGTCGTCGATGCAACTCAAACAAAACTCTAGAATTTTAGACAATGGAATCCAAGCAAGTGTAATAAAAGAATTAGCAAGAGGAACTCACCAGTAGAATGGACAGCACTGGCCAACAGTTCATTGAAGCTCAACATTGATAGCTCGTGGGTGGAAGGGGAAATATCAAGTTTAGTTGCTGGAGTTTTGCGCAAATCAAACAGAGTTGCTATAGATGGATTTGCAACAAAGATCTATGCATCTTTAACTCTACAACCTGAAGCCCTAGCACTTCTACAAGGTCTATAATTTTCGAAAAAGAAAGAGGAGACTCACATAGATAATGTACAAGTACAAGGAACTATTCTAGAGAGTGACAATCTAACATTGGTGGAGTCCTTAGTGGGCTAAAAGGAAGAGCCTTGGGCCGTGCAGACAATACTAGATGAATGCATAGGGCTATTGGCCCAATTGATTTATGTAAATGTAACCCATTGCCCAAGAGAAGTCAACCAAGTTGTAGATTGGGTAGCAAAAGCCCATCGCCTTAGAATGCTTACCCTAAACTAGGTATCCATTCCCCCCAACCCCTTTGGAACATTTTAGGTTCAAAAACACATCTATCATCTTCATGTAACTCTCGTTAATGAATGAATGAACACACTATTTCAGACCAAACAAAAAAAAAAAGTGAACATATCCCAAAAACCATCTATGATACAATGTCTACTTAACGGAGAGAAATACATCAAAAGTGCCTTAACTTGTGACAATGCTCACTTTAGTGCCATAACTTTTCACCGGTTCACTAAAGTGCCAAAATCAGAGAAAGATGATTATTAAAGTTCCTCTGGTGAGATATTTTGGCCTACACTTAACTTTTTAAATTAAGATGTTTAGTCAATGTGGCACTTAAGTGCTCAAAATGTCATTTAACTAACTTTTTGCGAATCACTTAAGTGTCCAATTTTTTGAAAAACAATTTTTTCAATGCCAAATTTTTGAACAACATCATTTTTTGCCTCTATTTAATTTGGCACTGAAAAAATCATTTAAAAAAAAATCGGCATTTAAGTGATCTGCAAAAAGTTGGTTAAACAACATCATTCACCATCCATATTTTTTCAACAAGTCACGTCAGCTAAAAATATTAATAAAAAAGGTCACGTCAAATTTCTAGCCAAAAAGATTGGAATTGGCACTAAATTGATTGTTTTTCAAAAAGTTTGGCACTAAAGTGAGCTACCGAAAAGTTGTGGCACTAAAATGAGCGATGTACATAAGTTAAGGCACTTCTAATGTACTTCTCCCCAACTTAATGTAATTTCTATTTCACTTAAAGATTGGTGAAAGTGCATCTAATTCATTGAATTTAACATAATTGTTGGTCAAATAAATTCAGTTGAGATTGAGCTTGATGATGAATATGTGCTTCAATTTGATTATCATCATTATATAATAGTTGGACTATTGTTTTTATTGCCATTAGTTATTCCTCTTGGTCAAAAAGCTTAATGTTTTATTAGGTTTGTGATTTGATTCCAAGTAATGACATCTGTAAAAAAGAATCTGGTTAACTCATGCCTCTTGGTTTAGTAGGTGATGGTTGAGGAAGAACTAGTACTCATGTTAGTAGGAGAAATGTCAACTTGAGCATAAGACATTAATCTATGACTTATAGTGTTTTCTATTAGAATTATGCCAAGAGGGGACATCTTAGAAAGGATTGTCTATAGTTGAAGAATGAGAATGGTAAGGGAATAAGAGTTAAGTCAACAAATGATATTATAGTTGTGGCTAATAATAATATAGATAATGTTAATTGTGTCTTATCTATCATTGAGAATTCATGGTTTAACGTATGAGTGATGGATTTTAATTGTTAATGTTATGCTACACAAAACAAGAACTAATTTACTTCTTATCAATGCATGGATAATAGTAAAAATGCAGTCAGGGAACAATTTTAAGTGCGATGTTGTGAGTGTTGTGATGTGAGAATTAGAATGCATGATGTTATGAGAGGACATCTACTGGATTTAGGCATGCTTTGGAATTAAAGAAAAACCTACCGTCTTTGATGCCATAGATTCACCTAAGCATCAATATACTTTAAAAATGTGGAGTTATGGAGGTCGTTTTAGATGCCCTTGTGATAATAAGAGGAATTAAGCACATAGATTGGAGAAGAACACTAAAAGCGCTAAAAGTTATGTATATCCCTCATTTTACTGGCAACAAAAATTTTTGGATCATTTAAGTACTAACTCTGATTTAGGTCCCTAAAAATCTGACATTGCCATATTTCATTAATTTCTTAAAACTACGTGGCTTGCCGGCGTGCCTAATTAACATATAACCCCTAAACAATATCATGAGTGCCAAAAATTGTAAATATGGATTGTTTGAGTGCCAATTATAGTTAAAAGTTATTAATTGAGTGATAGTTATTATCAAAAAGTGATCATTTCAGTGCTAATTGTTATTAAAAAAAATGATTACTTCAGTACTAGTCTCAATTAAAAAGTGATCATTGTGCGATGTCATTTTGGATGTCCATGTGGACCAGATTTTTTTTAAAAATATGCCAAGTCATATTAAATGTTTAATTATAAAGGCCAAGTAATCAATTTGACCAAATATCTTGCCAAAGACACTTAAGTGAGCCAACTAAAACTTTTGACATTAAAATGAGCATCATAAACAACTTTTGGACTTCTAATGTCGTTCACCCCCACATTGGCTTATATAAACTTTAATAAGAGACAGTGAAGGATTTCACTATGGAGACATTATATGCATCTATTCGAGAGTCTACATTGGCTTATGCATTTCGAGCACAATGTCGAGAGAAGCTTAAACATTTTGAATGAAAAGATTATATTGCTTGGTGTAATATCCTGAAAATTGACCCCATTTTGGGATTTTATAAAATGATGATGTTGGTTGAATGCCTAGTCAGTACAAATATTCCAAACTAATTGTTCGAGGGATAACGGATTATAGAGAGGCACTGATAGGAAGCAATACGCGTATGACTCACAATTTCGAACAGGAACGAAACCTTCGACCATGAGGACTTGGGCGGAAATGATATCCTCTAGTACTAGACTATTAGGGAAGTGGAAATAAATTGATTCGGTAGAAGTACGAAGTCGGATGGTGGGTGATTTTCGCACGACTTCGATACAAACTACAAACGACACTAAATTGAATCATTTTCGTCTTGTACTCAAGATTATTGATTGAGCCCTTGGGATCACATGACAATCGAAGGACGTCCCTGACTCAAGAATTGGATCAAACGTGGATCGACGAATGTTGACCACGGGTCAAATGTGAAAAAAAGTCCTAAAGGGGCACCCAATAGTCCAAATTATACTACAGTCGCAATCAACTCAATTTAATTCTAATTTTAATCCGATTTTGGGAACAGACTTCTCGAGGATGTTAGGACTAAATATTTGGGCGTCACCTCATTTATTTTTCCGTTGGACTTTAAAGTGTAAGAAAAGGAAAATTTGGATTGGGTTTCGAGCTTGTAGGTGGGCCGGCTCAAGATCGGCGGCCCAATGGGCCTTGCGCCCATCCAGCCTAGCCCAAGAAGGGCCCAAGCTGGCCCAATCTCTCATCCCTTCTCAGCCTATGGGTTTCTCTTCTTGTCATTTTCCTTTGGTGACCCAAGTGGGCTTTGTTTGGCTTTGTTTTGCTTGTTTTTTATTGGCTCTTGAAGCATGTGGGCTAGCCACTTGCCTTAGCATCTTGATCAAGTTCTCCAACCCACTCTCTCTCCTCCACTTCTCTCTCTAGCCACCCCCACCCCAGCCTCTCTTTCTTCTTTTTATCTTCCTTTCTTTTGTTCCTTTTCTATCCTTGCTATCCATCGCTGGAAACCGCCCTTGCCACCATCGCCGGAGTTACTGCCACCATCCAGCATGGAGCCGCCAAAATCCAAAGACTAGCCATTCACTGCCGACCGCCCCTAGTCCCCACCGACAGCCCATTCGGCCATTTCTGCCACTACTGCTATCTTCCGCCTGAACAGTGCTCCGGCGTTGTTTTGGCTAGTTTTGGCCGCTGTCCGTCATCCATCGCCATCCCCGAGCTAACACTGCATAGCCCTCGCTCTTACCTTTGTGCCGGTGTCGCTGAATTCCCAACCTAGGTGAGTTAATTTCATAATCCTTAGTTAGGGATTAATCTTGCTTAGGTTAGTTAATCATATTATTTGTGCTTGGTTAATGATTAGTTAGTTTATTAATTGTGACTGACTAGATTAGGGTTGACTATGGTTAGATTAAAGTAATTATAGTTAGTAATTAAAGTAACTGTGGTTAAGGGTAAAGTAACTAAGGTTAGTTAGTTAACCATGGTTGAGTTAATTAACCCTAGTTCGGTTAAATTTAGCAACCATGGTTAAGTTTATTATTATTTAATTAATTTATGATTATTACTGTTCATAGTTATTATTCACGAAGTACTAATCACAAGTTACTGTTCATGAGTACTATTCACATAGCATTATTCATACTGAAAAAAATTATAGTCTTAAATTGATGTGTTCATGGTTGTTAAAGCATGTTGAAGTGCTAATTGTTGATTTTCCCAAGAATTAAGGGATGTACATAGTTATTGATTGATTGGAATTGATTTTTGGTCTGTCGCAATTTTCATGAGTGGTTGGACTATACTGTTGTGCGTGATTGTCAATTATGGTTGCATGATATTATACGTGTATCAACTACAATAGCATGTTGCATGAGCACGAGCTGTGTGCATTCATGACAGAACAAAGATAAGAATGAATTGTTTGATAATGCGTTGCATGGTCACATAAAAAGGGGAGCCTGACGTTGCTGGATGACCGCTAATCCTTCGGGGTTGTACCGTGGCCTTCTAGTCACCTAATTTCGGTCGGATGCCTGATAGGGGTCAGTTGCAAAGCCGCGGTAGAGGCCAGGCCTCATGCTCCTTCGAGAATGCTATCAATGGGGGATAGCCAATGACGTCGATATGCCTCAAGGAGAAAGACGAAGCCTGGCTTAGGCTAGAGACTGCCAACCATAAGATTGTGCCGTTGCCTAGGGGGTCATAATAATCGAAGCATGTGTGGATATTGAGACATGAGAAAGTTATGTGCAATATTCAGATTATTTACATGCCCCTTAATATTGTGATGATTTAAATGACAGTTTCTATAAGTTGCGTGTGCCAAGGCCAAGTAGCGTTGCTTGTGTTTACATCTACTTATTAAACTATTGTATGATAATGCTGCTTGAGGGATGGTATTATGTAGATTGCCGAAACTAGGTTACATGTTAGACTACCTTGAGGCAAGCAAAGTTCCTAACCGAGACTTAGGACTTTAACTTACTAAGTTATCTCAACCCATCGTAGTTAACAATTTTGAAGATCTAGATAATGTAGTACCCAGTGCAGTTCGATGTCCTCGTGGACATGAGCACCACCATGACCACACGACCTGCCCTAGGCCACAATTTTGTGTATGAGCAACATGTTACTACGGTGTGGATGGACGAGAGGTCAATAGACCATTACGCACCCCACGTCTTTAAGGCGTGGTTTATCCGAACAGTCCCCTTCAAGGTTTTGATAGACTGGTCCCTCCTGTGGGGCCAACCGAGGAGGTCTGAGATCCCATAGACTTGGATCCCCTTGATAGCGAGATCTCTAACCTGATGACTGGAGAGACCGATCCTTCAAAGGACAGTGAATAGGCAGCTATAGCCTATTCCCCTTTTTGACGAGCCCCTCCCCCACTTGTACAGTGATAGGTTAGCTAGGTCGGTCACTTTTGGAGTATGCCTCAACTTTATGCCTGTAGTAATGCATGTATTTGTGTTGTTGTTCAAGCTAACCTTACAGATAAATAAAATAGTGTTTTTCTTTCCTCTGCTCTTATTATTGCTATCCATGTTGTTTCGACTTGGGGAGTTATTCATTTCCGCGTGTGCATAATTATGAGATAAAAAGAATTGCTCGACGATAGTGCTTGGGACGTCGTATAGTAGACCTTAAGTGAATTAGGCTTACCGCAAGCTCGAGGGTCGAGGCATGACAACCCCTTCAATTTTGGTATCAGAGCCCGGTTGATTGATGGAGTGATAAGGTGCGATGAGTCTTGCAATGGGGTGTAGAGGTAGTAGGAAAGACAGTTTCCTTGCTTGCATGTGATTGATTACGGGATCCTTGTGGTCCTTTATTTTAGGGTTGTCTCATTTTCTAATTCCGTATTAGGGAATTGGAATGCGGGCTAAGAGAGTCCTGCGAGATGAGTAGTCTAGATCAAAGTGCCCCCGAACTAAGAACTCCAGGCCAAAGAGGTCAGAGAAGGAGGACGGTGCAGGTCCCGACCAATGCAAAAAAGGTAGTATAGGAAGATTCAAGGATGGATGAGATTATGCACGCTCTTAAGGTCCTAATAGGACAAGAGGCTCAGACTCAAGTCGATGTTGCTACTACTACAACCACTCTTGTAGCTAGGCCCAGAACAAGTAACCGGCCTATGCATCAGTTGGCGGAGCAATTTATGAAGCTGAAGTCACCCAAGTTTACTGGGGACTGGTGACCCTGAGACAGTGACCTTCTGGATAAGGGAGTTGAAGAAAACTTTCACCTTACCGTAGTGTTCTAAGGAGGAAAAGGTGATCATGGTTGTTTACCAACTGTAGGGTAACGTCAATACCTGGTGGGTAGCTACCTAATGAGAGATATTTCCCAAGGGTATAGCCAGGTATGGGATACCTTCAAGAAAGCATTTCTGAACAAGTACTTCTCAGACTGCGAGAGAGAGCAGAAGCTAGCAGAATTTCAAAGGCTGCGTCAAAATCAAATGACAGTGGATCAGTATGAGGCTAAGTTCGCAAAGCTATCAAAGTATGTGCTGCGGATGGTTGAGCACCCACTAGACAAGGCTAGGAGGTTTTAAGACGGACTGAAGATGGAAATCAAAGACCACTTGGTGTCCGTGAACTTGAAAGATTACAATGAGCTATATGAGAGAACAAAGATGATTGAGAAACATATTGCATAAAAGGCAACCGCATCTATATCACAATTTGTGCCTAGCAAGGACAATTGTCGATTTGGCAAGAAACCAATGGCGGGAGGAAGGTATCCTCTTCCACCTAATAGAAGGAACGATGTGGAAAAATCATCATTGAGCATCTTCGAGGGATGCTGAAGGTGTGGTAAGAAGCATAAAAATGCCCTATGTCCCCTTCAAAGAGAAGCCTGTTTCGGGTGTGGTCAAGTGGGCTACCTAGTGAGGGACTGCTCACGCAGGCCCATGTGCCATTTGTGCCACGACCACCAGCTGGACCACTAGTTAGGAACATCTAAGAGAGCAATCAGTACAAACCCCTTGCGTAAGGAAGGGTATATACAGTCACGAGGAAGAAAACAAAGGATACGCCTGCCATGATTACAAGTACAATATCTCTACATGACCATGCTGCTTATATGTTGTTTGACCCGTGAACCTCACACTCTTTTATTGCTAAACGATTTGTAGAATTAGTGGGACTAAGACTAGAGCTACTGGAAACTGTTTTTCTTATTTCTACTCCGTTAAAGGATTCAATTTAATCTATAGTAGGTTGTCCTAGTTGTAAATTGGTTATAGATGGTCAGGAAGGAATAATTGATTTGATCGTTTTAGTGATGTATCACTTTGATGTCATTATCGGTATAGATTGGCTGACCAAACAAGGAGCTACTATGGATTGTCAAGGGAATCCAATTTAATCCGACTAGAGCTAGTAGTTTCCAATTTGTAGGGAGCCAATGAGGATCCTCGATTCCCTTGATTTCTTTGTTGGAAGCAACAAAGTTGCTGGGGTTAGGATGTCGAGGTTATTTGGCCTCTATGAGTGATACTTTGAAGGAAGGATTAAACCTAGAGGACATCGCAGTAGTATGAGATTATTCTAATGTCTTTCCAAAGGAATTACTAGGACTACCCTTGGCTAGAGGGATAGAGTTCGTGATCGAGTTGGCTCTTGGGACGGAACCAATCTCGAAAGCACCTTACAGGATGGCGTTATCAAAATTGAAGGAATTGCAAGTACAGATACAGGAGTTATTGGACAGGGGCTTTATTCGCCTGAGTGCATCACCTTAAGGAGCGCCAGTCCTATTTGTTAAGAAAAAGGACGGTTCGTTGAGATTATGCATTGACTATTGACAATTTAATCAAGTGACGATTAAGAACAAGTAGCCAAGAATTGACAACCTGTTTGACCAACTCTAAAGAGCATCGATGTTCTCTAAGATAGACATAAGGACAGGATATCATCAATTAAGGATCCGAAAGGAGGACATACTGAAGACAGCTTTCTATACTCGCTATGATCATTACAAGTTTACGGTAATGCCATTTGGATTGATGAATGCCCTTGCTACTTTCATGGATTTGATGAACTGAGTGTTTAAGGAATATTTGGATCGGTTCATGATCGTGTTTATTGACAACATTCTGGTGTATTCGAAGAGTCCGGATAAACACAAACAACACCTAAGGACCATGTTGCAAACCCTAAAGAATCACGAGCTGTACGCAAAATTTAGCAAGTGTGAATTTTGGTTGGCTTGAGTAGCTTTCCTTGGCCACGTGATCTCAGGTGAAAGGATTTTTGTGGACCTGACCAAGAATGAAGCGGTCATAGATTGGCCAAGACCGACTTCAGTGACCAAGGTTTGTAGTGTTTTGGGACTAGCTAGTTATTACAAACGATTTATGGAAAGATTGTCTACAATAGCTATGCCATTGACGTAGTTGTTAAAGAAGGACAAGAAATATGAGTAGACGAATAAGTGTGAGTGTAGTTTTCAAGAGCTTAAGCATAAGCTGACTACTACACTAGTTTTGTCTATTATGTCAAACTTAGGAGGATATGAGATTTTTAGTGACACATCATACAATGGACTCAATTGCGTTCTGATGCAACATGGTAAAGTGATAGCATATGCTTCCAGACAGTTGAGACATCACGAGTTGAATTATCCAACGTATAACTTAGAATTGGCAACAATTATATTTGCATTGCAAATATGGAGACATTATTTTTATGGAGAGAGATTCCAAATTTTTACGGACCATCAAAGTATGAAGTATCTGTTCTCCCAAAAGGAACTAAATATGAGGCAGCATAGATGAATGGAACTTCTCAAGAATTATGACTACAATATTATATACCATCCTAGTAAAGCCAACAAAGTGGTAGATGCTTTAAGTCACAAGTCATCGGTTGCTTATATGATAATTCAAGAATGGATTCTATTGGAAGGAATCTGTGATTCAGAATTCAGGCCCGAGGTATGCCATCTTTATATTTTAATGGCTACCCTTAGGATCAAACCTGAAATTCAAGCCAAGATTTAAAAAATGCAACCTTCGGACATTGAGATCTAAAAGATTCCGCAAATGGACACGACCAAGAGGAAGTCAAATTTTCAAGTATCCGAATATGGGATCTTGAAATTCCATGGACGGTTATGTATGCCAAGCAACACCGAACTTAAGGAGAAATTGTTATCCGAAGCTCATTGCAGTGACTACAGTGTGCATCCAGGCAATACGAAGAAATATTAGAACTTGCGACAGTATTATTGGTGGAATGGCATGAAGCTAGATATTGCCAAGTACATGGCAAAGTGTTTGACTTGCTAACAAGTAAAAGAGCAGCATTACAAACCGAGTGAATTATTGCAACCTCTTGAAATCCCCAAATGGAATGGGAGCATATCACAATGGACTTTGTGACAAGATTACCAAGAAGTCAGTGTGGCAATGATGCGATTTGGGTCGTAATGGACCGGTTGACGAAGTCAGCACACTTCATCGCTATACGCAAGGACTTTGCTTTGGAAAAGCATGTAGAATTGTACGTGCAACAAGTTATTTGTCTGCATGGGTTGCTAGTAACGATCACTTCGGATTGAGACCCCAAGTTAATGACTACATTTTAGAAGAGTCTATAGACTTCGATGGTGATAAAGCTACAGTTCAGTATGGCCTATCATCCTCGGACAGATGTTCAATTAGAGAGGACAATTTAGACCTTGAAAGATATGCTAAGAGCCTATGTATTGGATTTTAAAGAAGTTGAGAGGAACAACTTCATCTTATGGAGTTCGCGTATAACAACAGTTATCAGCAGAGTATGAGAATGGCACCATTCGAAGCTTTGTATGGCATACCTTGTAGGACTCTAGTTTGCTGGGATGAAGTTGGCAAGCAGAAAATTACAATGCCAAAGTTAGTGCAACAATCTTTAGACACCATCAAGATAATTCAAGAAAAGTTAAAGACGGCTCAAAACAAACAATGGGGACAAACGACGTGCCATTGGAATTTCAAGCAGGTAATCATGTATTCCTTAAAGTATCACCGATGCGAGGTACTTCGCGATTTGGAAAGAAAAAGAAACTGAGCCCGAGGTACATAGAACCGTTCGAGATTCTAGAAATGATCAAAAAATTAGCCTCTCATCTAGCGCTACCGTCTCGACTTGCTCAAGTGCATGATGTATTCCACGTGTCAATGCTAAGGGAATATGAGATGGACCTGATCCTCGTGTTGAATTTTGAAAAAATAGAGGTGGATGACAAAGTATTGTATGTGGAGAGACCAATTCAAATTGAGGACTGGAAAGAACAAGTGTTGAGAAACAAAATGGTCTCATTGGTCAAAGTTATTTGGTAGCATTATGGCACGAAGGGAGCCACATGGGAAAGTGAGGAAATCATGAGGCGTCAGCACCCCTATCTTTTTGAGGAGTAGCGTAACAGTTCAAATTTCGAGGAAAATTTTCTATAAAAAGGAAAGAGTTGTAACATCCTAAAAATCAACCCCATTTTGGGATTTTATAAAATGGCAATGTTGGTCGATAGCCTAGTCAGTACAAATATTCCAAACTAATTGTTCAAGGGATAAAGAATTATAGAGAGGCATCAATAGGAAGCGATACGCATATAACTCGCGATTTCATACAGGAACGAAACCTTTGAGCATGAAGACCTGGGCGAGAATGATATCCTCTAGTACTAGACTATTAGGGAAGTGGAAATAAATCGATTTGGCAGAAGTACGAAATCAAATGGTGGGTGATTTCTGCACAACTTCGATACGAACTACAAATGACGCCAAATCAAATCATTTTCATCTTGTACTCAGGATTATCAATTGAGCCATCGAGATCACATGACAATTGAAGGGCGTCCCTAACTTGAGAATTGGATCAAACGTGGATCGAACAATGTTGACCGCGAGTCAAATGTGGAGGAAAGGCCCTAAAGGAGCGCCGATAGTCTAAATTGTACTGCGGTCACAATCAACCCAATTTAACCTTGATTTTAATCCGATTTTAGAAACCGACTTTTCAAGGATGTTAGGACTAAATATTTGAACATCACCACATTTATTTTTGGGTTTTCCATTGGACTTTAAAATGTCAAAAAAGGAAAAATTGGACCAGTTTTCAAACCCATAGGTAGGCCGGCCCAATGGGCCTTGCGCCCATTCAGCCCAGCCCAAAAGAGGCCCAAGCAAGCCCAATCTCTCCTCCCTTCTTGGCCCATGGGCTTCTCTTCTTGGCATTTTTTCCTTTGGTGGCCCAAGTGGGCTTTGTTTGGCTTTATTTTGCTTGTTTTTTATTGGCTCTTGAAGCAAGTGGGCTAGCCACTTGCCTTAACTTCTTGATCAAGTTCTCTAGCCCACTTCTCTCTCTAGCCACCTTCACCTAAGCCTCTCTCTCTTCTTTTTCTCTTCCTTACTTCTCTTCCTTTCTTCTTTTCCTTTTCTATCCTTACTGTCCACCGCTAGAAACCGTCTTTGATGCTGCCACTTTCCAGTGTGGAGCCGCCGAAGTCTGGAGGCCAACCATTCACCGCCGGCCGCCCCTAGTCCCCACTGGTAGCTCATCCAACCATTTTTGCTACTACTATTGTCTTCCGCTTGAATAGTGCTCCGACACTATTTTGGCTAGTTTTGACCGTCGTCCGTCGTCCGTCACCGTCTCCGAGCTAACCCTGCATACCCTACATAGCCCTCGCTCTTACTTTCATGCTTGTGTCGCCAAATTCCTGACCCAAGTGAGTTAATTTCCTAATCCTTAGTTAGGGGTTAATCTTGCTTAGGTTAGTTTAATTAGATTAATTGTGCTTGGTTAATGATTGGTTAGTTTATTAATTGTGGCTGATTAGATTAGGATTGACTATGATTAGATTAAAGTAACTATAATTAGTAATTAAAGTAACCATAGTTAGTAATTAAAGTAACTATGGTTAGAGGTAAAGTAACTAAGGTTAGTTAATTAACCATGGTTGAATTTGGGTTGAGTTAACTAACCCTAGTTAGGTTTAATTTAGTAACCATGGTTAATTTTATTATTATTTAATTAATTTATGATTAGTTACTGTTCATAGTTACTATTCACGAAGCACTATTCACGAATTATTGTTCACAAGTGTTCATGTAATATTATTCGTACAGAAGCAAATTATAGTCATAAATTGATGCGTTCATGGTTGTAAAAGCATGTTGAAGTGCTGATTGTCGATTTTCCCAAGAATTAAGGGATGTATGTGGTTGTTGATTGATTAGAATTGATTTTTAGTCTATCACAATTTTCATGAGTGGTTGGACTGTACTGTTGTATGTAATTGTCAATTATGGTTGCGTGACATTATACGTGTGTCAACTATAATAGCATGTTGCATGAGCACGAACTGTGTGTGCATTCACGACAAAGCAAAGTTAAGAATGAATTGCTTGATGATGTATTGCATGGTCACATTAAAAGGGGAGCCCAACATTGTTGAATGACCGTCAATCCTTCAGGGTTGTGCCGTGGCCTTTTGATCGCCTAACTTTGGTCAAATGCCTGACGAGGATCAGTTGCAAAGCTACGGTAGAGGCCGAGCCCCATGCTCCTTCAGGAATGCCGTCGGTGGAGGATAGCCCATGACATCACCGTTCCTCAAAGAGAAGGACGAAGCCTAGCCTAAGCCAAAGACTGCCAACCATAAGGCTGTGTCATGACCCAGGGGTCGTAATAATCGAAGCATATGTGAATATTGAGACATGAGAAAGCTATATGCAATACTCTAATTATTTACATGCCTCTTAATATCATAATGATTCAAATGATAGTTTCTGCAAGTTACGTGTGCTAAGGCCAAGTAGGGTTGCTTGTATTTGTATCTGTTTATTGAACTATCGTCTAATAATGCTGCTTGAGGGGTGTTATTGTGTAGATTATTAAAACTAGATTGCATGTTAGACTACCCCGAGACGAGCGAAGTTCCTAACCGAGACTTAGGACTTAAACTTGCTGAATTTATCTCAACCCGTCGTAGTTAACAATTTTCAGGACCTAGATGACTCAATACCTGGTGCGATTCAATGTCCCTGTGGACATGAGCACCATTGTGACCACACGGCTCGTCCCGGGCCGTAATTTTGTGTATGAGCACCATGTTACTATGGTGTGGATGAAGGGGTCGAGAGAACATTACGCGCTTTATGACATGGTTTATTTGGATGAGAAGCATTCTGTACAATCCCCCTCCAAGGTTTTGATGGACCAGTCCCTCCTGTAGGGCCGACTGAGGAGGTCTGGGATCCCATGGGCTTGGATCCCCCTGATGGCAAGATCTCAAACCCAACGATTGGAGAGATTGATCTTTCAAAGGACAACGAGTAGGCAACTATGGCCTATTCCCCTTTTTGACAAGCCCCTCCTCCACTTGTACAGTGATAGGTTAGCTAGACAGGTCCCTTTTTTAGTAGGCCTCAACTTTACGCCTGTAGTAATGTGTATATTTATGTGTTGTTGTTCACTAGGTATAGCAAACCTAGTCAATTTATCAATCCCAATTCACTTGAGGTCTACTATACGATGTCTCACGCACTGTTGTTGACCAATTCTTTTTATCTTATAAAAATTGACTAGGTTTGCTATATCTAGATAGAGGATAGTAAATAGATTAGGAAATTTCGTTATCACATGTTTAATACCAGTCTTGTATGCGTAATAATCTAAAATCCATATATAGTGATTATAGTGAAATCAGATGCTTTAAAGTATTGTTTTTGATTGATTTTCTGCATTTAGTTTCGAAATTTTACTTGTAAAACTGTCAATATCAATTTATTCTCAATTCTCTTTTGATATGTTAGATAAATGTTAGAATTACTCTATGTTTGGTATTTGATTGGTTTATTAATCATCAATCTCTATGGAGCGATATCTTTTCTCATCATTATATTACTTGTTCAACACATTCACTTGGGTTTAGAATTTTGCAAATAGTGAGACACCACACTAGCACTAACAAAACCACAACATATTGCAAACTAAATAGAATGTTGCTAGAGACAATCCATAAAATGCTTTTTAGTGTTGGTAATGCTAGAAACTCTTGGTAGATGTACTAAGTACAACAAGATACCTAATACATAGATTTTACTTGATTGTAGTCAAATGTTTGACTTCCAAAGAAGTGTGGTCAGGACATATTGTTGATTATTCTATTCTTATAATAATTGGTTGCCCATATTATATTCAAGAGGTGCCCAAAATTATATTGACATGCTGTCATTACAGAAATTACATTTGACCAGCCTCTAATACTTCCATGTAAGTATGATTGTGGCAATGTTTATAGTATTAACCTTGTGGTGAAGTTGCCACTAAGAACTCCTCAGTTATAGGTGCTTGCACGATAATTGACATAGATGGTACGCATAGCAAGGTGGAGCTCATAGAGCCAACAAATGTCGAAACTATTGAGCTTGGTGAGGTCTATTTTTGTTTTCCTAACATATATGAATACAACAAAAGTTTTGCTTTTAATGTGGTTGGGTTTGTGAATTCTTGTGGGGTTGGTGCTTGATGAGATCCACAATTATGATGAAGTTCAACCTATGCTTGGACTTGGAAGATGCGTGAGGCAGTTAAACCCACGAAGGGTTGTGCTAGAGGTATTGCGAAGTTCAAATTCAAGCTTAAAAATTGTAACTCGAATCAAGCACCAAGTGAAGTTGAAGTTTTTATTGTAAATAATGTCTCAACTTTGATCATGTAAAGAAAACAAGAAACCCAATCCAAGTAGATTTCTCAAAAAGGATTTCTTACTTTGAATCAAAATCTTTTCCACATAAGAATTGGGTCTTTTTGTGAAATGTATCCAAGAAAAACAAATTTATACAATAAATGTTATCATAAGATTTGTGAGTTTCTTTATGAAATTGAGATATTATTTCTTAAGAATTACGATGGCTAAATACTATATGAGTTTTTTAACGTAATTGGGGATTAGGAAACACGTAGACTGTATCACAAACTCGGGTATTGTCACAATATCGCTTGATCTATAGATAAATCAATCATGTTCTCTCCGCATGGATTAGGTTGGACCACCCTAGCCATCTAGATTTGGTATTAGAATTATTTCGTTGGTCTGTTTACTTTATTATCTGATCTCCTTTCTTCTTTCTTCCTTTTTGGCAACAATCAGCTATAATATCCACAGAATCAATCTATCCAATATATGTTTTTAGTCAAAAGTGAGACTCAAAGAAAGCCAAATTGATCGAACAAAAGAATGAGCAAAGAGGACTAATAAGAAGTAGTTGTTTATAACATATTCGTTAGTCTACATATCATAGCAGATCAAAGTAATGATCGGTTAAAATATTAGGGTTTCGCAGCTTCTTCTGAGGAGAAGCTTGTAAGAGAGGAAACATATTATGTTTCTATCGTTTCTCCACAACAAATAAGCGGGCCGCAACCCTAGAAAAATCCACCAGAAAAACGTGCAAATTAAGAGAGAGAGAGAGAGAGAGGATTTAAAAAAGGAGAACCTCACAGAACAAGGCATGGCAGGGCACTACTTATTATCCATCACGACAACATAGCCACTTTCAGCAGCATATTCCACGAGCCTGCGCAGCTCATGCTCACCAATGCATAGATCTCTGTCGTCGTCGGCCCGGAGGAACGCACGGAAGGCCCGCCAAGCTGGCGCTGTCTCTCCAAGCTTTCTGAAAGCCCAAGTGAGCTCCCTCCAGCTGAGTCGCCTGTGTCCGTTGACGTCGAATTGCCGAAAGAACTCCTTCAGGTTTTGTTCCGTCTCAGCCTTCGCATTTCAATTTTAGTGACTCATACCTAACCCAATCAAAATTACTAAAACACATTCATATTTAAAAGCAATAAATTTTATGCTATAATGTAGTGTAAAAGATTAAAAAAAAATTAGTAGTTTTATAAAGTTTCAAAGATTTTTGACTGTTTGCCACTTTTTTTTTTGGCAAATTTTCAAATTTTGTAGTGATGTGACATTTCCTAAAATCGATAAGCCAATAAATATGGCATAAAAATATTAGGAGTGCCAATATTTTCATATGGTATTCACTTGACTACCAAAACTTTTTTTTTGATTTACTTGAGTGTCACTACAAAGAAAAATAAAACATTTGAGTAATGTCCTACATGGAATTTAAAAAAAAAATTATTGTTATTTGTATTTTGTTTTAATTTTGTTTTTTCTTTAAGGCCAACGAGGGTCATTAGCAACCCTTGCCAACCACGGCTGCCTTACCTTCAGCCGTGAAGGCTCTAGGTGAGGCCATAACAACCCTCACCGCTCTAAGTAGCGTCGCTTGCGGCCGCCCAAAGCTGGACACCACCCGAAGCAAGCAATAGCCATAGCAACCCTGCCAATAGCTAAAGAGCCCCAACAGCCTCGCTTAGGGCCTTTAGGCGGCTGCAGTTGACAAGGGTCACCAGAAATCCTCACTGACCCTTAAAAAATTCAAAAATTCAAAAAATATATAATAAAAAAATATTCTAAAATATTTTTAAAAAATACTAAAAATATTTAAAAATTATTTTCTAGCTACCACATTGGACAATCGATAGCCACGTTAGCTTTTCCGATAAAGAAAATCGAAAGCGGCACTCAAGTAATCAATTTTTCAAGTTTATGGTACTTAAGTGAGATAAAAAAAAGTTTTGACACTCAAATAAGTGTCGTACGAAAGTATTTACACTTGTCTTAACCCTAATAAATATTAATAGGTAAAATCATATGCTAGTTGTCACAATTTCTAAATTTAAATAAGAAAAAGAAGGAGAAGAAGATCATAAGTAGGAAATAAAACTAGAAAATAAGTTGCTGCACCCATAACCCCTGACTTGGACATAAAGACGCTACTAGTAGGTTGGGCTTCAAACCCATTAAAAACCAAATCCAAATCAACCTAATTAGAAATATTTAACTAACTCATATATGACCAATCCATAATATATGGATTAATAAATGGGCTTTCAATCTATTTTAACACCTTTTGTGCCAAATTAACATGCATTCGACCTTGTCATTCTACTTAGGGTGAGTTTAATTCAACTTTGGAAATGGCTTTTAGGTGTAATGCCAATGCCAAAAATCAAAGCCCTATAAGGAGATTCAAATTACATTTGGTAAAAACTCCATACAAATTGACTTTGGATTTCAAGCAGTATTTGGCAAAAAAGAAAAAAACTACAATGGCTTTGGTTGCATTTTTTGTATTTTTTATTTTAAAAAAAAAAACTCGAACCTTTCATCAAAGCCAACAAAGGGCTTAAGCCATCAATGAGCCAGATCTGGCACTGGCGGTTGTCGATTGAGGTTGCCTGACCTTGGGCACGTGGCCCTCACTTAGGTCATGCAACTCTCGTGACCTTGAGTAACCACCACCTAAAATTGTACGACCTCAAGTGATCGCCACCCGTCATTGACAAGCAATCGCCACTGGTTGCCAATCACCCTGGAGCAAAGAAGATGTACAATAACAAGGATGAACAAAACCGGAAAACTATGGAATTAATGAGGGTTGTTTCGGAAAAAGAAAATTACTTAACCCTAGTTTAGCCTTTGAGAAATGCGGAAAGCTAATGTAGACCAGTATTGAGCTTTCAAACTTCCCAATGCTAGCATTTGGCTAAAAGCCACTTGAGAAGACTTGTCAAATGCCTCAACATTTCTTCCAGTAGACTTTTGAAGCCAAAAGCCTATTTTTTAATAGCCGAATCAAATGCACCTTTAAAAGGAAAGAACGAAGGAAAAAAAAAAAACCTTGCCGTTCTACACGCCTCGTCACTGGACTGTCGTTTAGCTTCGCTTTATGTACGGGTGACGATACCAAAACCTCTCCTCCCTCTCCCTCCCTTTTCTCCATAGTACAGGGCCGACAGCCAGGGCTGCACCGTCGACGATGGAGTCTCCGAAACCCTGCGCCTCCCAAAACCCTCTCCTCTCCTTCTCCACCTTCATCCACCAGCAGTGCCTCCGCTTCGGCTCCGAGCTCTCCACCCGGCTCGACGAGACCAAGCGCCTCGCCGGAACCCTAGCCGCGAACTTCCCTTCGCCCCCGCCGCCGGCGACCAGGCGCCTCCTCCGCTCCCTCCCCACTCCCCCTTCTCCTCCTCCACCGCCGTTCGCGTCCCTCGCGCAGGCCAAGGCCGCCTCGTCCCCGGCCTCCGGCGTCGCTAGGACCCTCGCCGGCACGGCCGTGTATACCGTCAGCAACTCGAACAACGAGTTCGTGCTCATCTCTGATCCTGATGGGACCAAATCGATAGGACTTCTTTGCTTTCGGCAGGAGGATGCGGAGTCGTTTCTGGCCCAAGTTAGTTGTGCTCTGTTGTTCAGTTCGCTTTCTATCTGGTATGCCGATGATGAAACAGAGGAGTAGTTAGGTTCAGGAAATTGATCGAAGCTTTGAAATGATGGCCCAGCGTTGTCTTTTCATACTCGCGAATTTTTATACTCGGCTTCTTTTTTATGCATTTGCTCAAATTGAGTGAGTTCTACCGAAATTCCAGGTTCGGTTGCGGAGAAGAGAACTGAAGGGTCAGGCTCGGGTTGTTCCCATCACTCTTGACCAGGTGATTATTCCTTCATTATCTAGATCATTGAATTTGCTGTTTCTGTGCATGATTATTTACTTATTCTGTGGATGATTATTTGCTTCGCATTTATCGTTCAAAAAATGCTCCTGTAGATACGGCTTATTGCTCGAAGCTTGAATATGTTACTGTATTGTTTATCTGTGAATAGGGAATTGTGTAATTCACCTGCCTAATGAATTCAGTGTAGTAGCTTTTTTCATTCCCCCTCTTTTTGGTTTTCCGCTAGGTAAACAAGAATTCTCATTGAGAACAAGCAAATGACATAGGTAGCTTGATCATACTATGAACAAAGTACAGCATAGAGTTCAACTCCAGTGAAGAGACCTGTATCTCCAAAGATCTAAAAATAGCTTTAGGCTTGTCTTTGACATGTAATGTAATGATTAATAATGAGTAACAGTTTTGTTGATTATTTGTTTTTTTCATTCTCGAATATGTGGCTATGAAGCTATTTTGTGAGTTGCTGCATTTTTCATGGTTGTATGACAAGTACTGTTTGCCACTCTGGAATGCATAACTGCTGCTTGTTCATACCAAAAGTGCATTTAGCAAAAAGGGAAACTGGGATCACAATCAAAATAGTCAAATACTTATATCTCTATGTGACTTGAATAAATCAGTATCACAAGAGCATATTTTTGGTGCGGTCACACCTAACTAGGCAAATAAACTTGCGGATTGAGATTTCCTTAAACAGCACTAGTCCGACCATGCAGATGCCACGCCCACACACATGTATACATACATGTATACATATTAAATGCATACCTATCTGTATGAACACGATGAATGGATGATGATCTTGGTTTTTTGTTCACCAATGCCAGCCAGACATTCTAGAGTTGCTTTCTTTTTATTTGCATTATCTACAGACAGGCACATTTGAAATATCAATCCAAATCTGACGAGGACAAAGCTTTTAAGAATGTCTGAAAACCCTGTGGCCCCCTGTGGAAAGTTTTGCAGACACTGATTGAGGCTTAAGTCATTTAATGGTTGTACGTTCAATTTTATATCTGCTGATTCTTCTTAATCAGTCTTTCCTTTACATATGTACTGCCTGGTTATTAGTGTCCTCACAGAGAAAATTTATTGTTAGTGGCTGCCCTATTGTAGCACATCCTTATTGGGCTGATCCGACTGTAGTTACAATTTTTTACTAGAATATAATTGAAGAATTATTAATTGTAACTCAGTATTTGCTTTGCTGTGAGCCATGATGTAGATGTCGACAACTGTAGATTGATTATCAACTGCTAGAGCGGTATCTTTTTTTTTTTTTTCTTTTTTACTATAGATGATTAAGCTCAGTTTTCAAACGACACCATTAATTTTGTGCTACATGTTTACCTCACCGTATAAGGCTCCAATTTTATCTCTCTTGATAAGCATCATGATATATGCGGATAGTAGATTGAAAATTTTGACGCTCTCTCTCTCTCTCTCTCTCTCTCAAGGGTACTTGTGGTGATGAAGCCAATAACTGCTTTTCTAGTGTGGCTGCTGCATCTGTCTAATTGATCAATTTTAACTCTTTTTGTTACAGACACATGCTTTGGCATGCTTTTTCAAATGTTTTTCTTTACCTTGGTTGACTTGTAGGTATACATGCTAAAGGTGGAAGGAATTGCTTTCCGGTTTTTGCCTGATCCAGTGCAAATAAAGAATGCATTAGAGGTCAGTGGCGAATTCAATTCGGTTCAAGTCAACTTGTTTGTACAATTTACCTTCCTACAATTGCGCTAAATCATGTGCTCTGAAGTGGGGATCTTATATAAAATTCCTTAGAATATTGACTAGAATATGTTGGGCTTTTGAGCACCATTTTTGACATTTGGCTACTTACTGGAGAAAATGGCCTGGCAATGGGCACTTTAAAAGTTAAGAGCCCAAACTAGCCTTAGCCCTTAGCTCTTCCCTTGAGCCTTTTCTGAAAGCAAATAAAAGTAGTGCAGGAATTTGTTATACAATATTATGTTATTGTCTATCCGTTCAAAAAAAAAATTTGTTAAAGATACTATTGGCAATAAATATCTGATGTGCCGACTATAATCTCAATTTTATTGGCAGATGAAAGCAACTAATACAAAAAATGGGTTTGATGGAGTCCCAGTTTTCCAGGTACGCTAATTGCAGCCCTTTATCTGTTGGTTCTGATGCTTTTTATAAGCTTGATATGTCTACTCGGAGATCTGCTAGCAACATATGCCAATAAAGTGTTTTGGAGAATAGGTATCTTTTTAATGCTTAATTGAGTTTGGTTGAAGGCAACTTGAATTATTTAATACTCATGAGCCTGTGAAGAGAATTGTACTTATGGGGGAACAAGGATTAGCCTGAAGTAATGATGCAATCTTAGAGTCATGAATATTTGAAACTATCTTTCTAGGAAAATCAATGTTTATTTTGTGTAAAAAGAGTAGATTCCAGATGATCTTAAGAAGCCATACCTTCTGGCCTCTAGTTCAACACTGCCTGTGGGATATAACATGGAGATATTTGGCCTTTCAAGGACTATGCCTAAAACTGCTGTTGCATGACTGGGGTGCACGTTGGCACATAAGTAAATGTGAATTTAGAGTTTGTTATTGGTAGTGCCTTTGCTCATCTTTTTGTGATCTGCAGTCTGATCTTTTGGTTGTCAAGAAAAAGAACAGACGTTTCTGCCCAATATATTTTCGGAAGGTTAGTTTGTTGTGTCCTCTCTTGACCATGTTATTCTTTTCTTAGTACAAGGACTTTGGCTATCACAGTTGGTTGGGTACATGATCTATATGCATGACATGGTGATGCAGGAAGATATTGAAAAGGAATTGTCAATGGTCTCCAGGGCATCAAGAGGAGCAGGTTTATCTCAGCATATCATGGTATAAACTGACTAAGCATTTCTAACTTACTCTAGCTTTTCCCATACTTTCCTTAGCTATTGTGATTCTATGAATGTCGTAAACCTATAAAAGGAGATTGCTTTTGTGGAAGAAGCTCTAGGTGGTTTAGATCTCGATTAGATCCTTTTCAGAAGTGCGCTGGTTTGTCAAATTGTCTGCCGATACTTCCATGCAATAGTCATTAACTGTTATTTTCAACAAGATTGCTTTCTTCCATGACTTTATCTATATTAAAGATTTTTAACAAGTTGTGTCTGACAACATGAAAATGGAGATGTATATATGAAGTGTTCTGCTAATTGTGTTAGTGCCAGCATGCACCTTGCATAACTTGTAGATGTTACTTATGATTGTGACACTTAGATTGGTGAAAGTTTGGGAATAACTGTTGTTTTAGTGGATATGCTAAACTGTTTGTTATATATCAATACGTTGGAGTCATCGACTCAGCATCTGTTGAAGGTGCAAGATGGTAATCACTAAAGCGATTATTTCAGCGCCATTATGATCAAGGAAGCATTGCCACACTGCAAGTGATCAGAGATGTTGGAGTGTTGCTTTTGATTGCTCATGAGTCATGACTGATTTTGTTTGCTACCCCAGAGAGAGCTTGCCGATTACTTTCCTCCTGACGTATTTTTTTAGTTCATTCTTATTTTGTTTACTGTACTCTTTGGCAGGTTGGAAATCTAGAAGATGTTATCAGAAAAATGGAGGTAGAATGCTGATTACTTGATTACTTTGATAAATGCATGCTTGAAATGAAAAACTGATGGGATTTAATTGGAAGAGTGTTTTAAATGGTGCAGATGAGTGAGAAAAATTCAGGATGGGAAGATCTGATTTTTATTCCACCAGGAAAAAGCCATTCTCAACACATCCAAGAAGTGGTGAAATCATAGTGATTATGCGCATTCCTTCTACCGACCATATTAGGGATCTGGAAGCAGACATTTTTTGTTGTTCCCGGACTCCCTTTTGAGCAGGTTAATGATTAGCTCTCTCCCTCTCTCCCTCTCTCCCTCTCTCTCTCTATAACACATCTCATACACATGTTCCTTCTTTAACGTTCAGATGGACTGGACTCCACCAAGGCTAATTGGCGCTGGAAATCATCGCTTGGAGAATGATCAAAGAGCAGTCTAGGTAAAATGTGAACTGCCAAAAAATGTCGATACATGTGGGGGTACTGTAAAATGGAACTTGTGCAATGCCTGTGAACAATTTGTTTTCTGCCCACCCCATTTATGATCTCTATAAGCGGTGCAATCTACACTTTTTTGCCAACAATATCCTCAAACCTCTGCTATACCCGTGATTCGATACAATGTGCTTTTGGATGAATTTCTGCAATTTCTAGCGTTGGCACTTAATATGAAAGTATAGTTGTCATTGAAAAATTATTACTAATGAATAGTAGTAATAGTCACAAATGAAACTCTATCATTTCTTTTTTTTTCCTTTTTTAAATTATATACGGCCAAACAGGGAAGATTAACATCGTGATTTTTTATGTTGCTGGATCTTCATACCATGGAGAGAATTCATGAGCTTGTGCCGTCGGTCACGGGCCATCAATAGCATGAGAGGATAGCTCACCAAGCAAAAAATCTTTCATTTTATAACTGCCGACAGTTAAGACGCCGCTGTGAAGATAATCAAGAATGTTCAACTAAATTCGAACGGATACAATTTTGCATGATTTACAAAATGAAATCCTTGTTTTTGTTTCCTCTAAAAGAATTTATGTAAATATATTTTTGTAGATTTTGAGAAGTTTGAAATTGGGACAAGAATTTCCAGTTAAAGAAAATACTTGCTATCTAAATCAGGAAGATGGTTTCATTAGCCAAATTTCACAATGTTCCATGTCATATGACATCAAAGAACGTCAATTGAAGCTTGCAGCTTCGATAAATCTCTCCAACTTTTACAGTGCATTTTCTTTGTTTCTTATTTGATAAATCATGGTTTCACTTCTAGTCAGTGATTTTCCCCCTCATAACTTTATTTCAAGGCGCTTTAATGACGAGACATTTGTCAAATTGTCGAAGTAAATTGTACTACCACTTCACTTATTTTAAATCTGGAGAAAAAGAATGAAGAAATTGAATACTTTTGCACATGTTTATGTTCATAATTACTAGACTTTGCCGCTTCTTTCCATCATATTTGATTCTTAAAAAATATTTGATTTGAAATCAGTCAATCTTTTATCATTCACTCGACGTTCACCATGCCAACAATTGGGAATTCATAGCTTCATATTTCAATTTATAATCTGTAATTTCCTTTATCAAACTTAATAACATTACATAATCTATCCTCGGGGAAAATATTTTCAGAAGTAAAATCCAAACATTTGGAAAACTTCTTCCTAATCATTATCATGTTCAGGATAGAAAATGAACTTCGTATATAATCATTTCTTTTAACATATTATTTTTCATGAAACAAAAACATCATATGTTAGAATTTTTACGACACTCTACTACACTATGTACAAAGCAAAACGAGGTTGGTTTGGATTATAATCATCATACAATTCTCATGTTTGATTCTTTCTAAGAACTAGGGTGGAGAGAAGATGTCGGTACCTTCCCATCTTTTAACTCAAAAATTTCTTCAAATGAAATGAAATTGAAATTATATCATTGTCACTGTACATTATCAATAAAGAAAAATTTATAGAAGAAGTAGATGTCGGTATCTTTTCACCTTTTAACTAAAAATTTCTATAAATGAAATGAAATTGAATTGAAATTATATTGTTGTAATTATACATTATCAATAAAGAAAAGAAGTAAAAACAAAAGCAACGCTTCTTCGGTGACGCGCCAGGTAGGGGTCGAACCTACGACTTTCTGCTTAGGAAGCAGACGCTCTATCCACTGAGCTACAGGCGCTGATGATGGCTTCTAGCATAGAAAATTTTTTTATACTGTTTTTCTTGCATCGTAAACGCCACATCTACACTTCTCTATAATGTTTCGGCATGATTAAGAAATTTTCGTAATCATCAAAATCTACAGTTCTCTATAGGAATTCATGGTACCGGATTCACATAGCAATTATTGAACTTTAAGTGATACATTGTTTGATAAGAAAAAAAATACGCAAGATGCATCAACACAAGCTTATGAAGTAGATATGTAAAGTCGATGCACTCTCAAAAAAATCCCAAGGTGCATGTTCATTCAAACGATGTACCGACAACAAAACAGGTGCCTCGTCATAATTAATCAATTACATGCATCAAAGTTAAATAATCCCTCGCCATAATAGCTTATATTGGGAAAATTATCCAAAAAATCTTAAATTTATTGTACTTTTGCTAATTCAATTATTTACCTTTCAATTTTGCCAATTGAATTCTAAATGTTTTCATCTTTTACCAATTAAGTCCATCCAATCAATTTTAACCGGAATTCGATAATGTGGACACCAATCCTTTTACGTGACATGATCAATACTAATATGGACATTTTTTAATATTTTTTTGAAACTTCTCTTTGGATTTTTCTTTCTTTTTTCCTTCTTTTTTTTTCGCTTTGGTTTTGGAGTAAGGGCCGACAAGGGTTGTCGGTCAACCCTTCCTGGTGAGGGCACAACGCAATTGCGTAGCCAGATCTAGCAAGGGCGTCACAACCCTTGCCAATTCTACGCAAGGCCTTGTGTGCCCTTACTTTGGCTAGCGAGGGGTGCAACGCCCTCACCTAGAGCCAGCAAAGGTTGGTCGGCAACCTTCACTAGCCCTTACTTCAAAAACTAGGAAAAAAAAATCATAACATTTCAAAAATTTATTAAAATATTATTAAAAATGTCTACTTTAGCATTAGTCATCCACGTCAACAATTTTCAATCAATTTTTACGGGATGGACTCAACAAACAAAAGCTAAAAAGGTTTAGAACTCAATTGGCAAAATTGAAATGTTTGAGATTAAAGTAATAAAAGTGCAACAAATTCAAGACTTTTTAGACAATTTTCCTACTTATATACTATCACTTCACGAAAATACCCATGAAGTCCCCTCACATCATCTAATCCCAAGGCCGTGGTGAAGAAATCCAACTTATTTAGGCTGTATTTGCTTTGTGTAAAATGAATTATTTGAAAAATATTTTCCTAAAATTGATCATATATACCATCTAGAATTATTGTTGTTAATGAAAATATTTTTCATTAACTAATTACTTCAAGTGCTATAAATAATTGTTCTTAAAAAGAAAATTTCTAAATTATTCATTATCCGCGAAAACAATAGTTAAACATTCTCCAGTATTGGTGATGAACCCACGAAGTATAACTTGAGTCATCTTTGGTCTTTTCTTTCCTTGGGTGATGATATACTTAATCAGCTTATGCAAAACGGAATGATATAAAATCATTGAAAATTCGTTACCGTTGCCTACGTTAATCTAATCCCTTTTGGCTGACAAACTGTGGATAAAACATCCAGGTTGGTCTTCTTGGATTCTTTCTCCTCGCGTGAAAGAAAGGACTGATCTACATGCAACCAAATCGCTCCATTTTCCTACATAAGATACATAAAGACAAAAACAACAAAAAACAGAAAAGAGAAGAAAAAACAACTAAAATAAAAGGCCAAAATCTTGAGGTAGAGAGAGAGTCAGAGCGTACAGATAGATCTTTGTCTGTGGGAGAAGGATGGAGCTTCACCGTTATTTTCTCTTTCTAATTTAAGCATCCGCTTGGAATGTCACCCCTATACATGGTCTGTGATGAACCCGTTTTCCATTCTTTCATTTCATTCTTTTTGAATTCTCACAAGAGATTCTCGATGCCCATTTTGCTGGCCGGTTTTCTTGTTTCTTCCTCAATTTTGGGTATGTTCTTCTGCCCTCTCTCTCTGTTCATGTAATTTGGAGTTCCACATTGTCTTTCAATGAGGAGCTGTTGCTGGATTGTTGGATTATATTGGCCCTGTGAAGAACAGAATTGGACTTTTCTCGGTTAATTTGAGTTGGATACGAGTTCTTATTTGTGTAGTTAGTTTTGGAAACCAGATTCCGGGTGAGGCCAATTCCTGAATTCAATCATTTTTGCGTGATTTCGGGAACGTATGTCATGCCAATCTTTCTAGCTTAAAGGTGCTTGTGGTCATGAATGTTGTTTGCCATGGAAATCAAAATTTTCATGATGGAGCTTGGTGTGGTTCTTCTGGTTGAATGAAGTCACTCCAATTGTTTTACTTCCATTGTTCATCTTTCCAAAACTGCCCTGATGGAATTTCTCCAAATGCCTGTGAAGTTTGGATTTTAATGCATTTCATATCTCCCTCATTATATTTTGCCAAACATTTGCAGTGATAGTTGGCCCAAAAAAAGAAAAATTTGCAGCGATAGGGTTCAAAAGGAAGGAAAATATAGTCATTTGTTTTCAAGAATTTGGTCAATTTGACATGTTTAGGATAAAGGATCTCTTGGGCTGTTGAGTTTGCTCCGCTAATCAAGGAGTGTAAACTGACAAATAGCTTTAATACAACTTTTCCTGGGAGACCAATCATTTGGACTTTCCAGGACTCATCTGAGATTAATCATTATCATCGTGCACATTCCACAACTGCCCCCATTTAATCTTTGCCTGACCATATATTGATTCTCGCCTAACAATTTCGACTGCTGGTTCCATGTGATCCAATTGGCACCTTCTCCCACAAGACTACTCTGTTTGAATGGAAGATGTGAAAGTCGCCAACAAGATGCCTTCACCTAAGGCCGAGCCCCATCCATCCACCAAGAATGACCTTTTAGGCACTGAAGAAAAAGGGGAACCAAATGCGAAGAGGAAAGTGGAATCTGACCCTAATATGCCAACATTGGAAAATGTTGAGAAGCTTATGGTCTGCGATTGTTCAGATGACAATACATTAGGACATAGTCACCATCCACCAAGCGGCTCTGCTTCACGCTCTCCAGTTAAAGCTGATGAAGCAAAACTTGACCAGGAAGGCATCTTTGTTGAAGCTAGAACAACCGATGGTGCACAAACTGGTTTTGATGGCACTCCACAGGACCTCATCATGGGAGGAGATGAAACTCATCCAATATATGGAACTAAGCCTGATGATCCTCATGCAGTTGCAGAGGATCCTAATACTGGAGAAGTAACAGATCCCTCTAATGGAGAAAAATCATCGAACCGCAACTTAATGAGACTTGACTCCATTCCAGTTCTCAACTTGAGAATAAACCCTACTTTTGAAATGGAAGGATCTGAAGGAGAACACCATTTGGTAGCTTCCAATGATGACTCTTTTCCCACTCAGGATGTGAGGAGTGCCATTGGTGACACATCAGAATATGTCAATTCTTCGGAAAATGTTACGGAAGTCGAAGAAGGCAGAGGCCTTATTGACACGGCTGCTCCATTTGAATCGGTGAAAGAAGCAGTTTCCAAGTTTGGAGGAATTCTCGACTGGAAAGCTCACAAGATCAAAGCTGTGGAGGTACTTGAAACTTTAGCATGATTGTAGAGCTCCTCAATGTCATCCTTCATATGAGTATAGTTGCTTCCTTCCTCTCAATTATTTGCTTGGCCATGTGAGATATCTGTGGTGGGACTTTCTATGTCGAAACTTCACGTGGATTAGCTCCTTATATGATGGCACAGAGATGGTCTGTGGCATTCTGTCCTTATCTAGATTCTTTCTCAGAGGAGAAGATTTGTACAACTAGTTTCCATGCAAATACAATTTGTGTCTCTGTTAGCTTCAAGAGGGCCATGTCTTCTTTTTCTTTTCTATTTTTCATTCTCTAATACTCTCATAGATAATTGGACTGCATTCACTGGAGCACCATTAAATCTACAGCTGCAATAATTGCCACCATTTAATTCTTGTGGTGCAGAGATGCCAGTTTGTCGAAGAAGAACTCGAGAAGGCACAGGAGGAGATCCCCATATACAGGAAACGGTCAGAACTTGCTGAGGAGGAAAAACTGCATGTCCTAACGGAGCTAAACAACAATAAGAGACTCGTTGAAGAGTTAAAGCTCAACCTGGAGAGGGCACAAACAGAAGAGTATCAGGCGAGGCAAGACTCTGAGCTTTCCTTGCTCAGGGTTGAAGAGATGGAACAAGGGATTGCCGAGGATGCTAGTTATGCGGCCAAGGCACAACTGGAAGTAGCTAAAGCTAGACACACAGCTGCAGTTTCAGAGCTACAATCTGTGAGGGAAGACTTAGAAGCCCTCGCCAAGGAATATAGTTCTTTACTAGAGGAGAGAGATACAGCCGTAAAGAAAGCTGAAGAAGTGGTTCTCATGTCGAAGGAAGTGGAGAAGATGGTGGAGGATCTTACTATTGAGCTAATTACCACAAAGGAGTCCTTGGAGTCCGCACAAGCCGCCCATCTAGAGGCAGAGGAACAACGCATAGGAGTCGCAATGGCCAAAGAACAAGATTGTCTTAGTTGGGAGAGAGGGCTACAAGAGGCAGAACAGGAACTCCAGAATCTGAGCCATCAAGTTCAGACAGCTGAAGACCTTAAGTCAAAGCTCAACATTGCCTCGGCCCTTCTCTTGGATTTGAAAGCTGAACTGGCTGCATACATGGAGTTGAAATCGAAGCAACAAATGGAAGCAGAAGCAAAAGGAGATTTGGCGGAGGGGGACAATGGAACTCATGCCAATTGGCAAGCTGCGGTTGCTTCTGCCGACAAAGAACTTGAAGAGGTGAAGCTTAACATGGAGAAAGCTATTGCGGAAGTGAACTGCCTGAAGGTTGCTGCTGCAACATTGGAATCAGAGGTGGAAAGCGAAAAATCGGATCTTGCAAACATTAGACAGAGAGAAGAAATGGCAGCAGCGGCTGTTGCATCCGTCAAGGCAGAGTTGGACCGAACCAGGTCAGAAATATCTGAACTCAGGGAAAAAGAGGAGAAAGCCCAAGAGAAGATGGTGGAGCTCCCCAAGCAATTACAGAAAGCAGCACAAGAGGCTGATCAGGCCAAGTGGCTCGCTCAGCTGGCTCATGAAGAGATGAACAAGGCCAAGGAAGAGGCAGAGCTAGCGAAAGCTGGGGCAACAACGATGGAAAGCCGATTACAAGCTGTTCTCAAAGAGATTGAGGCTGCCAAAGCTTCAGAGAAATTGGCACTATCTGCCATTAAAGCATTGCAAGAGAGCGAATTGGCTCAGAGTAGCGACGGTGTGGATGAGTCCCCAAGAATAACAGTTTCTCTCGAGGAGTACTACGAACTCAGCAGACGGGCACATGAAGCAGAGGAGCTGGCAAACATGAGAGTGGCAGCTGCTATTTCACAAATCGAGGTGGCCAAGGAGTCAGAAATGCAAAGCTTGGAGATGTTGGAAGAAGTGAATGATGAGAAGACTAAGAGGAAGGAAGTGTTACGAGATGCTATGGACAAGGCCGAGAAGGCCCAGCAAGGAAAGTTGAGCATAGAACAGGAATTGAGGAAGTGGAGGGCCGAACATGAAAATCGACGCAAGGGAAATGAACCAAATCAAGGAGTATCGACGACTACAAATGGTTTCGAAGAGACGAGAGAGTCCAGTAACTTCATAAGGATACCTGAACCAGCTGTTCACGCCAACTACATGCCAAGTTCATCGCCATATGTGCATGGGAGCAGCACCGAGCCTGAATCTTCCCCCGAAGTAAAGGCTGTCAAGAAAAAGAAGAGATCGCTCTTTCCACGATTACTGCTGTTTTTGGGAAGAAGAAAGGCACACTCGTCCAAGTTATCATAATACTCTGTTACATCTTTTCTTGTTGTAACTTTCAGTTCAGGCGGGCAATTTTACTTGGGAGACCTCTAAGAGTGTAGATGTCACTACATATAACAGTAAATAGATATACCTTGGCCTCCACAGGACTTAATTGCGACTGGTGGTTGCGTTGCAATAAGCAATCAGATTATATCTGATATCTTGTTGGCAAAAGAGTAGCATACCACAGTTTTAGTTGGGCCTATATTGTGATTTGGCACCAATTGGATTTGTGAATTGCTGGAATCAGTTTCTCAGGAGTCTTAGCCTGCTGAGTCAAATTGGTCATATCTCGTTCACATTGCTTGACTGGATAGGGCATAAAAATAAAATTTTGTCTCGCATGACTAGAATAAATCTGGCAATGGCTTTGGCACATTTGAAATTATCCTTATTGGATCTTCTCACTGGAGACAAACTTAATTTGATTCATTGTCTAGACTCATGTACGGGTTTCTCATGTGATGGGCAGGGTTCTATTTGTTTCTGTTTAGAGAGCACTTTCATCAAGTAGATCTCTTGCGAAAGCACAAACGTCTTGGGACGCCAAAGAAAAAACAATGCCAAACAGGGCTCGTTCATTAATTTCTTATTGGCAAACTAATTGCTAGTAAAACTTACTATTGTCCAAAAACCTTTGAGAAGGGGACAGAAACAAGATAAAACAACTAGAAGAGGCAACCACAAGTAACATCAAGAGAACTTATGCTAATGAAATAGCGGTTCCTTATCATCTTTAATTCCACCACTAACACTAACAAAGTGCAGTACTGCCATGACTTCCACAATGATATATTGTTGCAGTCAAACGGCTACAGTATATGGAGCATGATGCATTGAAAGTAAAGAACCTTCAGCAAATCACCTACTGAATCACATAACGTAGTACATTTTTAAACCTAGTGACACAAAGATGAAAAAAAATAGAGAATAAAAAAGAGTCGACACCTTGCCTTATCAGCGACGACTGGATATGCTAAATGAGCTGACTTTTAACGGAGTTGCAATGACCAGGGGAGCCTCGGGGGAGTCTGTGACTGCAAACTTGTCATGCATAAAACGACTGTCCACTATGGACTCATCTTTAGGGACTATTTTATAGCAATAGCAGCTCTTCAGGCCTTCTTGGTTACGATAACACTCGTGAGAGCCATTTTTCACTTGTTGGAAGTTCCATATCACGCTAAATTTCCCCACAGTGGCAACCAGATGACGCTCCTGCTTCCCATTCTCTGTGACCTGGCCATTTTTTATATAAAACGCTGTGGTTAGAGCAATCAGTCCTTTTATACACATTACCAAGTAGCAAATCACTCACTGAGATAACTATCTCTTCTGTGTGATGCTTACAATAAGAGCCAGATTTCTTACACCGTGTTGTCGGCACAAGCAAGAAAAATGACTTGTATTTCGGGAAAGAAAAAAAAAAAGGAAAGGAGAGATGCATTCTGCATGACTTGATAATGCACAAGTAACAGCCTGAAGAGTTTCAAGAGAATGAAAACTAACATCTCCAACTTGGAAACATCAGTTTAAAATCTTGGCAATGAGATCGCACTTTATCATTTGTCTGATGAATGAGCAGAAGCAGAGATGCTGTTCAGTTGTACCATGAAATTCATGAAACTATTCATGATTTTGAAGAATACTGACTCAAAGGCTTCTTAATGGAGCCTTCCATTAAAATCACTAATACCATAGTAAGCTATGAAAGAAACTAAAGTATTTAGGGGCTGCAGCCAAACCAAATTTGTATCAAAATTTTGCGGATGAAACAGCAAGCCCGAGGTACTGGTTACTTCATAGAGATTATCATTGTCATCTCACGGCATTCTAATGGCAACCCTTCAATATAACATATCCATTCACACAATATCCAAAATCAATAGAAATCTAGCATTGAATCTTCATGAAAATCTTTAAGGATAATGCATGTACTTCATGAGAAGAATAGGAGATCTTCTTCAATCTTAGAAGCCTCTGAAGATGTGCCAGATGTGAGCACTTACTAGAGTGGTCATATTTCTGGTAAATACTAACCCTCCGATTCTTCCATTTAAGCACTACCAAAATTTCTAAACAAACAACCACAAGGTTCAATGAAACTGTCTAAATCGATCTATCTCATTAAGATGCATAAGCTAGGAAATTCAAATAGACCCATCCGCATTCACCAGATCTGAATACAACAAACAATCAGCTAGATTTTCATAATGTGGATATTGTCTCAAAAAGGACAATCATGATACTGCTTTGAGTTAGCCTAAAACAGCATGAACTCAAACCTTAAAAGTCCAACCCAAATTACAAGACTGTAAGCATCTAATATGTCAACGTGTACTGGCATCAAAATTAAAAACTTAAAAAATGGACGCATATACCATAATCACGGAAGCATTAATATGAGTCCTAGGAACTGGCATAACGTTGATCCACAAATTATCAATCAAAGATTGCAACAACTTAACTGTTTTTTTTTCCTTTTTTGTAAGATGTAACACATAAACAGAATGTACAGGACACCAACATGACAGATTAGCAGCTTATATAAATAAAGGGGACATGAAACGTACCCATGAAAACTGACCGCCACGGAACTTATTATCAACTCCAGCTAAATGAGAATCCAAAGGAGTCAGCTTCAACAATCGTGGAGCAGAGATTCTATTTCCCATTCGACCATTAAAACCAGTCTTTGTTTTTCCATCCTTGTCAGTGAAGAGGGTGCATATAAGAATTAGATATGTATCAGTTGTGCCCAAAATCCATTTTCCATCAAAAGTTACATCCACATGAGTAATCGGTGAGCCAAGGCCAGGGAAAGCAGTCTTTGCCTGTCTCATTGAATTGATTGAGTACAACCTGATCTTCCCATCAAGAGAGCCAACGGCAATGGAACCATCACCAGTAGTGGCAAAGCATTGAAAGTTTGTTCCTCTGGAGAACTGATGCCCTTGTGTCCAGTTCAAAACAGGAGTATTTGCATCAGCAAGATCCTGAACCAAACCTTTCCGATCTCGCATGTCCCACCTACAAAGCCTGTTATCATCAAGTCCCAAGAATGTTGACCCTGTAGGATCTAACTGAGCTCCCTTACTATCATTTACAATATCCCTCATGGTAATATCAGCGCCATCCTTCTCAAACTTCCACTCTGAGACAATCTTCCCAGTCTCGATATCAAGCTGATGTATGCCCCTAGCATGGGGCTTCCCTTCATTAATTGGACTCATCAAAAGCATATTAGTCTCAGCCTTCATAAGAAGAGCTTTCTTTGGCGTAGAATAGGTCGTACTTAATCCATTCCTATGACTACTCCCACTATCAAAATTGACAAATACCCCTTTTCCATGGATTCCATGGCTGAAATTCTTTACCACCTGAATACCCGAATCACCCACCAGGAAACTATTTTCTAGCGCGCCCAATGCCAAGCCCTGTATCCCCCCATTTGAAGCCTCCTCGAATTCCTCCCTCAGATCCTGACTTGGCCGAAGTGGAGTCGCTGACCCCGGGCTCTTTGACAGACTATCCTCCGCATCTTCCCACATCGAATCATCCGCAGCTTCAGGCTTAGCCCAGCCCATGAAATCCTTCCCATACACCTTGATCCTGTTCTGTTCCGTGGCCTCATAACCATAAGTATTCTCAAACAGACAATCCTGATACCTACCCACAAAAGCCCTATAATCCTCATTGCTAAAGAACTTCGCCGCCCAAACACCCCCTGCAACGAAATCGACCCGCCGCTGGTCTCCGAAATACTTCAATTGCATTCCGGCGCCAACCCTTGCTTTAACCTTAGAACCAATCTTCAAAACCCACCAACCCTCTCCCCCATCTCCCTCTTCCTCTTCCTCGTCCTCGCCATCGCTCTCTCCCTCGTGACTAGTCTTCACAAATCTGTAACAAGTGAGCTTTTCGGAGATTACCCATTTGGCCTTCGGGGTGTTGCCGCCGATGTGGAGGTAGAGCTTCACGGCGTGCTCGAGATTGGGCTTCCTCTCCGAGGACGGGGACGAGTACTTGAGCTTGAGGGCCTTGAGCCTGGCCTCGACGTCGTCTAGTGAAGAAGGGGACTTGGCGCGCTCCGCGGAGGACTGCCCCCTTGCGTCCTCGTAGGCGGCGTCCTCGTCTTCCTGGTCGGATTCGCGCTGGCTCCGGGTGTCCTCGGACTCGGATTCGGAAAGGTCGAGATCTTCGCGGCTTTGAGCACCACCCATTTCGGATATCCGATTCTTTCGTCGATTCGAGGAAGAAAGAGACGAGCTTGGTGCGAGTGCTCGACGAGAGAGAGAGAGAGAGAGAGAGAGAGAGAGAGTGTGAGGAGAGCGGGAGGTTCGAAATTTGAAAATGGAGCGGCGAGCGATGCGATTTGGGCAAAAGATCTTTAGGGTTGACCGGGGGTTGTAAGGGCCCGTTTGGTTCAACTTTTGGGGAATGCATTTGCATTTCCCCAAGTATCTTTAGCTGAATGGGCATTTGGTGAAAGCAAAAGCGTTTGGCAAATTGAGTTTTCCGTAATGACTTTGAGCATTTGGTGAAAGTGAATAGCGTTTGGTATATTTGCATTTACAAATAGCTTTTTCTTTTTTCTTTTTTCTTTTTTCTTTTTTTAACCAGACCGGTGGCCGGCCAGATCTGGCCACCGGCGCTGCTGTCCGGCGGCCAGATCTGGCCGGCGGCGACGGCTGGGTTCACGCGAACCCAGGCGTGCGACCTCCGGCGGCGTCGCGCCTGGGTCGCGCGAACCCAGCGTCGCCGCCGGAGGTCGGAGGTCGCGGCGCGACCTCTGGCGGCGGCGACCTCTGGGTTCCGGAGGTCGGAGGTCGCGGCGCGACCTCTGGCGGCGGCGACCTCTGGGTTCCGGAGGTCGGAGGTCGCGGCGCGACGCCTGGGTTGCGCGAACCAGGCATCGCGACCTCCGGCGCGTCGACCTGGGTCG
>MU089537.1:0-130033 GCA_014858505.1 Corymbia citriodora subsp. variegata | reverse complement strand
ACTTCGCCGCCCAAACACCCCCTGCAACGAAATCGACCCGCCGCTGGTCTCCGAAATACTTCAATTGCATTCCGGCGCCAACCCTTGCTTTAACCTTAGAACCAATCTTCAAAACCCACCAACCCTCTCCCCCATCTCCCTCTTCCTCTTCCTCGTCCTCGCCATCGCTCTCTCCCTCGTGACTAGTCTTCACAAATCTGTAACAAGTGAGCTTTTCGGAGATTACCCATTTGGCCTTCGGGGTGTTGCCGCCGATGTGGAGGTAGAGCTTCACGGCGTGCTCGAGATTGGGCTTCCTCTCCGAGGACGGGGACGAGTACTTGAGCTTGAGGGCCTTGAGCCTGGCCTCGACGTCGTCTAGCGAAGAAGGGGACTTGGCGCGGTCCGCGGAGGACTGCTCCCTTGCGTCCTCGTAGGCGGCATCCTCGTCTTCCTGGTCGGATTCGCGCTGGCTCCGGGTGTCCTCGGACTCGGATTCGGAAAGGTCGAGATCTTCGTGGAAGTTGACTTGCATTCTTGAAATGCTGAAGGCTGAATGCTGGTCCCCCCCTGCATTGAGCTTTCAGCATTCCCCAGCATTCCAAATGCTGGCATTTGGCAAATGCAGGTCCCAAATGCTGAACCAAACATTTGAAAATGGAGCGGCGAGCGATGCGATTTGGCAAAAGATCTTTAGGGTTGACCGGGGGTTGTAAAGAGGGAACGTGCCAAGAAGTAGGTCAGCATCGTCTTGAGCTCCCCTGCTTTCCTCTCCTTCTCTTCCTTCAAGTTGTGCCTCGTCAGATTTGATGTGTTTCGATAGGTATCGAATGGGACGCAAATCCCGAGATGTTCCGCGAAGATGGGTACATGTAAAATGAGCGATAGTTATCGTTTAATCCTGCATATTGTATCACGAGTGTTAGATATAGGGATGATTGATTCTTTAATAGGTAAGTTCTAAAGTTGGAATCTAAAACATATCTTGCTTGCCTAAAATTAGTTCTTGACCCTACCTTGTTTTGCTGGTCTGGATTTAGGGTCTACTTGAGAACTTGTTTTTATTTTTTTGTTCGTTTTTTTATTCATTGTTTATAGCAAAATTGTATGAGACTAAGTAATCAAACAATTTAAAGTAAAAAATAAACAACATAAATCTCTATTCACCAAAAATAAAAATCCATAATATGAATACGTAGTCACATATAATTATAAATAATAAAATGTTCAAATGCATAACATAAAAACATAAACTATAAAACTACATTCCCCATTGATCCATAAAAGTTTAGAGGAAGATTAAAGACCGGCAAGACATTCCAAGGAATGACTAAGGACGAATAAATGATGAGATTAGAATTTATGGGAAAAGGAAATTAGGATCTTGGGTTTTTAGCTTATAATATCGAATTCAAAACCAATTCTAAACACATGGTGATTTGGTTCGGTTCACGGACTAGTTATAATCAGTTCCAAAAATTTGGAACTTGTTTCCAAACCAATTCCAATGGGAACCTATTTTCCGAACCTATTTTTTTGACGGCCAGTCCAATTCTTGGGTAAAATCGATCTGATTGCACACCCCTACTTAGATATGGAGCTCGTACAAGAATGTTTTAAAAAAATCTCGACGCTTGCCATGCTTTCCTAATATTTTGCTTTATCTAATTGTGGGGCAAAGGTCCTCTAATTGGTATCTCTATTGCCGTCTTAATAAATCTTAGCTATTGATATTTTAGTCGCAAATTTATATATAAGCTTAATTATTTAAATTGACAGTTTCAAATTTATATTCCGTGGTTTAAGAATGAACACGGGACAAAAGGAATCCATGCCCGCAGATATAGGTGATCATTGGGTAGGCCCAAGTTAAGTTATGCCCTAAATGTTGGCACATGCTCGCCCATCTTAAAGTTTAGCATACGGATCTTTAGGGTGGGCCGAGCGTGGCTTGGGCCCAATAGGAGAGAATCGGAATTTCTCACTAAATGCATTTACCTAGGCCCGTCCAAAAGGTGTTAGAGCCCTTAAGGCTCGAATTGGGCTTGGACAGGATTCGCTTGCAAGCCATTCGACTTGTGATTAGCAAGCCATAGAACAGAACAATATGATATATGTGCTAGTTTGATATGATTTTTTTTGTAAGTAACATAATAAGCTATAGATCTATACAAAGTATTACTCAAAATAATAAAATACTTTACTCGATTTAAAATTAAAGTAAAAAAGAAAACATTTATCATTAAAGCATTATAAAAAAAAAAAAAACAAATATGGACAAGTCAATGAAAGTTATGAAATCTTAAACTTCTCACATTTGAACATAAAATTCAAGTTTATTATTCTGTTAATACTTACGTAATGTTTTCGTCATAATTGAGTTAAGGCTTTATTCGATAAGAACTCTCAAGCTTTCCCCTTGGGACTGATCTAAGGGGTGTTAAAATTAAGAATATTCCGTCGAAATTTCCTATTGAAATTTCCTGTTTAGTCCTTGAAGTCGCTTTTCTCAATTTGTCCTTTATAAGAACAAAGAAATTCTACAATTGTCCTGGCTTTCTTAAATCTTTTCAATCTAGTCCCTAAGGAGGATTTCTTTTTCTTTTTCTTTTTTATATTGACTGCATTAAAATTGTTTCAAATGGGAGGAATACCAATCAAGAACTCCTGAAAGAAGAAGCACTGTGATCTCATTCTCACATAAAGTACGACAACAGAGCATGCGTCAATGCTTGCTTGGACTTTGAACCCGGCCAGTTGGACTCCAAATGTTGTCTAAATATCTACTTATGCGATATAAACAATCAAAATCAAGAAAATCTTTTTTCGAATGGCCGATTTTCCATGAACAAACGGATTACATGTCTTACAAAGGTACAACAGCGGATAGGTTTGATTCTAAATCCTATTATACGACACCCATGTTAAAGTACTTCTAGTTTTCAGGGAATACTAAAATCCCATGATCCTATCTAGCACCGAACCGATATCCCACAATTCCCGATAGGGATCTCGAATCTCAAACTTGCTCGATTTACATTGTATGGAAAATGGATTAAAACTAGTGCAACTTAGGAATCCACAAAGCCCGAGGCGCTACCAGATCTAATATGCTGCCATAACTTGTTACCTCAAGATTCACAAATATAGACATGACCTGTTTGATACCAAAACACGAGGGGCAGTCAGGTATTGTGCGTTTCTTCCAGGGCCATGGAACTTTTGCAGTGAGCAATTGCAGCTTGAATTGCCGCCTGCAACTCTTCCATGGTGCTACGATCAGTTTCCGTCTTTGCAACAAGGCGCAGACCATAATTATCTGGGGATGCCATCATCGATACCGGGACAGAGAAATTTGTCTGCTTGTTCGCAAAGCTTGAACTCCCTGAAATCGTGTTAGGCTCCGGATCGAATCCGGTATCTTCTTTGCTTTCTCCCAAAATTAGCGAATCAGTCATCCTGGAATACCTCTTCAAAGCCTTTCTGAGATGATCAAGCTTTAACCATCTCTTTCTCTTCTCCTTGCCATCTCTATCTTCTCCAGATTTATGTCCTTTTGTCGACCTCAACGATTCGAATAGAAAGAAGGATAAGAATTTCTTCCTCCTCTGCATCACGCCTTTAATCTTGGTCCACTGAGTTTTCTCTCCATTGACCGTGCTCTCGCTGCTGCTGCTGCTGGAAGCATTACTACCTACGACGGTGCTCCGATCATCCAATTCCGTGACGGGGTAAACCGAACGGTTGAAAGGGCTCGTGGGACGTGGTGGCGAGGTAAATGGAGAGAGGAGATGAAGAGGAAGCAAGTGGCCGTGGAAGAAAATGTCATCTGCAGGCGATAAGTCGACCGCCCCCGAGGACCCACTGGGGATGGTGGTCGAGGAAGGGTTTCGAGAGGTCGCGAAGGAGAACTCGGGAGATGATGACAGTGAGGAAGGCGACGACAACGATGAGGACATGGTAGCAGAGGTTGGGGAGTGGTGCTGTGAGAGTGGTCTCCCTTTTCTTGCTTTCAGGTTTCGCTGTTCATAGGTTTCCATGACTTAGAAAGACACTCTCTACTGGAGATTCTTGCAGGGTCTCTATGGATATATTAGGACCGAGAAGAGCATCAGGCGGAACTGCAAAAGTGACTCATCCTCTTGCCACGCAACTGAGAGATAAAGAAACCTTTTCAGCACAATCATAGAACGAAAAACTTTAGAACACAAAAAGAGCAAGAATGCAGCACGTAACGAGCTTATTATTGTACCGTTCTTTTGAAGGAATATATGTCAGCAGGCGCACCACAGCACATTGAGGCTTTAAAAGGATGTTCAAAGTTGCACGATTCAGATGAAGGTGGGGTCCTCGGACCGCCACCCAGATTGGTGGTATTGATGATTTCGGAAAATGAGAGATCGCGAAAAGGATCCAAAATTGACTAGGAAGAAAGGCGACTAGGTAGTGCATCGTCGGGTATGTGTCTTTTCGCACGAGCCAATTTGCGAGAATGTCACGGCCACACAGACAGAGACGTGGTGCAGGTGCAGGAGCACACGTTTCGAGAGGAATCTTTGACAAAATAAACTGCGAGCTGAGAACAGACACCACCCTTGTGCTGTTTCTGTGAATTTTTCCACATGAGGATCGCAATCATGCCGAGAAGAAGAGGGCACTGTGCGACCCCCCCCGCGTTTGTCAACGAGAGCGATAATGCGAGAGGGTCCATGATGGTCCATGATCTACAAGGAAAGTAAGTTTTCTAAAGCTCAAAATGGACCTTTACTGAGCTAAACAGATCCCTCCCCACTAGGGCAAAAAAGAAAAATTCATTCATGATTCGTCGAAAGGTGCCATCCTTATCCTTGATGGAGAGGAAGGTCGGTCCCAAATCGTGACGACATGCTTACAAAAGGGCAACACAAGCTGTAGCAGCCGCGTTCATACCCGGAAAGTCTACACATCAACAGGGAGGCAAGAAACAAAATGCCGTGCGGGTCTTGAACGTATCCGGGTCACAGTCGATTCGTGGGAGAAAAAACAAGAAACGTTTGGATTTGAATGGACTTTGAAGTGCACGAAAGACGGGGAAATCTTTGTGTTAGGTCAGATGGTGGACCCTGCCGTGCACGTGTACAATGGCAACGCATCGAAAGCACAGAGGAAACCTTTTCGTTCCCGAAGTCGTCAGGGTCAGCATAACTCAATCATGGAGGCATCGTAGCGTAGAAAGATGGTTAACTTCTTTTATCTTTTTCCCAACTTCATCAGGGAGCCATTCAGGTCATCCTATCTTGAAACCTCATGGGAACAGAGGATAAAGCAACCATAACAGTAAAGTCCCCCGCACAAACACGTCATAGTAACCCTCCAGCTTTTTCAAGTGGAGAAGGCTTTCACTGAACTTTTCTCATCATCCTGCATGGTGTTCTTCCGAAGCGCCATTTGCAGGAGGGAAACACAAAAAAGAAAGCATACAAACATACAAGGGAGGGTGATCCGATAGATTATAATTGGTCGTGAAGTGAAAGTGGATACTTGATTTCTTGTTAGGAGATAAATCCCCCAATCAGAAGCGACATAACAGTATTGACGATTTCAAGATATATTGTAGCATGGTTTGTGGCAATTGAAAGAGAGATTGCTGCCAAGAAGTAGTTGTCAAATGTCAATGTTTTCACGAGCCACTTCTGAGGCTTATTAATCTTGTTTCGCATCAGAAAGGGAACAAAAGATTTTCCTACCAAGATCAATCTTTTGAAATGGATATATTACCGATAAATCCAAGTACAAACTAGCGACTAGCTTGATACTGAGCCTTCCTGATTGTTGTCAGATGAAATGTCAGATGCTACGCAACTTACAACGTACTCCTTACTACTAGTATTTGATAAATGCTCCAAACTATATCCATTAGACAGGACAGTAAAAGAGTTAAGAATTGGATGATGAAAGTGCTTTGATGGAATCGAGTTCATCAGATTTGATTGAACAATGCATAAACAAATTTCATGAATTTAGTTGCCCATAACCTAAAGCTAACTGTCCAAGCAACAGAAGCAGCATTAGTAAAATGGACGAGAAAGCTTCAACAGCCTGATTTCTATTCAATGAAAAAATGTCACTACCCAACGAAGTACAATACAGATGCAACTCTTGCTAGGAATTATCAATTCCCCATATCTATTCCACAAACTGACTTCCCTACTTTTCAAAAAGGAATAACAAAGCGCCAATCATTCAGGAAGCCGATTGGGCACATGAACCCTCATCAAGCACCCTCGACGTTGATATTACAGTGGAGATTGGGTAAACTTGAATGTTAGCTCTACAATTGGAAGAAACAGTGTACAGCGGAATGAATTCAAAATCAAAAAATTAATTACCTCTGGCGTATCATTAGGACAGCCAAACTTATGACAGCTGTCCACATACCCTGCAAAGAGGCTGGTATCGTGCGTCTCTCAGTTTTGAAGTCAGAAACTGGATACTTGGGAAACTATCAACACTCTTGATCTTCTGATTTGGTCCTTGGAACCTTACATTGAGCTCCCAATGAGCTCAGAAGTAAATTTCAAAATGCCCCAGGCAAACGCTCAAAGTGATACTGAAGGAAGTTAGCTTTTCTCCCATTTAGCATATACTTTCGGACATCTGTCAGTCACTTGCAGAGTCAAAGGGGCTCACTAATCACTTCCGCTACTATGTCTGGATGACCCATCTGAAAGCAAGTTCAAACAAAACGTGATGAAAAGGGATTCATTGATGCTATCAAGCAATTTCTCAGAAAAGTAAAATTAGAGATAGGAGCACAAAGGAGAGAGTACCTCCAAATGGTCTTCTCCCTTCCATGGCTTCTTTTTTCTCTTGGCAACTCAAGCAAAGAAAAGGTCCATCCCATGGTCTCAGTTTTCCTGGATTTGATGAACCAGCATGTATGGATATACCCTCTCCTGGCTTTAGCTCTACTTGACATACAGCACACATGAACAGCTTAAACATGTTGCATAGGGGGTACTTTGTATCTAGCCTGCATTTTACAAGCATTTCTCAGTCAAAGTCACATTGGCCAACTAACAGTCAAAGAAACATTGATACATCATGCAATCACAGTTAGGCCTACATGAGTGGTCCACAAAATTATTCTCAAAAATAGATCTATTGTCATGACTGAAAGTGAAGTTCATGGTGTATACCTTTCAGAGAGCATTGCAGATCCGTCCTCATATAACTCCTCTACTACGTCTGGCTCAATATATTCTTGATCAATCTGAGAAGATGATTCGGATGACCTTTTACGAAACATAGACTTGAATACTCCTTTTCCTGGCTTCCTCGGTGGTGGCAAAGGAGCCATTGGTTTCTCTTGCGGTAATATATCAATAACAATGCATGTTGTATCATCTCGAAGTCCTTTTTCATGTAAAGATTCCTGTAAGAAAAGAGGCCGTGAGTTAACATCTAACATAAAGTACATCAGGCTATGTCACATACCAGATACAATTTCACCACACAGCATATACCACAAACAAATTAAATATCAGTCTATTAAGTAGGGTTAGCAATATGAATGCTTCCAATCCCATTTCACTTTGTCTCAAGACTTCTGTAAGATTTAAGTGGTCCATATCTTTTCTTATAATCTCCTTCCACGTCTTTTTATGTCTTCCCTCTTCCCATTTAACCTGAGTCTCCATCTCATACCCACATCTTCTCAATAGAGCATCGGAAGGCCTCCCGTTTCAAATATATAAGCCTTGTCACATAACATTTACTGTGGAAAAATTATAAAGTTGGGGTGACTGTAACTAACAACAGATGTCAAGGTAGTATGTGCAATCGACCCTAATTCCTAAAATTTGATAAAAACTAGAGAGCCCATTGCGTAATCAAACAAAAAAGAAAAGGTAATACATATTGTACAATAATTTTAACTAAAGCAAAATGGTCATTGGCCTGGGATAAAAAAATCACAAGAATCAGATAAAACAAGAGTATCTTGGGTATCTGACATTAACAATTATAATAGAAAATAGAATTTGTTTATGTTCATCAAGAGGGTACAACAAGGAACTCTTCTGAGTACATATTGCAGTATGTATGGACTGCATTTACACTTACTTGCAATCATTTATCCAGACCATGTTGCCAGTTAACCAGAAGTACATTACTGGGAACCAGTTTCAGACATTATATGTTAGTGACACAGGATCTTCTCATGTTACATCAATGAAAATTTCTGCATGCAACGTGTAAACTTGTTGCAGATTCTGACCTCTGACTATCATTTTCCAGTATGGTTATTGAAAATTATATTTTCCTTGGGAATGTGGGTTCAGCATTAACTGGAAGGATCTTTCTGTAGGCACATAGCACTTAGCATTGTTCAATAGGCATGTAGCACTTATCAATCCTAACAAGAATAAATAAAGAAATCTTTTGGTGGAAGTTGGACTGCAATCATACTTTGACAATCTGTGCAGCAGCAGCATCTGGTGGCATCCCACGACAACAATCAAGTGCTGCCTCTGCACTTAAAGCATCCCAAACACCATCACTGGAAATAATTATCCTACCTCCAGCAGTAGATAGCTGCAAAAATCATTTAAACAGAAGGAAAATAACCATCACGGAAAATCATGGAACAAACTTTATACTGGTCAATTAGAAGGCTAAACATGCTTTATAGTACAGTTTACTGGAAGTAAAGGGGAAAGAGGACAGCTTGAAAATGAACACCCCAAGAAATAAGAATTAAGTCAAAAAGAGAATTATAAAGATGAAAAGGTGATGCCAAAGGGCAATAATGATGGCATCATGAATTAGTAGGCCACAAAATACAATAGTTCTATCACGAGAACAACTCAGTGAAATACCTTTCCTAAAAAAATGAGGTAATAGTCTTTTGGGCAAAAAAATAAAAAGAGATAGAAGTATTCTCAAACTCATTGATTATAAGCATGATCAACTGGTGCCAACCAATCCACAAAGGACATTATATTCATAGACAGCCTCATATTTAGGAGCTTCATCTCTTTATTCCCACAGATTTTATTTTTTTTGGGGGGGGGAGGGGGATTTCAAAGCTTCAGCAATCCTTATAGGTGTAGATAAAAGTTGTCGACAGTAGGATTTGTTGTTTATTGGAGCCTTAAATAGGGGTTTCACAATTTATTACTTTTGGTCTTTGGTCATCTCTTGTATTTAAATCGGACTCGTACAATTATAGAATAACTGTTTGCTTTATATAGATGAAACACGAGTTAAATCTCTTTCACATGACTAAGTTAAATTCTCCAAGAAAGCATTCTTTTAACTCAAGTCTTCTATGAATAAGTCACCCCCCTTCCAGCAGATATGTCTGATGATCCAACAATGTGGAGTCAATTTAACAACATATGCATTGAAAACATATTACTATATATGTAAGAATGGAAAATTAGCAGTATCAACAATACCTACACCAAATAAAGAATTCTTAACACAGAAAATTCTCAGAATTCTATATAATAGATAAAATTTAAGCACACAGCCCCCTTAAACTGGAAAAGTTAAAAAAGAAGCCTCTCTCTCTTCCTTTTTTTTTTTTTTTAAGTACAAACCTTCACTTGCTTTACATAAGGAACGGGAACAATGTACTCGCCCACATCCATATCTCCTATAGATCGGGAAAGACACAAACCACCCGGCCAACATCTCAAAGGACCAATCTACAGAAAAAGTACATGAGGTTAGTCAAATCAGCAACAGAGTGTCCTTCAAATTGATGCATGCTAGTAATCCATAAGAGGAACCCATATCTGCATAATTTTTCAATGACACAATCTTGTAAGCAACCCTTATATGAAAATTCTAATCTTTAAAACGAAATTCTCTATTTACACCAAATTTTGATGTTTCATAGTTGCAGTTCCAATCAATGGGACACCTTCATACCAAGCAAGACATATGCAAAGACACACTTGCATTCAGTTTACTGCTTGTCGTAATTGCACCATCACAATAAAGAATGACAAAGACTGAAGGGACCTCACCTCAGCACCACCTCCAGTGTTAAGCCGACCCACTTCACCTCCACTTGCAGTAATGCGAATCCTCCTAAGATACCATCAACATCGAAATTAGATAAAAAAGAGGCAGAGGTCGAGCAAGGATAGATACATTATTCCAGGAGAATGAATGACAGTTAAAAATTCAAAGTTCTGTTTAAACATACTCCTCTTCGTTGCACTCAAGCCGATGGTCTGCTGACAAATAGTAAATAGTTCCTTCAGCAGATTCAAGTATACAACGAGAATCACCAACCGAGGCAACAGTTATAACCCACCCTTCGATTATCAAAAAGGTGACAGTAGTTCCTGAAGTTTGTGCTGCAATATGAGGACAAAAAGTTAAAAACCTATCTCATTGTATCTCTCATACAGGAAAAAAGAAGAAGAAGAAGAAGAGAGAGAATGGCACTGTGCATGTCCAAACAGATGATAACATGATTATATCTGCATCATGAAAATAACACCTCAGCAAAACCCTACAATACCTAATAACCATAAGGTGAAACTTTGTGACAGATAAATTAGACTATAATTGCAAATTGGGCCTTGACTCCACATATTGTTGAACACTTAGATTTACTATTGGAAGAAACTCCTACCTCTCGCCTGGAAGTCTTTATCTGTCTTGACAAAGCCTGCCACAAGGGCTCTTGGCAGTGCAGTTACCCACTCATCTCTATTAAGATCTGACGGCATTGCTGCTAAAACATTATTGAGGAGATTTTCCTTCGAATAGACAGCAGCTGCAGACCCATTGTGTCCATCAAATAGCTGCAAAATGAGAAGTCGGAAGGATTTAATCAGCAACTTGATGGTTGCTCATCTAGAGCAGCTGTTGAACATTAGGTTATTCTCAGATTTCAACAAATAAAAGAAGAATCCAGGAATCTACATGGACCCTGAATACCATATCCAAAACAAAAGAATACAAACTAAAAAGATATCAGCCAAGAGGAATAGTTCAAATAAGAAAGAGTAGTTCTGTGCTTTCAGGTATTATCTGCCTAAGAAAATAAAGAGTGTGTGGAAAAAATGAAGCAAGCATGGACTAGAACATGCCAGAAATTGGATTCCCTCTTATCGTAGCTGCTACCTAGCAATCAGCCTCACATATGAAGCAAGCTAAAACATAAATTTTGACAACACCCAAATGGGGCTTAGACCAAATTCAGTTGACTTTCAAGCAGGACTGTGGGCAAGGACAAAGTTTCATGTTCCAATAGACATCCCTTTGGCCTACCTGCTTATCTTCCTACTTATTATTGCTTCTGTTATCAGAGTCATGCGCATTTTACAAGAACAATGACTAACGTAGTACTTTTTTACTTATTAAGAAAAAGGAACAACATAGCACTTAGATCGCCAGCACAGGCTAAATGAAAGAATCAATATGCAAACTCTCGCATCAGAATAATTGTATCATCCGTCATAAATGCACAAGGGTGATAAAGAAAACACTTACGGCGAAAACAGAATAAGTAGTGACCCCATCTCCAACAATTCTTTGGCACTCGGTCTTAAGCAGCGTGTAGTCCTCCCCTTTCTTGCTCTGGCTAGCCTGTCCATGCACAATCTCCGGTCTATCGATCTTTTCGCTCGCCAATTCACGCTTGAGCAGCACTGAGAGCGGCACCGTCTGATGTTCGCTCCTAGTGGACATTGTCTCGTTCCTGCTCCAAAAGTCTCAAAACGGTCGGGCCGATAACATCCACCGGCTCCTCAATTCCCGTCCGAAACAGCTCCTACAACACCAACGACAACAGCAACAACACAAACCGATCAAACAGCCGGCGCGCGCAACTCCTCGCCTGCGATCTATCAGATTGCCGAAAGACCCCCCGGCATTTCCGAGAATGCCATTCCGAGATCTCGAAAGAAATCGAATGCCAAAACAGACCGCCACACGACCTCCCAAAGAAACCACCGGCAATGACGATTAGCAGAGCAGCACATTAATCATTCCCACGAGTAACAACAAAGATTAGACCCGAACGCAAGGAGGAAGAAGAAGAAGAAGAAGAAGAAAACAAGAAACGCCCCCCCGGACATTAAAATCGAAGTCAATGCACGCAAAGAACGGGATTGAGCCGGACACCCCGAGGCGAAGGAGAGCGGCGGCGGCGAGCCGGGACGGATTCCGGCCAATGGCGGAGGACGACGGCGAGGAAATCGAAGATGCAGAAAACCGCGTACGGAAGAAACGAAGAAGGAGACCATAAGAGAGAGAGAGAGAGAGAGAGAGAGAGAGAGACCAAGCATTTACTCGGCGATCAAGCGGAGGCGGCGAGGGAGGCGATCGCGAGGGGGATTGGTCGTCGCTGCGATCGAGAAACGCGGATCCCGGCGAGCTGCAAATATTCCATAGTTTTTAGAGAGAGAAAGGGAGGGAAGAGAGAGAGAGAGGGAGAGGGAGAGGGAGAGGGAGAGAGAGGCTCGGTTTGCATACGGAGTGCAATAGAAGCTGCTGTCCCCCCCGCGGTCGTTTTTGCACTCATTATGTCTTTCACGAGCCGGTCCGATGACGTGGCACCCTGCGGCTCGAAACGCGGTCGTTTCGTCTCGCCTGATCGGGCCTCCTTTTTTTTGTTTTTTTTGTTTTTGGCCCTTTCGGAGCCAGAGCGGAGCTGAGCTGCTTTCCGTTCCCTTGTCTGGAGAAATGGGAGTTGGGACGGGGTAGGAAAATGTGTGCGTGATTGCGGCTTCACGGTAACTATCGTGAGCCACGGAGAATTGGGTTCTTTTATCTTTTTTTTAATATCACGGAAAATTCAAATTTAATTTTTTAACTATCAATAAATTCCAAATTCAGTACACCCTCTATTAATTTATACTAAATTGGATTAATACCGGGAAAAAATCACAAACCGTTAGACATGTGCTAAACGAAAGGTAAAACGCCAAATTAGTACACCCGTCAACTGTTACATGTCATCCAACTCAGTAATTCGAAAGTAATTAATGGAGAGTAAAATTATCACTGATGTATTAGTTTAGGATTTTTTATGACTAAAAAATGAATTTAAGATAAATTTATCACATATTTTTGAATTTGAGAATTTTTGTGGTATTAACTCTTTTTTTGGATAATTGAGAAATTGATAATGTCCTTTTGTATATACTCAATGAAACCTTTTTTAGCTTCTTCTTCTTCTTCTTTTCTGCATGTACCTAAATTTGCGTACTTATTATCCATTATGAATATTAGTGTTTATTTGCCGAGCAAAAGAAAAAAAAAAGGATGTCGATTTCATATTTAGTCCGAACATCGTATCAGGTGAGTGTTATTTTTTCTGCTTAATTTCGAAACCAAAATTGAAACGGTTCGTGCTAATGACTTGCTAATGAAGCTCGGCTTAGCATTTTGCTTGAGAACAATGTGTGAAAAATGACAATTTAGACACCACATTATTATTTAGCAACTGATACATCTATTCCAATAGATTGAGACCAATAACTAAGAAATCAAAAAAATTGCTCACCATAGAAGTCAATACTTATATTACTTTCATAATCATTTCTCATTGATTAAAGAGATTGAACCGAATTGTTGGAACGTATACAAAAAGTAATATTAAGGATTGGCGCGACCCGTCCTTTGTAACATGTTATGTTACATTCATGTCAAATATGTGAATAAGATACATTTTATTAATCGTGTCAGAATTTTGAGATTCCAAATACTATATGTTTGTTCAAATTATGTGGATTAATATTTTATAGAAAAGAACCTTTTGAATGAATTTCAGAAAGTGTGAAGGCACACATTCTTCACATCCAATTAGGATTAGTAATGGGATGGGGCTGAGCGAGGATCGATATTCCCCGTCCCACCCCATTTTGTGCCACCAATACTTTTTTCAAAAAGATTTTGGACAACAACAAAAAAATCTAATAAATTGATGAGGTAGTGATATTAATATAGATATAATATAAATTATTAAAAATTTGGCCTTTTCAAGAAAGTTTACTTAAAATTATCATTGAAATTTAATTTATAAAACATTTCTAAAATAAAACAATCTACTAATATTTAACACCAAGAGCATTGTCGAAATTAATAACTACAATAAACGCACGAGGCGGGTTAAGTCAGAGGGGGTCCCTATCCCTATCTCCGGTCTAGGTCCCGTGGCAGTTGGGTAGGTCCTTATTGGTCATCAGGAGTCCCGTCGCCATTTTTTGTATAAGAACATAGCGTTATATTGAGACGATTAATGTGTCAAGATATTTTATCAACACATACAAAGCATGTCGTGAATGGGCTAAAAAAAGGTCAACCCTAAACAAAATCGCACTTGTTGTTCACTGATAAAACGAACAAATCCATCCGATATTCACAGTACCAATACGATTATAATCGATTATAATATTCTTAATTATGCTACTTATTATCCTCACACGCGTGCGCATATATATATATATATATATATATAAATACATATGTATATGTACATATAGCATATGAGAAGAAGATTAAGAGTATGATTACACCATGATTCCCCAATAACCTAATCATGACATTGCAAGTTAATGCACTCGATGCGAGCCCCATCTTGCTCCTGCACAAAAAAAAATTTAAAAAGAAGAAGAAGAAGTAGTGAGGAGTCAATCAAGCAAAGCGGGTCCACGATAGGGAGCGGACCCCACCACGCCTCATCTCGGAAGGGCCGACTTCAATCAGCCAATCAAGGAATAGCTGTGATTGATTTTGGTGGACATCACATAAAATATTCTTTTATTATTATTATTATTATTATTATTATTATTATTATTATTATTATTATTATTATATATAGAAAATATAAAAACTTCTTATTATATAAATAATCCAATATTAAAAAAAAAAAAAAATCACAGGCTGGCGCCGGTTAATCGAAGAAGGGCCAAGTGCGTAGCGCACGACGACAAGCGAACTCAGTCAATCATACCGAATTGGACAAGCAATTCTCAAATCACGGTAATGATAATTCATCAATCAATCAATCAATTAATTAATTAATTAATTAATTAATTAATTAATTGCCGGTTCTCGAAAGCCCATTTTGTTTTCTTGTTGTATCGTGCTGAAAAAGACATCATACCCAACGACAAAAAATGTGTATTTTTTTATTATTTTTTGGGCATAGGTGAGTGACAGCTGAAAAATCTTGTGGATGTTTCCAATCTCTCTCTCCCTTCCCTTCCGAAATCAAAGATTGAACCGAGCATCACGCTGGACCGAGCGTCACGCTACCGTCGTCGACGCCAAACACCTCGTCACGTCGGCTAAGTTACGAGGATGTTTTGATGTTTTCGCGTGTCGCGTGACTAATGATTGAAGTTTTTTTTGGCTATATTTTTGTCGTGATAGTTAGAACTTAGTTGTTACACGTTAAGCGACGTTGTTAGCGTTGTATGGTCAAACGTGTGGGAGGGGGCAATCGGCCTATAGTAGTTCCCCTTCAAGGGTAACACACTCGTCGTGACTAACCTATACCACTCATGACCCGAAAGTTTAAGATTTACGAGCTCGTCACTACTGCCCCACTTGAGATGCTAGTTGCCAAAATGTTTCACTTAATGCAAATAGACAACATAGCATGACCGCTCAGCAGTTGACTCGTGATATTAATCGAAGTCGTGATTTCATGGGAGACAACTGGCTTCTCTGTCGCCAATCGATATATTGGTAGTGTTAATTTAATTGGAAGTTAAATGGCTCATTAGTGCATCTGATAGGTGATTTGACGTTGATTTTTTCGTGAGGAGTGTTGAATCGGTCATATTTCATGTCAATTGACTACGTGAATCGTACTTGAGATTTTTCTTTTCGATGACGTTGTATACGAACAGAAGTGATATTTATCGCTAAAAGTCAATGGTGGATTTAATAAAAGTAACAAGCAAAAAAATCTCCATCCAAACTCATTGGCCTTATCTCCATCCCACACTCTATAGAGCTCTCAAGAGTATAATTTTTTATTTTCTCTTCACTATTGATAGACCTAATAAAGACTGTCACAGAAAGCAAGGTTCATGTAAAGCTTTCATTTTAGGAGGTTTATTTATTTATTTATTTATTTATATACATGTATAAAAAAAATAAAGAATAGGGTATTTACTTAGTTGGAAAAAAATATAGATAAAAGTCGGATGATGGTTGGGCTTTTTGACGATGCACGTCGGAGGAGGGTTGGTGGGCCCAGATTTTACCCGGTCCTCCGATTGACTTAACTACTCCGCTTGACCCCCCCGGAATCACCGGCGCCAATCAGACCAATGCAAAGAGAGACCCGTGCCCCACGCCGAATCGCATCCCCTGACCCCCACGCCCATCCCCCGCGCGTGAGCGCCACGAATGAGGAAGCGCCGTGGCAGTCGGCGGCTTTCGGCGGTTCCGATCCAGACCTTAAGCGAGATAGACGTAGCAATCGATCGAGATTTTATGTTTAGAGCTGTACATACCTTTGGCTCTTTTGAATTTTTTGACGTTTGTTTCACTAAAAATAAATTATTTAGGAAAAATATTTTCAATCAAAAAAAAAAAGTCTTTTAAACTAGGAGATAATGTTTTTGACTTTTTAATATGAGGAAAATATTTTCCTTACTCACTTTTTTTTATTTCACACTCAAGTGAACATTTCCATCTTTTTTTTCATTTTAAAAAATTCAAATTTTTCTTTTTCATTTTTCTCATTTTTTTTCTTTCTTTGTTTTTTATTTACTTCTATCTTGGCCGATCGCCGGCCATGACGATGATCGGTGCTCTAGCTTGCCACTCACCTTGGTCATTGATCTAGCAAGCGACGAGGGCCTTGAGCATCAATCTGGCTAGAGGCGAGGGCCTCAAGCGCCAATTTGCCCAATGATGAGGGCCTTGAGCTTGCCGCTCGCCGCTTGCCTCTCGCCATAGCGTTGATTTGGCCAGCAATGAGGGCCTCAAGTGCCGATCTAGCCAATGGTGAGAGCCTCAAGCTTGCCTACCGATGGCAAGGGGTGAGGTCGAACGCCTCTAACTCACTGCTCTCCCCAACGCCTTAAGCTTGTCGCTCGCTAGATCGGCAAGCCAAGTGAGTGGCGAGCTCAAGGCTCGCCTTCAACCAGGCACTGTGACTGGCACCTGACTAAAGAAGAAGACAAAAAGAAAAAGAATATAAAAATCGACTTTTTAAAAATAATTAAAAAAATTTAATTTTTTTTTAAAAGAATGACTAAAGGAAAAGATTTTCCTTACCGAACAGAGGACAAGTTTTTTTTTTGTTTCATTTTCAAGTTTTAGCCGAATACTGAAAAATAATCACATTTTTTTGAAAAACGACTTCTTGGAAAATATTTTTCAGAAATGCTATATTTTTCATAAAACAAACAAAACCTTAGTCCAATCAAATACAGGTCATCTATGCTCACGACTAGAGGCTTCGGAAGAAATTACTTCTAAATGGATATTTCGACCCTAAATAGTTATATCGAATAGGAATGAAATTTGAGATCTCATGCTTCTTAAATTTTTCTACTTCTCAATTCTTACTATATAAAAACAAATCAAGAGAATAACGTGCTCCATATTTACTTATACTTTATGTGTGCAAATAATATTTGACAAATTATTTGTAAAATGTTGCACATTTCGTTTGTGCTGAGGTGGCATCCTAGATGAGTTTTGAGTTTTGACATACTTGACTTATTTCGCCTCCTCGATCCAATCAGACCACGTTGTCATTCAAATTAGGGGTATCAAGAACCAAACTAAAATGGAAAATCGAACCGAAATTTCGTATGTTTTTAGTTCGATTCGGTTAACTGAAAAATAACCATTAACCTTTTCGGTTCGGTTCAATTTTCGGTTTGGTTCGGTTAATTGAACTGAATTGGAATTCTTAATAAAGATTGAATAATCTCTCTTATTTATCATCTCTTCTTTACTTAAATTTCAATAAACAAAGTAAAAATAGGAAAATCGAAAAACCGTCCCGAACTGAACCGCATTTTTGGTTCGGTTCGTATTTGGTTCGGAACAGTATCATTTCTTATCGGTTTGGTTCGGTTCGATTCGGTTTTTCTAAAAAATCGAACGGAACTAAACCGTTACATCCCTAATTCATATCGCAACAGGGGGATTCTTAAGAGAGTACACATTTTTTTAATATAAAGTAACTCCACCAAGTAGGAATGGAACTCGAGACTTCACGCTTCTTTTTCGTTACTACTTCCCACTATTTAACAAGCAATCGAGAGAGCTACGCATCGTCTTTTTACCGAATCGAATGAGCATGTTTGTTTACATGAATTCTATGTGACTATAAAATTTTTTGTGTAAACACGTCTTACATGACATGATGTTACCAAAAAATTTATTGCTATCGGCGTATTATTACCAAATGACGTGACTAAAGTATTTATGACACTACTTAAAACAAGAAAGCCTTCAAACTTATAACACAAGACGTGCGCCATGTTTGAAGATGATGATGCGCGTTATATATAGAGATAAATGCACTTAAAACGTGTAACTAAATTTTAAAATATTTAAAAAGTACAATCAAATTTCAAAACATGTCATGAAAGTATAGTTGAGTTAAAATTTTTTTAAAAAGTGCAATCGGCAAATTATAAATTTGACAAATTTTATGATTTGATTATATTTTTTAAAAAATTTTAAGATTTAATTATACCACACGACAAAATTTTAGAATCTAATTGTATTGTGATAAATTTTAGGACTGTTAAAGGCACTTGCCCCGTTACGCTTGCATAGATCACGTCATGGTGGCGCGCGTGAGAGTTGGCACTCTCTTGTAGGCGAATATAAGACGAAAGTTCACGCTGGGATCCCGTGTGGACCCCCGCACCAGGAGCGCCAGGTAAGACGAGACCAGAACCTCGCCCCACTGCCAGATACGTCTCGGTTCATCTCTTTGCTCTTTCGCCCTTCTGCTCCTTGACCTTTTCCCATTTCATGTTCCCATTTTCGGGCGACGTGAGAGACATTGCACGGACGTTTGCTGTCTTGTTCGTCACGTTCGAATCGACCCGCATGATCATTCGCATGCGAATTGGCCTAATGTATTGTTTGGTGGTCATTAGTTTAACTTTAAAAGCGCACGGAGATTGGAAGTGGGCACGCACGTTCTCCGTCCTTAGCTGGAAAAGGCGAGCGGGCCTTTTGGTATTTGACGAGCCAAGTGGAGCTATCAGAACAGCCTGTGTTTCTCCCCCCCAACCCCACAAACTCACCGCGTTCTCAGGCACCCGCGAGCAAGCAAGAACGCAGCGGTCAAACCTGGGGATTGTCCGTTGCGTGTTCAGACTCAGGGAAATGTAGACAGACGAAAAGGGTTTTCCAATTTGGATTGGCGCGAATCTAGTAAGTAAGCCATTCCGATTCTAGCGAGATCTAGGCTGTCGAACTAACTCGCGTGGGGATGCGGCGCCGGCGAATCTGACCAGTTCCTAATTTGCACCTGTCTATGGTGTTGAACCTGGAAAAGAATCGTGGAAAAACAGAGGAGGATGCAACTGTTTCTGGGAATTGCAATTGGAATATTCTTTGGACAGTGTGTCTTGCTGAACTGCGGAACTATAGACTAGACGACTGCCAAGCAGAGCAACAGTATGATCAATTTACAAGCCAGAAACAGACCTACAGCACAACTAATTCACTAGCTAATTTGATCGATTGGTATCTATCGCTAGATTAAGTTACATTTCGCCTCCTGTGACCAAACAAGGACCAACCCAACAGCAAAATCTCGTAGCCCAGGATGACCTTTCTATGCACCGTGCAACCTGCATCAGAGAAACTCATATTGACAGTGAGAGAATGTTCTTTCTTTCTTGTTTCTGGGTAAAAATAAAACTTCTGTACTCAAGTCGAAAGCTTGCTGCAGTGTGGGAAATTGATATGAGTGTCAATATCAGGCTAACATTAAGAACATTGCCCAGAAGAGAACCATTCAAAATGCAACAAGTTCAGTGTAGGAACAAGATTTCAGACTTAAAAAAGAACATTAATTGAAGTTCTAAGCAGCCGTGGCTAAACTCCATTATAATGTTTAGAGCCCAAATTCACAACTACATGGGGTTTATAGATTTCCAGCAAAGGTGGGAACAATCTATTATGATGGGGGCTTGTCTCAGGTAAAATCTTTATTTGGTAATCATAGACCAAAAATGATCAGATAGTCCTTATGATCTTTTGAAACAAGTAAAAGCATTAGGAAAAGCTCACAAGTTGAGTCAGTTCAGACACAAGAACCATCCGTCGTTACCATCACTATCCCAGATACAAAACATACTTTATGTAGGAACTTCAAAGAAATGAGTTCTCATGTTTTAAAGAACTCAGCACTTTGAGGTTTAAAACACTGTAGGAAATTTTATTGAGGAACTTCAATGAAATGAACTCTCATGTTTGAAACAGCTCAGCACTTTGAGATTCAAAACACTATAGGAGGCTTTGCTTTTGCTTAAAAAACTGCTTCTGCTCGTCTGAAAGGAGACTTCTTTTTTTTTTGCAAAAGAAAGTGAACATACATGAGTGAAGTCTAGTTTGGAGATGCTAAAACATAATAAAAAGAAGAGCTGTCTCTTTGTGAACTTGCTAAACTTCAGAGAAACATCCAAAGAATGACTGCAAGCACAATACGAATTTACTCTTTAGGCAAGTAGTGAACTCGCTACCTACCATTATATGTCCAAAATCTGACTGCAGAGCAACCATGTTACTAATCTATTTAGGGCTCCTCACTCTTGTCGAAGCCATTCACTCGTATGATGTAAACCTGAAAATAGAATGTAAATGGCACTTCACTTACATGGCAGCCAAATGATATAGCACCATTCAAGAGGAAGTAAAACATCCTAGGCAATGATACACATGCTATTCACAGTTAATTTTGTGTTTAGAACAGGATTTGTTGATGGCTGTTTGTACTAAGGAATGCCAAAGACACATCTCTCCTTAAATCTATACCCATGATCGTCTTAAATCCTCATGCATTCTAGAATCTAATAAAGACACATGGACAATCTATTCTATAATCTATCAATGTCTTGGCAACACTTGGAGTACACTTGCATATAAATTCAAAGGTCGGCTCTATTTTAGTGCCTTCTTAATGAATCAATTTACTAGTTGGTCTACGACAAAAAGGTTAGAAAGCAAGAAAAGATCACTTTCAAGTCTCAAATACAGTCTCATCATTACTACCTTCATTGTGGTTGGTTTAATTAACTGGAAAACAACAGCATCTCCATCAGTTAGCTCATGAGCTACAGCGAACCCTTTCCATCCTCCACTGAGTCCTGTCTTCCGTGCCAAATATATCGTAGGGAATTCTTCACCATCTTCATCAACCAACGTGATGACCCCGTCGTTCCTAGGAAGGCTCGTCTTGCAAAAGTGGACAGAAAGGCCCTGCAAACAAAATGACGTGAGAAAAGAGGAAACCAAATTGTTGATTAATGTCGCAAGATCCCTCCTCAATTCCAGGACGCCACATGTATCAGATGCTGCAGTCGGGACAAAATTGAGCAAAGGGAATTGAAATCAAACAAAGTAAAAGTGGGAAACGAATTAAACTTTGTTACCAGCCAAAAACCACCAGAGATATGAGATGGGAGCATGGATTTGACTAAGGTGGGATAGTGAGGGTCTAGAGTGGACTGCAATTGCTCTGCCTTCTCTATTGCATATTCCCTGGCCTCAGCAGAGGCATACACCAAATTGAGCGGATCCCTCCTCTTATAAATCCTATCGATTTTCATAAACAATTTGGTAATTTTAACAGTGAAATATGAGGACTTTTTACTATCTTGGAAATCATCTGGCAAAATTACAAGCATAAAAATGAAGGAAATGATAAAATACCTTCTGGGCACTGCCACCCGATCAACCACCACCTGAACCCAAGAACAAAGTTTGAAACTTTATGATCAAAACCGGCTAAAAACCGCGCCAAGCCTGATACGATCGAGTGACTTTTTTCCATGAAAAAAAATGCGAAACTAAGAAAAGGGTCGAGCATAGAAAGGCATCTGATTTGAATTGTTTTTTCTTTTTTTTCCAATGTCCCCAAACCCGATGATGAAACAAGAGTTCCGCAAAAGAAGCAGTCTTATGGAGTGACCTCTCGATAAACGGGAGCGGGCATGTTGGCGACGCGACTAGACCTCCTCACCACCACCACCCGCTTCTCTACCGTGCGTGGCTTGGACTGCTTCATCTGACAAATGCGACACGAAACAGAACATAAACAGAGAGAGAGAGAGAGAGAGAGAGAGAGAGAGAGAGGATTAGGAGTTACAGGGGTAGAGTTGGGAGAGGAGTTTCGGAGGGATTGAGAGAGCTGGGGGAGCTTGAGAGCCTCCATTCGCTTCTTGTTCTCCTCCAGCCTCTTGCGGCGGCACTCCTCGTAGGATATCTTCGGCTTGGCGGCCACCATTTTCCTTCCTTTGTTCAGTTCAGCCAGAGATTTGAGGATGCTGCGAAACGAAGAAGAAGCAGAAGCAGAAGGAGAAAGAAAATATAAGGAACAGGACCCGATGGGATGAGGGTGGAGTTGCAGAAATCGAGAGTCGAGTCAGTCGACCGTTGGGGGGGCACTGATCCTTTGTCAATCCTTCTCTTCGGTCAGGACTACAATAAAATCCCACGTTGTCAGAATTACTTCTTCACATTCTCTCTCTGTCTCCCCTTCTTTTCTTGGAAGGGTTGCATTTAGTGCTCACTGAATCATTGAAAAAACGACAATAACAATCTTTAAATTTGAACTATTCTCGAGTATTTAATTTAGTCCATCAATTTTTAATTTATTTAATATGATTATTTAAATAGTTCTAAATGTTCAAAGTCATTGTTTGATTTTATTCACAATTCTTTTTTTATAATCACACACTATCGTCATTCAAAAATACCTTTTAATTTCAATCAATTATCTAAATCAATAAAAAAAATATGCAATCATTTTATTGCCTTCTTACTTTTCTGGTCTTTATAAATATTACGATAGTGCTATTTAGCTTATATTGTAGCTTATGGTCTCTACGGTAGTAAATGTAGGATCTCATCTAAATAAGGTTTTTCTTTTACTATGATGAAAATCATAAATTAAATATGGAATTATTGTAATATTTATAGAGACCAAAAAGTTGATGAAAAGATATAAAGACCAAATATGTAGAAAAATGATAAAAAGATAACATACTTTTTATTTCTTGATTTAGGGAACGAATTGAACATTTAGGAATAATTTAATGACTGCATTGGACAAATTAAAACTCCAAGAATGACATTGCATATTGAACCAAAGTTAAAGACTGTTAATGTCAAACATGCACATAAGTATGTATATATTTCATTTTATGTCAAAGTAGTATAATTTGCAAACCATATGGCTATGCAATAAGGTATATATAACAATTTGATATTTTCACATAAGAACATCATCAATCTTAAACATAGAAGATATTATTAATTTCAAATTTAAAGAAAAAAAAGAAATCTATATTTTATTCAAATAGGAAATAAGATTTCATTAAGTAGATTACCATGTGTGATATTTCAAGGAAGAGTTTCAAACTATGATCTATCCACATAACTATAACTATAGATATTTCTTATCATTGGGGGATTAACTAGGGAAAAATATCAATATAAATTAGGGATATGTGTATTACATGTCTTAAATTTGTCGAGAAAGTGTAATTGAGTTTAAAAACTTTCAAAAAATATAATCAAGTCTTAAAATTTGTCGAATTATCACAATTGAGTCTTTTTGTTAACATTACCAATTTATCTAATGAAAAATGCTAATGTGATATTTTTAAATTAATTTCTCTCTCTTATGTGGAATTTTTTATTGCCTTTTCATACTAAAGCCACAAATATAAGCCTGATGAGTCGTTGACATAATATAACACGCTTCATTTAGGTAATAAGGTTCAATTTTTTTTTTCCAAAAAGGTCATTTTCCAGAACAATGACAATATTATCTAGTATTTGATTGAGACTTGAAAATGAATTGGAAAATATTTTCTGTGATTTACTAAAGAAATTTCATTTGATCAGGAATTGTTGATGCAAATGTTAGTTGTCCTATGTTATTTGATTGTGTTGATGTGGACAATTTTCGTGATTTAAAAAAAATCTATATTTTTTAATTTTTTCTTTCTCTACCGATTGCCAAGCCTTGGTGACAATTGATGATAGGCCATAAGCGAAACCTGACCTCATTGTGCTTTGGTGAGCTTAAGCCTAACTAGAATCTGGCAAGGTCCAGTCTCACCAGCCTTCGCAATATTGCTGTTCTCAAGCTGTTATCTTGATAAATTATTGCTGGACTTCACGAAGGTGATATTGTGTCCATCTGTCCGTTGGTCTCGATACCAACACGATCCACAATAGTCGACACTTCTGTTGAACAAAAGAGTGGCTTGGGAGGCATAGGGCAAAGTTTAAGGTTTTTTGCTTTACAAAAAAAAAGTTTAGGGTAAATATATCACAAGGGGCAAAATTTCGGTTTAAAGAGCAATTATTATCATCTTCTTTAATATCCTTTATTCTCTTCGCCAACTTCTTTTAGTCAAATGTCCTTTCCTGCACCTAGATCATTGTAAACCCAGAATAGAAGTTAAATCTAACTTGAGTGCTTTGAGTATGTATCCAGATTCTTACTTCCACTGACCATTTCCACTGATAATTTGCTGAAACCGAAGACATTGGCTTTATGAGAGACGCCCCCGAGGTTCTTATATACCTACTCTGGAGCCATGTATCCAAAGGTTTGCCTTGCGATGGCTAGAAACGTGGTGTTATAGCTCAACTCGCAGAATTTCACGTGCCCCAAACCCGATACTTTAGGAGTGAAACTCTTATAAAGAAGAATGTTATTAGGATTAATATTACAATACAGAATTTGCATGTCACATCCTTAGTGAGGATACTCAATCTCACTGGACACCCCATAGGCAATTTCATACGCTTTCTTGCGATTGAGAGGAGCTTCTTCTCCTCATGAGAAAATGTGCTTACTCAAAGACCTATTTTACATGTAGTCACATGTGAGAGCTTGTATTGAGTTCTCAAAGCAAAAACCAATAAGTGACATTGACATGATAAATCATTCCGATCTAGTCACTTTACTAATGAAATCTTTCCCATTTGCTTTTCCTTTCTTCAATATCTTCACTGCCACTTCTCAACCGCTCTATAGCTTTCCTTTATACACCGAATCATATCAGCCCATGGGCAATTTCTCTTTTAGGCTGTTCGTGATCTTTTTGATATCAGAATTAGAGTATATCATAAACAAACAGTTGTTAGATTGCAAAAACTATTCGATGTTTTCATTAAGTGCTAAACGTCTCCTTCTCCATTTGCGTATTAACAGTATCACCACGTATGGGGCTCCTAAGATGAATTTAATTAAAGCTTATTGCACCTGCACTTCTGGGAATAAACATAGGAAAAGATGAGGGTTAGTGTTATCAGTTAGCGAAATTGATTAATTCCGTGACGAGAAGATTAGAGTATGTTACCGACAGCTAGTACAAGTAACGAGCCAAACGCGTTGAAGAGTCCGACGAAATGGAACACAATCTCGAGGCAAGAATTAAGGAAGAAATTAAGGGGTGAAATTGCAAGTACCTGAATTTTCACTCGATTTCCAATCAAATATGTAAACTTCTTTTTACTCAATCAAGTACTTGAAATCCTTAAAATTGAATTAATTTAGTACTTCCGTAAACTTAATTATCATGTCATGTACTTTGCAAAAATACAATCTAAGTGCCAAAACTTGACACGATGGGATATTCAAGTGCTAAAAGTTACGAAATGTATACTTAAGTGTTAAGATTGGAGCAAAAATGATCAATTAAGTGCCAATGGCAAGAAAATCCGGCCAAAATACTGACGTGACACTTTTCCAGCGAGTTGAGGTTGAAACGGCGTCGTTTTGGGTATTGACATGGCCAAAGAAGCTCAAAACAACGTCATTTTGAGTGCTGATGTAGCTAGATCAGCTCCAAAATGATGTTGTTTTGGCCAAAATTTAATTTTTAATATAAATATTAATTAAACAATATTAAAAGTAAAATTAAAAAAAAAGAGACAATAGTGTCCCTCGCTTGTGGCCGCCATCCCATCGTTGGTAGGGTGGCGGCGATAGATGGCGAGGGTTATCGACGCCTGGGTGCAAGGTTAGGTTTGGCCCTCACTAGATGCCAAGAGAAAGCAGCATCCCTCTCCCAAATCTGGGTGAGGGTCGCCAGCCCTTGCGCAAGCGTCGGCGGCTCTCACCTAATGCCGCTGAGTTTCCAACAATGCTAGGCGAGGGCCACCGGTGCTGGGTGAGGGTCGCCGGCGCCAGGGAGAGGGTTGGCAACCCTCGCCTAGGTCGGGGCGAGGGCAGTCGAGGGCAGCCGACCCTCACCTAGATCTGGGAGAGGGTCGCCGCCCTCTCTCGAGGTCTAGCGAGGGCCGTCTGGCCTTCGCCTTCGGTTGGTGAGGGTTGTCGACGACCCTTGCCATCCATTGCCATCGCCCCATCGGCGATGGGGCAGCAGGCGGGGGACGCTGCTACCTCTTTTTTTAAAAAATTCACTTTTAATATTATTTAATTTATATTTATATTTAAAATTAAACTTTGCTTAAAACGACGTTGTTTTGGGCTGATCTAGCCACATCAGTACTTAAAATGACTTCATTTTGGGCTTATTTGATTATGTCAGCACCCAAAACGACGTCGTTTCGACCCCAACTCATCGGAAAAGTGCCACGCTAGCATTTTGGCTGGATTTTCTTATCGTTGGCATTTAATTGATTCTTTTTACTTCAATCTTGACACTTAAGTGTATCTTTCGTAATTTTTGCACTTAAGTGTCCCATCGTGCCAAATTTTGGCACTCCAGATGTTCGGACGTCCATGTACTTTTTAATGATGCGATTCACTAGCTCAACACCAATGATGCATTGTTGCTCATGCGGCTCTTGGCAAAAATCATGCCAAGTTAGTAAACATAATGCGAACTCAGCCGTCTAATGTTTAGGATGAAGAAAGATCACGTGGAAGCATCTCGGTCGTCTAATGTGTATTTTTGCTAATGAAATATTATCTTAGAAGGCAGTTTGGCGTCCTAAATGTGCCGTGAAGCCTCGCGTAGCGTGGGTTGTGTGCTAATTGGTTCAAGTGAAGACTTCAAAACCCAACTCGCTCTTCGTAACACTACCTTGAAAGTGGTCACTAAATTTTCTATTGGATTTAAAAGTCCAAATTATAATTAATGACAACTTTAATATCATAATGCTAAAGATGATACAGTCATGATTAAGACCCACAAACATGGTCCTTGAAAGTGGTCACTAAATTTTCTATTGGATTTAAAAGTCTAAATTATAATTAATGGCAACCTTAATATCATAATGCAAACATATGTTATGGCATCAAATGGTATCGATATGTGTCTATGCCTGTGTAACACTACTGACATACTCATAATGTGAACCTTCATAATTTATTGTACTAGTTGATGAAGTGGATATGGTATCATTGTCTTTGTCATTCCAAGTTCCATCATATCTTGTTGACATTTTCGTTGGATAAAAGAGTGACTTGGGAGGAATTTGTAAATCATCTACTTTTCCTTTGAGCTTTTCCAAGACTTTGCACATTAAAGGGGGATTGCTAGGATTCAATTGAATGCACCAAAGAGCAATTATAATCATCTTCTTTACTATACTCCTATCCTCGCTACTGACTTGTTCCATTGGAGAGTCTAATCCTACACTAAACCCATAAAGGAAAGTAAGCTTGACTAGAGCACTCTACAACTGCATCCACATTCTTCCTCCCGTTGGCCAATCCCATTAACAATTTGCCGAAACTATAGACATTGGCTTTGTAAGAGACACCCCCAAGGTTCTTGTAGGCCAACTTTGGAGCCATGTATCCCAAAATTCCTCTTGTAGCAGTCAAATACACGGTGATGTAGTTTGTGGGATACAATCTAGCGAGCCCAAAGTCGGAAACTTTTGGGGTAAAATCCTCATCAAGAAGAATGTTGTGAGGCTTTATATAAAGTGTAAAATTTGCAGGTTGCATCCTTGATGAAGATACTCAATCCCTCTAACTACTCTAAAAGCAATCTCGTGCACTTCCTTACAATCAAGAGAAGTCTCTTGCCCTCGTGAGAAAATATGCTTATCCAAAGACCCATTATGCATGAATCATAGATAAGAGCTTGTTTAAGCCCTCGAAGCAAAAACCAATGAGTCCAATCATGTTAACAGGATGAATTCTTCTAATGGTAGACATTTCGCTGATGAACTTATGCTCATTCGCTTTCTCCTTTTTCAGAATCTTCACTGCTACTACTTGGCCATTCTGGAGTCTTCCTTTGAATGCGGAATCATATCCTTCCTACCCCAGTTTGGGTGCGTTTGGTTCAGTATTTACAAGGGGTTTGAGTCTAATGTAAATGCTGAAAGCCCAAAGCTACTTGGGGAAATACTAATGTGTTTGATAAAATTTCTTTGAAAATAAACTTTGAGTTTAATGTGCGTTTGGTAAAAAAAAACTTTCGCAATGGGTTTTTTTGTGGAAAATTGGACTAAACCCTTCGCCGGACTAGCGAAGGGTTACGGTTGTTGGTGAGCCAGATCTGGCATCGACGGTCGTTGGTCGAGGTTGGGCAACCTTTGATGAGGGTCATGCGGCCCCAGTCGAGGACCGTTGGAGGTTGCCCGACCTCGAGTGACCCTCAGTGACGTGGCCCTAGCTAAGGGTTGCTAGAGGTCACTTGAGGTCGACGAGGGTCGCTTGACCCAGGCGCGTCATGACCTAGGCGACTGTCGCTTGGGTCTCACAACCGTAGGCGGCCCTCACTTGGGTCTCGCGAGGGTTGCGCAACGGCGGCCGATGGTTGCGCGACCCTCACGAGACCCAAGTGAGGGCTGCCTGTGTTCGCGAGACCCAGGCGGCGGTTGCCTGGGTCGTGGTGCACTTGGGTCGAGTGACCCTCACTGTTGGGTGACCTCAGCCGATGGCCGCCGGCACTAGATCTGGCTCGCCAGCGGCCGTAGTCTAATCGGCGAAGGGCTGTCCTTTTCTTGATGTCTGAGTAGGAATATCTTTTCGGCAAGAAGTTATTGTTAGATCGCAAAAATTCTTCAACATTTTGATCCATTGCTAAGTGCCTTCTCTCGAGATGAATTTCACAGCCATGAAAGGCCTTGTATATTGGGAAAACGCAAGAAAATTGGGGATGCATTTTTTTTTCTTGTAATGAATTGTGGGAAAATGCAAGAAAATTTGATCTCATGAGGGTTGCGCAAAGGCGACCGGTGGTCATGCAACCCTTGCGAGGGCCGCCTGCGGTCGTGAGACCCAGGTGACGGTCACCTGGGTCGTGATGCGCTTGGGTCGAGCGACCCTCGCCGTTGGGCAACCTTAGCCGACAGCCCCCGGCGCTAGATCTGGCTCGCCAGCAGTCGTAACCCTTCGCCGGATCGGCGAAGGGCTGCCCCTTTCTTAATTAAAAAAAAAAAAAACAGAGGCAAAATCGAAAATATGAAGAAAAATATGAAAAACTAGTGAGGGTAGTTTTGAAAGGGAAAAAATAGTTTTAGCATTTTGCCGAATGCTGAAAACTAGCTTTAGGCTTTCAACATTTTGAAGGCTACTTGAAAGCTGAAAGCCAACTTCAAAATTGAATCAAATGGTTCAGCATTTCCCCAATGGGGCTTTTAGGCCTGAAAACCCATTGGAAATGCTGAACCAAATGCACCCTTTGTCATTGAAAGTTGAAACTGCCTGTGATTTTCTTGATGTCCGAGTAGGAATATCTTTTCTACAAGAAGTTATTGTTAGATCGCAAAAATTCTTCAACATTTTGATCCATTGCTAAGCGCCTTCTCCCGAGATGAATTTCACAGCCATGAAAGGCCCTGTATATTGGGAAAACGCAAGAAAATTGGGGATGCATTTTTTTTTTCTTGTAATGAATTGTGGGAAGAAACATCAAAACAATTTCTCAATAAGAAGATTATAGTAATGTTACCGATTCCATAGATGGAGAGAGCCGCAAGAAAGAAGCCGATGCGGTGACCGAAGTTGGCACTTCCTGCAAAAGGGATTGACATGTGACAAGAGAAAGCTGAAAAGATGTAAAGACTCACGTTCAAATGAAATTTCACACGTTTTGACCCAATCTGTCTCCGTTTTCTATTGTTGAGAGAGCTGAACAAACTCAAAAGTCCTTACCATCCTTATTTATGCACCGAATTTGGTGCTTGTTGCTGATGTCACACCCAAAATAATGTTTACAATACATCTCACAAGCAATTCGAATCCATGAAAGCTCAAACGCACAAACCATCTGTTCATAAATTTGCGCATAGGAACGAAGATTATTGTGTCATCAACCCCCATGGAATCATTGGCATAAACTCTAAAGTGCATGTAGCTTCCACATACAAGACTTTTGCATTGACCATGGTGTATAATCGCCTTCTCGTACTAGAGAAATTCAAAAATTCAACCCCATCAAAGCATGACAAAGCATTGATATAAAACTCAGAATTGACGGCCTTTGTGCAGCCCACAATCACCACAGCTTTGGATAACTTAGGAACCAAATTCCCCACATGTGTACCAGTTCAGAGAGCTATAGCGACATGACAAAGTGGAGAGGAAGAGATGAGCAATTGCTTTCGCAGCTTGACATCAACGATCCTAATCGTGAAGTTGGCATAGTCAATGTACCGTATATGCTACTTGCCCGAGTGCAAATTTAGGATGGTGTGGTTATTTATACATGCTGGCTCATATTTAGGGTTGCTGCAGCCCTCTGGATTGCCCCTTAGCCAAAATGGGTTGCTTATGTTTGCGATCTTGCTGCAAGAGATGGTGCATTGATTATTTTCGACAGGGATGCTAAAGGATGGATTTAGAAGAAGAACAACAACAAGCAGCTGATTTCTGTGCATCGGTTAAGCAAGAGCAGAGAGCACTAATTACTTAAGCAATCTGGTGTTTAGTGGCGACATGCAAAAAGAAAGATAAAGATAGAAGGGGAAGAGTGGGAATGGTCAGTAAATAAGGGCCTACATGACAACACTTCTGTTCCCGAGAACAATTTCTGCTCATAAATGATTCTTTTTTATTATGTTCTCAGGAATAATTTTTGAGCATTTGAAGGCGTTTGGTAACTGTCCAAAATTTTTACTTCGGGAATAGAAATGCATTTGGTAAAAAAATTTAATCTTTTGATTCTTTTAATTTTTTAGTACCTTTTGTTATAATTTTTTTCTTTATTCTTTATTCTTTTTCCTTTTTCTCTCATTTTTCCTCTTGGCCGCCACCACTGGTGGTGGCCGGCGAGCGGCTGGGTGAGCTTCGACGCCTCGCCAGGCCACGGCGAGGTCTGGCAAGCTTGTCGGAGCCTTGCCCGGCCACTGGCGAGGCTCGGCCTCGCAAATCTGGGCGAGGCTGAGCCGAGTGAGGCTCACCTCCCCAGATTTGGGCAAGGCTCGCCTCCCTCCCTAGATTTGGGCAAGGCTTGGCTTGCCCGAGCCTTGCCCCCTCACTCGGATTTACGAGGCTTCGGCGAGCTTGCCGGACCTCGCCCTAGCTTGGCGAGGCGGCAGCGATGGGGCGGCGATGGGGTGGGAGGAGGAAGAGGAAGAGGAAGAAGAAGAAGAAAGGGAAGGGAAAAAAAGAAGAGAGAAAAGAGAGAAAAAAAAAGAGATTCTTAGAATTGTTCTCGGAAGCGAGAAGCAACTTTTTTTTTGTTTTTGGGTTCTACTTCAAACCGGAACAAAAAATTTACCAAACGTATTTTTATTCCAAATCAGCTCTAGGGAACAAACGAACATAATTAGTTGTTCTGCCTTAAGTTAAAGTTGGTCAACATATGAGATAAACACAAAAGGCGAATTTATACTCTGCGATGAATCTAAACTTCAATCGACCTTGGCTGGCCTGCCAGACAAAGGGGGAAAACAAAAGCAAAATGCTGAACTTATAAACAATATTCATTAATTTATGTCCTAGTCAATGATGCGTAAATTTATATTTATATAATCTTTAGCATATTTTAGGACATGATCAACTGGACTTTAGTTCTAGCAGAAGACTCGCATGATGCCTTTGGTTTGAAAATATATTGTTTTTACATTCTTGAAGATGTTATTAAATAATAATTTTTCCCAAGTTCATTCATTTTTATTGCAAACCTCTTAATGTTAAAATTGTATTTTCGGATGTAACAAATACTAGCACAATGTCACGTTGGTTGCATGTTGAAAGATCACATTTTTTTTTGAAGATGCGCATAAATCAAATGTAATTAAGTTTATTTTTTTGGTCAAAAAATGTAATTAAGTTACTAACGATTAAAAAGTGGGAGAGAGGAACAGAATTGCATTTGGACTTAAAATTGGCGATAGTCTACTATTATTTTTTTTCCTTTTTCTGTTCTCAGATTTTTCGCAATATGAAACATCAACGCAAATGATAATAAAATTTCAAGACATAAAATTAGTAAATCAATCTAACAATTAAATTATGTTGCAAATCAATGAAATTTTATGATTGTATATTTCTTATTAATGCAGTTTGTGGTAAATTACCTTTCCCTATGAAAAAAATTACAGGGAGAATCTTTCAAATACCGTGATCTATTAAAGATTAACAAAATTAAGAAAATGAGCATTTACAAAACAATATGACGTGATCAAGTTTGATATCAATAATTTTGGGATCTTTCTCAGAAAATTAAGAACATAAATCTTTCATATTATCAACCTAACTCAACTTGGGATATAACAATCAGTGATATTTTCACATGGAAAAATGACACTAATAGTGCTCAAACTTTGATTTGATGTGCAATGTTATCTTAAGACTTTTTATTTGTTTGATGTGATTTTTAAACTATTCCTAAATATCAATATAATCCCTAAACACTCAATTGGTTTAATTTATTATGAACTTTCGCTCTCTTTTTTTGTGGCATTTTTACATATTAAGATAGTTCCATTTAAGTTTATTTTAGCTTATGATCTTTATAATAATAAAATAGAATTCCATTTAGAGTTGTATTGGGAGGATATTTCTACTATTTTAAATTCTTAATTTTCATATTCAAATATATTTAATTAAAAAAGAAAAACAAAAGAAACTTTTTATCTATCTAAAAAATAAGGAACAATATTTTAATATAAGTACCATTATTCTGTAGATATCATGTTTTTAGATTCATATAAGTACCATTATTTTGTAGATATATTATTGTTATTTGTAGTGATATTGACATGATCTAACTATTATAGAGATTATAAGGTACAATATACTTTAATAGAATTATGTTAATATTTGTAAAGAATAAAAAGGTAATAAATAGATATCATTTTTTGTTGATTTAGGTAATTGAGTGAAACAAAAATAGGGAAAAAATATCCAAAAGTCATAGATTTATTATTCAGCTATCAATTAAGTCATGTGCTTTCCAATTTGACCAATTTTAAACCCAAACCTTTTGATGAATTGCCAAAGGAGAATTTTCAGTCAATTTTGATTAAAAATTGCTAATATAATGATTCAGTCAATGTTGATGTCAGCCATTTTATGGGACACGACTGGTTCTAACATGGATCATTTTTGCAAATTTTTAATTTTTTTTCATTTTCTTTTATGAGATTCCTTAATCTCAGTAATTGGCAAATGACTATTTCGGGTGAAAGATTGTATGGCAAACTAGGCAACTTATTTTTCCGTGGTAGCAGTTATAAACTTTCTACCACGAAGTTTCGTTGCAATAGGCAATACATTTTTATGGCTATTTACTAACGTTATGGCCACAAAATGAACATTCATGGTAAAAAGTCTATTTATGTAGTGCCACTACTATTTCTAAAGGAAAGGTTGTCCCTGTGATAAAATTTGGGATAAGTGAATTAGAAGTCTTAAAACTTATCAACAAAATATAATTTAATCATAAAACTTTCAAAAAATTCAAGTAAGTCCTAAAATTTGTTACGAAAATGCAATCAAGTCCTAAAATCTAGAAATTAGTCAATTTAAGTCCTTTCATTGATAACATTTTTTTAAAAATTTAGGATTTGATTATACTTTTATGAAAAATTTTAGAACTTAATTAGACTTTTTGAAAATTTTATGAGTCGATTGTATTTTCGTAATAAGTTTTAGGATTTGAATACACTTTTTGAAAATTTTAAGACTAAAGTACATTTTTGTGATAAATTTTAAGATTTTTAGTGTACTTATCCCTAAAATTTAGTCTTACTTGGGTGAAAAACTGTTTAGATGGAATTTCACCTTACATTGCTTGAATTTGGAAAGTGATGAGTCTAATGTACATGGACTCGAGGTGGTCATGGCCCAGAGCATGCCTTATGGGTGGATTGAAGAGCAAGATAGGTGAGTTCAAGCAAGCAACTCTCTTGTCGATCCTGATCTATTCAACTCGATCCCCTAACAATCGTTCGAGGTCAATATCTTCTTGAGAAAAGTATCTTTTTGAGCAACGAATGACCAAAAGAATAATATTCAGATTCGATCCACTAAAGCAGGTTAATTCGTTAGTTCTAACTATAACCAAAAGCCAGAATAGCATTTGGATATAATTTTAGATAAGAATGGTGTGTGCACCACGAAAATACAAGTTGTGTTGTATGTTGGTCTCGTTTCTAAACGATGGGGCGTGACAGCTTTCCTCGATTCCCAGCGACGTTCAAGCAACTTTGATAGCATCTATCAAAGCATGGTTGCTGAAGAACATTAAAGACCCAATTTAGCAGGTCGTTATATCCATCGACCCCATAGTGACTTTTTTTTTTTCCCCAAAATTTGATTATATAAGTAAATTTTATTATTATTATTTATTTTTGAGATAAATCTTAAGGAAGCCACGTACCAAAAGGTAACTATTAATCTAGCAATTATCCAATGCCATAAAAACCCAATACACAAGTCACATGCCACCGATGAGGGATCCAAGTCGCATACATTAAAATTAGGATTACAATAATCTACCATGCTCCGTGGTAGCAAAGATAGAAATAAATCGAAAACGCAATTTGGATGGGAACGATCCACCACGCTCCAATGCCCATACCTTGCAATTAAGCTATTCTTACTCCGAGTCCATAAGATAGATTCGTGTAAAAACAAAAACACTGCTCACGCATTGCAGTGTTCGCCTAGGGATTAGCCGAAAGCGCTAGCACGTTGCCAGCCCGACGTGTCCGCTGGGACGGCAGAACAAAATGAATTTTTATGATTGTTATTATAAGGCCTCAGACTTGGGCTCCACATTGATTGGGTTCCGATCCAATAATTTGAAATGGATCACGCTCGGCCAGTGATAATCTCTCGGGACTGCTTTGTCTTCGTTAGGTAATGCTTCCGACTTTTTTTAATACAACAAAACGCCTCGTATTGGTACACTCATGATAAATTTACACTTATGATAAATTTACTTAGTTTATATTAAATTTTATCATTAAATTACCAAATTGGATAATATGTGACAGCTGATGGGTATCGATTTGGGATTTTACTCTTCCTTTATCACATATGTACCCATTTGTTTTTTTCATGATATTAATTAAATTTAACAAAAACTAATGAGGGTAAATTAATATAAATGTACCCATTTATGATTTTTCGTGGTTAAAAAATTAGTTTGATGTAAATTAAAGTATAGATATTCCAAGTGCCAAAACTTGACATGTGTGGATATATAAGTGCCAAAACTTCTAATATGTATATTTAAGTGTCAAAATTGGAGAAGAAAAGAACACTTAAATACCAACAGAGAGCTATGACGAATTTCCAGTGAGCCATGTCAAACTTACAATGAGCTATGTTGGATTTTCAGGAACCAAGTAAATCGATTATATTAATAAAATAATGCTCAATCTGATTTTCAGCAAGCCTCATTGGAATTGGAATTTAAGTATTCAATTTTCAAAAAAAGTGACACTCTACCCGTATTAAGTTTTAACACTTGAGGTGTACTTCGTCCAAAATAAAGTTGTTATAAATATAACAATTTGAGATTTTTTATAATATTAACCTAAAAGAAGTACACAAATTTCTCCCACCGGCGCTGACTCAAGGAGAGTGGGGATTTCATATCTTTAACGTTTTAAGTTTGTGCATCGATCAACAGATCTCATGATAGCTATTCTTATCTCACACTAATTTCATTGGTTCCAACAAAACAACAAGCATTCTTTACGACGGAATTAGAGTCCAAGATTGTCTCCTATTATCAGAATACCTAAAATATAGCCTTACACGATACGAAAAACATCTTCTTGCTGCTGGAATATTAGCACCCTCGGCATGCAGCGTGAACTCCACTGGTTCAGTTACGAGATCACAAGAATAACATGCCAAAGAACCATATTTTCCCACCCCAATCTCAGTGGCTGTCAACCAGGACATGATGTATATCCTAAGACTGAGTTTCACTATTCACAAACCAACTCTTTCTTGCAAAGACATATACCAGAATGTATTTCTCAACCTCTTCAATTGTATGTGCATGTTTGATAAGCGCTCTTAATCATCTAAGAGGCAAAGATTACAGCAGAGATTTGGGAAGGCTGCACAAGAAGCCTTCAAGTGTTTGCCATCTCTATCAGCCGTAGCAATGGTGAGCAGCTTTGTTATTCTTTCCATGGAAATCCCCTGTTTTTCAGTAATTTATTAAACCCAAGCTGTTCAACCAAGGAAGCATCTCTTCAAGCCCTTCTCTCAGGTTTCTGGGCTCATAATCAAGCTCAACTTTGGCCTTGTTGCAAGAATATGCCCACTGGTGTCTCATCACTTGAACAGTCTGCAAAAGGAAACACACTTTTGAGAACACTCCTCACAAAGAATAATGCCAGAAATAAGCTGTATAAGACTGATTTATAAAATTGATTTACAAAGTGTTGTGGCTTATGCAGCCTCAACAACCTCAGTAGCACAGCAACAATCAGAGATGAGGCTAGTGTCACGGGCTGATCGATCTAGCATACACTTCAGGCCGTGACATTAGGATATCTGACATGGAATCATGCATTGACACATCAAGCAGGAATGTTAAAGATGACCGAGAGACTTAATGTGATAAGCAGTGCTATACACACTAAATCCTCAATGAGAGTTGTAAATATCATTGCTTGTTTGAGATTCGATCACCGGCTTCTCCAATAATAAATATATCAAAAAGACTTTCCAAGATACAAATCAAGTTAACCTTTTCTCTTTAAAGATCTTTAGCAATTGTGGATGGGTGTTCCTTAGTCTCTTATTTGCAAGTGAAGTCAGTAGTTCAGTTTTGGTTTTGGCAGGCCTCTGAAGAGATTTCTCTAGTGCAATACTTGAACACCCTCAACAAGAAATGCCCAAAAAGGTCACATACAGCAGACAAAGTGAGGACTTCAGTTTAAGCAGATCCAGTTGAAGTGACGAAGCTTACCGGAGGGCTAACAAGTGGAAGCTTTCCTGTAATCCTGGAGAAGAAAACTGACACCCATCCATACATGCTAACCATCCATAATGGGATATGAAAACTTGGCCTCTTTGTTCCAGTTATAATGGCAGCCATGTCAAAAACATGCATGAATGAAGCATTTTCTCCCGTGAGTAGATATCTTTCACCAGGTTGACCTCGGTGCATTGCTGCAATGTGCCCTTGCACGACATCTTCAACATGACTGAAAGAAAACTTATCACTACCATAACCCATGTAACCAGGAAGCCTCCCACTGAAGCGTTCAATCAACTGTAACAGAACATAGGGAGTTAAATGTCAATTAGGACAAATAATTATCTTAACACTATTTCAGCACTCAAGTCATTGACATTGTATTGGGTGAGTTCCAGTCATAAAAACCATAATAAGGAGGTAAAGTGGAAAGGAAGAACTGTTTTGCAACTCACTGTAGATTTATACACATTAGAGATGGCAATCAAGTAAGAAGAACAGATCAATATCATCGGCTAACAAAGCTAAGTCAGACTAACTATAAAGCCTACCAAGAACTAAATTCTCTTCCCCACAACAAACCATAATTACACAGGGAACATTTGGTTATTCAGCTACCGAATTCGAAGACCTATAGCTAACCAGCTTCTAGCCTAAAACACTGACAAAAATACTCCATTTATCATCAATACTATGAATCAAAATCAAATGGCACCGTCTGTTTAACTTTCCACATGACACACAGATCAGGAGGCTTCACTCTACCAGTTGTGCGAGGACATTGCCGGCCGTGAGCTTGCCGGGGCCATAAATAACTCCTGGATAAACCATCACTATTGGCAACCCCTCAGATGCCGCTTGCCGAGCGACATGATCCGCGGCGAGCTTCGATTTCTCATACTCCGAACAGAAGAACTTCTCGTGATGGACCTGCAATCGCAAACACAAGCTTTGATGCTAACAAATCGCTGATTTGGTTAAAAAAATTCGTACTTCCAGAAGACCCAGATCGCAGAATCCAATCGAGTCGAAGAGGAGCCATACTTGACTCTCGTCGGCGACGCGTCCGTCCGTCGGTCCGAGCGCGAAGAACGACGATGTGTACACGATCTTCTCGACGGACTTCGTCTCTCTTGCCGCTTGCAACACGTTCTTCAAGCCTTCCACGTTGACCTAGCAAGATTCCACCGCTCACTTCATTCGAACAAAAAATTCGCAGAACCCAGCGGAAGATTTTGCTGGATTCGAAATCTTTCTGCTCACCGAGATGAACTTGGAAGGATCGGGAAGCCAGGGCTCGACGAGGGCGGCCGCGTGGAGGATGACGTGGCAGCCGGAGGCGGCGTCGAGGACGGAGCGGCAGTCGGTGACGTCGCCGTACGCGAGGTCGAGGGCGCCGCCGTGCGCGGCAGGGGGAGGGAGGGAGGAAAGGTCGCTGGTGGGGCGCACGAGGGCTCGGACGGAGTGGCCGTCGGCCAGGAGAGCGGCGAACAGCTTCCCGCCGAGGAAACCGGTCGCGCCGGTCAACAGTATCTTCATCCTTACTCTGCTACCCTAGAAGTCAATGCCTCAAAATGGCCAACTCCATTCACCCATTTTGCATGTCTCCATTCCATTAAAATAATCTCCATCCTACACAAGCATGGCGTGATTAAATTTAGTTCTTAATTTTCTATCAAACAGAAATCGAAAGAGTTTAATCGATAGAAGAGATGCAAATTGGATTTATATTGTCGGCTTTCTACTCGACATATTCCTCTCTCATAGCTCTAACAATCTCAATAAAACTAAACATCATCATGGAATAATTGAAATGTTACAGTTTTGTACAAGATGTTTCTTTTGCTTGAAGTTTCAGGAGTTGCCTTTACAAACTCGAGCACCTTTCACGACTCTGAATCACTCTCTTTATAAATTACAAACATCAGCTCTTAGCATAGAGATTTACAATCAGAAATCACAAATTTTGCATAAAGGAAAGTAAGGAAATTCAATGAGAGAGAGAGAGAGAGAGAGAGAGAGAGAGAGAGAGAGAGTCGCTGAGGTTTGCCAACTTTACCAACCACTTTAATCTATTTACAAAGACTTCCAAGCTTCAAAATATCCGTTTGAAGTTTTGTCAGCCATTATTCTGATCTCCTGTGACATTAGAGCAACTTAGTGCATTATTAGAACATCCTTCTGCAAAGCATTGAAGTCATTTGTCATGTAGAATACTCAGCTTTTGCACTTTGCCTGACATCTTTTCTGCTTTCACAAAACTAAGAAACAATTGCTTTAGTTCACTAGAGTTGCTTTGGGCAGATTCCAACATTTGAAGACGGTTATGAAATACCAAATTGAGTTCCATTCAAATTTATAAAGTTTTGGATCTTTCTAAGGCCATAGAGTCTCGAAGTTGGAGCCATCTATGTCATTTGTTGCTTCTGCAAATTGGTCATTCAAGATTTTGTTGTGACCCTTCCTTGAGAGGGAGGATTTGGTTTAGAGGTATTGCTCACAAGGTGGGCCAAATGACCCATTGATTAGATACGAGCTCTTCCGAGCCCATATCTTGTGTGACATTAGATTTTGTCTTAAAATTCTTTTAAGCTTTTGGATTTCTAAGGGTGGATCAGCTAGAACCAAATGAGGAGTGAGAAGTTTGTCTCATTTTCCATGTCTCATTTCCTATGTAATGACAGATTCTAGTTTAGATATTTGATTATGTTAATGTTATTATTAGAACCCTTTTGATAACACTAACTCAAAGAGTTGCTATCTAAGTGGCCCTGCAATTTTGATTATCAATTATGATCCTAAAGGCACAAAATCCTCTAGATGATCATGCAAATGTTCTTGAGGTGTTAATATTGATCCTAATATGGTAACCAAACTAGAAAGGGAAATTAATAAATAAGCTATTGAAGTGTGATGCAGTAAAGAAATGCTCAAGTATTGAAATGATTTTAAAGTAAATAGGGAAAAGAAAACCCGATAGGGCAAAGAATAGAAAACGCTATGTTATTGAGCCTTGAGACATGAACCCATAAGCTTGAAATTAGAGTAAAGCTATCTTTTTTTATTATAATTATATTATGATACAAATGCTAATCTAACCATTTATTTAAAAGGGATTCTAAGTCCAACTTGGTTTTATTGAATAGAATCTATGTTAACTAGCTTATTAAAACCTAAGTTCGTTAACTAAACTAGCGTAATTAACATTAGACTAGGCTAATTGAATCTAAAACTAATCACAAAAGACCAGCACCTCCATGGATCACTGTAAGGCACTCTTGGCTGCCGCCTTGTGTCATTGAGTTTTTCCTTCCACTTGGTTCATATGAATCTTTGGAAAGAGTCCTTGGGGAAACAAATATTCACTATGATAGATTCTATTGCCCCTTTCTGAATTGTTCTGTCCTACTTGATCTTCAAGAATGCTTGTCAACCAGGGCAAGTTCCTCAAGTCAGTCAGAAAATAGCTGCATTGAGTGCCTAGCTTGTAAGAGGTTTATTTGTCAGGAGTGTGGTGTCCTCTAGCACTTTTCATTGACCTGTGATGAGTACCAAGATCTTCCAACAAAGGAAAGAGATGCTGAAGACATCACTTTGCATCATATAGTAGCAAACAAAAGATGGAGCCATTGCCAGTAGTGTTGTAGAATGATTGAACTCACTCAGGGTTGCTGCCATATGACATGCTAGTAAGAGCAATTATTTGTTTATGAGCGATGACAATTTCCTATGTGTAGGCTAGAATGCAATGCTCAAAATGGCGTTGGACACTTTAACGCTTACCTGAAAATATAAGGCTTTATTTTGTTTTCTGGATTATTAGGGTACTTGGACAAGCATGGTAATTTGCACTTGGAAGTATGAATGCTGAACATAATGATAGCTTTTATAATATTTGTTTACTTAATACTTTGTCAATCAGGTGCTGAGATAAACCTATTATTTTGTTGATGATCTCACTAGTTTAAACACTGAAGTAAAACTTGCACATTATTCCTTAAACTAGATTTAGAAAAAGGAATTTATTGGAACCTAGATTCGACCTTGAGACCTAGAATGAACTTGTTACAGGGTAGATTCCAGGTTCCAAATTTCAATGGATAGGTTCCAGGTTTTAAATAATGAGGAACCTGTACCCAATGGTAGGTTCTAGGTAGATTCTAGGCCAAACTTATAAGGAACCTGGAATCGCTCATCCCTATTACTGAGTTACTATTGAACAATATAGATGGCATTTGAAAGCTTAAGATATTTGGTTTAATATTCATTAATACCAAATTCTTTGATTCAAACTCGTAAGTCCTGGAATTTCCAATTTAACCCAACTGTTTCAAAATTGACTCAGTTCAAACCTAGTTTTTGAAAAATGTGAAAAAATTATTAAACAAGTTCAATAAATCGCCAAATTTGATAGACAGCTAGCTACATGTGTTATCTTCAAATGAATTTTTTTGAGATTTTGCAAATAATCCCTCTATGTTAGACAAAACTACAGATTTTCCCTGAGGACTCAAATGCAAACAATTTTATAGAAGGTGAGGACCTTGTCCAAATTTTACTGAATTTCCTGCCCAAAAAGGAAAAAAATTTCTAGATTTACAGTTGAGGACCTCTTAAACAACTTTTATTCTTGAACTTTTCACAGAAAGGACACCCAATTAGCTAAAATTTGTAAAACAAGTTCGGAGTATATAGAGATATGTTATTCAGATCTAACTCAAAAAGCTTTTACTAGATTGAGCAAGTTTTCATTCTAACCAAAAGAACTCTGATTTTCACAAATTTTATATCGTTAAAAAGCTCTTGATCTTGGCTAAAAGTTTATTTGCAAACAATTTTCTCAAATTCGAATCATTAAAAAATCATTAAAAATCAACGAACACTTGAAGGTTAGAGAGACTCTGAATTTCCAGATTCTCATTTAAGTCTTCAAACTCAAGTTCGTGAAGATACAGGTCAATTTCTAGAACTTATGAACATCTTCAAGCCTTTCTTATTAACATCCACCATAATCCATGAACATTCAAACCTATTCCATTCATCTACTCATCGAATCAATTTACAATCAACATCAAATCAATCCTAGTGAACATATATTTAATGGGTATGATCCTAGAGTCACTTGATAATGAAACCCAAATCAATCTAGGCTGATTCATGTCCACTTGCACAAGCCCAAGTTGACCGGGTAGTCTAAGGTTTTCTAAATGTCTTTACCACTTGGGCTGGGCTATCACACTTGATTGGGCTCAATTGACTTGATTGGGCTCAATTGGCCAAATTGGGCTTTAGCCCTACTTGGTTGACTTAGTCAAGTCAATTGGGTTGACTCAACTTGACCCTAATGGATCCCGTTTTATCGTTGTGGTCAAATTATGCAATATTGCCATGATTTTGTCAAAATTGACATTAAAATTGAGTTAATATGACTCAATTAGATTTGAAGTAGGCTAATTGACATTACTCATAAAGTACTTATAGGAGCCTTAAATTGGTGCTCGAATATTGGCCAACTTGCCTCAAGCTAGAATTCTCAAAATTGGCTTGAAATTCTAATGCAGTGCATGTGACGCCCCAAAACGCCACACATGATATGCATTTTTCTTAATACTATTCTTCTTTAGCATGCGGAAGCATAAACAAATGTTACCAAAAGTACCTCTTACAGTGAAAGTTGTACAAGTATAATCAACGTACTTATATTTCTTTTATTTATATCACCTTTTAAGTTCACAACATTAATACATTATGAGCATAATATGAAGATATGGGTAGGGGTTGGCAAGTCCTATCTCCATACTACAATCTAAAAGTCTGCCTAGATAAATGTCCAAACCAAAGTCATGGATTGATCACTTCTTCTTTTGCCGCATCACTACCATCATCAACGGTTGAAGCCCCTCAATGGACCAACTAACTTGCTGTCCAAGTTTTGGTACTGGGTGACCAACCTATAGGGGACCCACTTCATGAAACCTCCTACATTTGTCGCGACCCAACCTCGCCTCCACGGCATTTCTCACAAAGAAGAAGCCAGGCGTAGAGGCGGATTATAAATATTTACCCAAGAGATAGTTCTCAAAAGAAGCCCCGCGTCAAGGATGGCTTGAACACATCATTGACGACGCTAATCCCATACCTTGCATGACAACAAAAGGGTGTCATGACTCAAACTTGGCGCTATGAACATGATGGGTCAAGCATAAAGGTGAATTTAAGGGTACTTTTACCACAAGTTTATAAAGGGATCTTGCCAAATAATACAAGAGTTGCGATTAAGAAGTCCAGCAAATGGATGAGAGCCAAATAGAGAAGTTTATCAACGAAATTATCGTGCTTTCACAAATCAATCATAGGAATGTGGTTAAGTTATTAGGTTGTTGTTTGGAAACAGAAGTCCCTTTGTTAGTATATGAATTTGTGAGTAAGAGAACTCTCTTTGATCACATCCACAATCCAAGTAAGTTCCCCAACATGTTCTGAGATACACAATTGGAAACTGTGGGAGCGCTATCATATTTGCACTCCACAGCTTTCACTCCGATAATTCACCGTGATGTAAAGTCCATGAAAATCATCTTGGATGTTGATTGCATAGTAAAAGTATCTGGCTTCGGAGCTTTGCGAAGTGATTTGCAATATTAATTCAATACCCTCTCCCACATGCAAATGTAATGCAAGTCATGTGCAAACATCGTGTATGTCATGTGCAAACATCGTGCGAGTCACGTGCAAATGCCGTGCAATTCACATGCTAGTTCCCACTTCAGCATTTCCCCTCATATGTAACTTACTTCGGCATTTCTTTCTTTATATATTGATATCATGTATTTTAAAAAATTTATTGTTTCACAAGGGTGTTGGAGTGGGCGTAATAGTGCTGCTATTTGGTGCAGGTTTCTCGTATTTACTTTTCAAGAAAATGAAACTCATCAAGCTAAAACGACATTACTTCATGAAAGATGGGGGCTTGTTTTTGCGGTAGAAATTACAAGAATGTGACATTACCACAATTGCCTTGAAAATCTTCAGTTCTACAGAGCTAGAGAAGGCGACCAAAAATTATGACATAAGCCATATCGTTGGCCGAGGAGGATTTGACACGGTTTACAAAGGGATCTTGCAAAATAATATGAGAGCTGCAATTAAGAAGTCCCAGTGAGTGGATGAGAGCCAAATAGAGCAGTTTATCAATGAAGTTATTATGCTCTCACAAATCAATTACAAGAATGTGGTCAAGTTATTAGGTTGCTGTTTGGAAACAGAAGTCCCTTTGTTAGTATATGAATTTGTGAACAAGGGAACTCTCTTTGATCACATCTACAATTCAAGTAAGTTCCCTAACAAGTCCTGGGATACACGGTTGAGAATTGCCTCGGAATCTACGGGAGTGCTATCATATTTGCACTCCGCAGCTTCCACTTTGATAATTCACCGTGATGTAAAGTCCATGAACATTCTCTCGGATGTTGATTGTATAGCAAAAGTCTTCGGCTTCGGAGCTTTGTGAAGTGATTTGCAATATTAATTCAATACCCTCTCTCGCATGCAAATGTAGTGCAAGTCATGTGCAAATATCGTGCGAGTCACGTGCAAATGCTGTGCAAGTCATGTGCTAGTTCACACTTCAGCATTTCCTCTCATATGTAACTTACTTCGGCATTTCTTTCTTTATATATTGATATCCTATATTCTAAAAAATATATTGTTTCACACGGGTATTGGAGTGGGTGTAATAGTGCTGCTATTCAATACATGTTTCTCGTATTTACTTTTCAAGAAAATGAAACTCATCAGGTTAAAAGGACATTACTTCATGAAAGATGGGGGCTTGTTTTTGCGGCAGCAATTACAAGAACGTGGCATTACCACAATTGCCTTGAAAATATTTAGTTCTACAAAGCTAGAGAAGGCGATAAAAAATTATGACATATGCCATATCGTTAGTCGAGGAGGATTCAGCACGGTTTACAAAGGGATCTTGTAAAATAATACGAAAGCTGTAATTAAGAAGTCCTAGCAAGTGGATGAGAGCCAAATATAGCAGTTTATCAACGAAGTTATTGTGTTCTCACAAATCAATCACAGGAATGTGGTCAAGTTATTAGGTTGCTGTTTGGAAATAGAAATCCCTTTGTTAGTATATGAATTTGTGAGCAAGGGAACTTTATTTGATCACATCCACAATCCAAGTAAGTTCCCCAACATGTCCTGGGATACACGGTTGAGAATTGCTTCGGAAACTGCGAGAGCGTTATCATATTTGCACTTCGCAGCTTCCACTCCGATATTTCACCGTGATGTAAAGTCCATGAACATCCTCTTGGATGTTGATTGCATAGCAAAAATCTCCGGCTTCTTTGCGAAGTGATTTGCAATATTAATTTAATACTCTCTCTCGCATGCAAATGTAGTGCAAGTCATGTGCCAACATTGTGCGAGTCACATGTAAATGCAGTGCAAGTCATATACTAGTTCCCATTTCAGCATTTCCTTTCATATGTAACTTATTTGGCATTTCTTTCTTTATACATTGATATCATGTATTCTAAAAAATTTATTGTTTCACATGGGTGTTGGAGTGGGCATAATAGTTCTGCTATTCAGTACAAGTTTTTCATATTTAGTTTTCAAGAAAAATGAAACTCATTGGGCTAAAACGACAGTACTTCTAGAAAAATGGGGGCCTGTTTTTGCAGTGTTAATTACAAGAACATGGCATTACCACAAATGTCTTGAAAATCTTCAGTTTTACAGAGCTAGAGAAGGCGACCAAAAATTATGACAGAAGCCATATCGTTGGCTGAGGAGGATTCGGCACGGTTTACAAAGGGATCTTGCCAAATAATATGAGAGCTGCGATTAAGAAGTCCCAGTGAGTGGATGAGAGCAAAATAGAGTAGTTGATCAATGAAGTTATCGTGCTCTCACAAATCAATCAAAGGAATGTGGTCAAGTTATTAGGTTGTTGTTTGGAAACAGAAGTCCCTTTGTTAGTATATGAATTGCCAAGCAAGGGAACTCTCTTTGATCAAATCCACAATCCAAGTAAGTTTCCCAACATGTCCTGGGATACACAGTTGAGAATTGCCTCGGAAATTGCGAGAGCACTATCATATTTGCACTCCGCAGCTTCCACTCCGATATTTCACCGTGATGTAAAGTCCATGAACATCCTCTTGGATGTTGATTGCATAGCAAAAGTCTCCGGCTTCGAAACTTTGCAATATTAATTCAATACCCTCTCTTGCATGCAAATATAGTACAAGTCATGTGCAAGTCACGTGCAAATGCCGCGCAAGTCACGTGTTAATTCCCACTTAAGTATCTCTTATGTAACTTACTTTAGCATTTCTTTCTCTATACACTGATATCATGTATTCTAAAAATCTCACTGATTATTGTAAAACAATTTTCAGGCCCTTAGAATGGCACACCCGTTGGTGCATTTGGGATCCCAAAGGATTGGGAGATCATCGTGATGCACCACCACTTCTCGGGTCGGGTGCACTTGTATGAGAAATACGTCTCCACTATCTGGGTGGATGAGGGACCGAGGCAATGTATCCCCCATTGGTTCTTGGTATGGTTCATTTAGGAAGATGATCTTCTAATCGGTCCTTTGCGTGGTTTTGACAGGCCACTTGGTAGGAGCTTTAAAGACGTTGACTGGGACCCCATGGAGCTGGACTCTCTCGACGGCGCAATGGAGAATCCTACCCCTGCTCCACCGGTGATTGACCTGAATGCCTCCGATTACGGCTCGACGAAGCTTGAGTCCTATGGGTTCCTGTGATGGTTGTGTTGAACCTGATGTTTCTTTTTGTATAGATAAATTAGCCTAGCTTAATTTCTTTTTGGTTTAGCTTAGAGAATGGATCTGACCCTCTAATGGGCTCCGTTGGTTAATCTAGTAAAAATGTATAAATGAGTAGTTGTTGTTATCCCGCTGTTCATCCCTCTATCCCTGTTTGATTGTTTGATTGTTTGATTGACTAGGGGATTGTTCGTCTTCCGCTTGCGTATAATGAAAGAATAAAATGAATGGTTGGTGATCGTCCTGGGACGTCGCTCTCTTTTGGCCAAGGGAAGGGGTTGTTGCGTATTCGAGGTTCGGGGCATGACAATGATGGACATGGATACTGTGGTTACAATGTGACTTATTCCAGGCCACACTTATGCTTATGAGCATCACGTCTATCACGTCTTGACTCTCGAGCTCGCGACAATCCAATTCACTTGAGATCTAAATGTATGACATCCTAGGTATTGCCGTTGACTAATTCATTTTATCTTTATCATTAAGCACATGTCGAAGTGAAACAAATACCCTAACCAACAATCAACAGGGATAGTAATAAAAACATCAAAGGAAAGACAAGAACACCATTTTGTTTATCTACAAGGTTAGCCTAAACAATAGTATATATATACACACCTTACTACAGGCAATATGCTAAGGCATACTTAAAAAGGGACCGGCCTGGTTAACCTATCTCGGCAAAAGTGCGGGAGGGTTCGTCAAAAAGGGACTAGGCTACAAATGCCTAATCGCTAGCCTCTGAGGGATCGGTCTCCCTAGTCTTCGGATCGAAGATCTTGCCATCAGGGGGATTCAAGTTCATGGGATCTCAGACTTCGTCAGTCGGCCCCACAGGTGGATCAATCCATCGAAACCCCTTAGGGGACTGTACAGAATGCCTCCCATCCGGATGAACCACACCTTAAAAACATGATGTGCATAATGGTCTCTCAATCCCTCATCCATTCACATTGTCATCACATGGTGCTTGTACACAAAATTGTGGCCCGAGACACGCCACATGGTCATGATGGTGCTCATGTCCACAGGGACACCGAACCATGCCGGATACTGTGTTATCCTAAGGTCTTGAAATTTTTTAACCACGACAGGATGTGATAAACTCAGTAAATTAAAGTCCTAAGTCTCGGTTAGGAACTTCACTTGCCTTGAGGTAGTCTAACATACAACTTAGTCTCGACAATTAATCAAGCACCACACCTCAGAGAAGCATTATTAGAAGACAGTTCAATAATCAGATGCAAGCATAGGTGGCCTTACCTTGTCTTGGCATACGCAACCTGCATAAATTGTTACTCAATCATAACAAGATTAAGAAGCATGCAATTAATCAGAGTATTGCACATAACTTTCTCATGTCTCAATATCCATACGTGCTTCAATTGTTACAACCCTCTGGGCCACGGCTCAACCTTATGGTTGGTGGTCAACTGGCCTAGATTAGGCATCGTCCTCCCACGTGAGGCATGGTGACGTCATGGGCTATCCCCCACTGACGACATTCCCGAAAGAGCATAGGCCTAGCCTCTACCATGACTCCATATCTGACCATTGTTAGGTGACCCAATGGCCATGGCACAACCTTGAAGGATTGGCGGTTATCCGGTAACGCCGAGCTTTCCTCTTAATGTGATCATGCAACACATCATCAACCGATTTGTTCTTTTCTTTGCTCTGTTGTGAATGCAACATAGTCCATGTTCACACGACATGCTATTACAATTAACACACGTACAATGAAATGTAGCAATATCCAGTTGTCACGTATAATAATATGATGTACATATATCTGATTTTATTATTGTAATTACCAAACAGTGGATAGGATATAAAAATACCCCTGAATTTTATATCCTATCCTATCCAGTCTTATCCAGATTAGAAATCTAGACGACACACGTAACCTATGTGCCAAAGATTACAGCAGCTTCGTTATTCTTTTCATGGAAGTCCACTGTTTTTTAGTATTTTATTAATCCCAAGCTCTTCAACCAAGGAAGCATATCTTCAAGCCCTTCTCTCAGGTTTCTAGGTTTATAATCAAGCTCAGCTCTGGCCTTGTCGCAAGAATATGCCCACTGATGTCTCAACACTTGAACAGCCTGCAAAAGGAAGCACTCTTTTGAGAACACTCCTCACAAAGAATAATGCTAGAAATATGCCATATAAGACGGACTTATAAAGCTGATTTACAAAGTGTTGTCGCTTACTTAGCCTCAACACCACAGTAGAACATCAAAAAAATAGAGATGAAGCTAGGATATATGACTTGGAGCTATACATGGACATGTCAAGCAGGAATGTTAAAGATGATTGAGAGACATAGAGTCTATTTGTTAATCGGCCAAAACAGTGCTTGATTATATTTTTTTGTTCCTAAGAACAAAAAAAGAATATAAACCTGTTTGTTAAATTTTTTGCTCCTGGGAATAGATTTGGAACAAAATAAAAAAGTTGCTTCTTTGTTTCTGAGAACAACTCTAGAATCAAGAACCAAACCATTTTTTTTCTCTTTTCTTTTTTACTTTTACTTTTCTTTCCTTTTCTCTTCTTCTTGCTCCTAGCCGGTTGCCGGCCGTAGCTGGGAGGAAGAAGAATAGAAAATAGAAAAGGAAAAAGAGAAAAAGAAAAAGAAGGAAAAAGATAAAAAGAAAAAGATAAAAAGAAAAAGAAAATTAAAAGTATTAAAAAATGAAAAGAAATACTAAGTTACAAAAAAGTTTAAGAGTCGTACTAAATACATTTCTATTCTGATAATAGAAATTTTGGACAGTTACCAAACACTTTCAAATAATTAGAAACTCATCTAGGGAATATAATAAAAAAAAATCATTTTTTAGTAAAAATTGTTTAAAAAAACAAAATGGTTACCAAACACATCCATGATGTGATAAGAAATGCTATACACACTAAATCCTCAATGAGAGTTGCTTACTATATAACTTGGAAATGCAGATATCATTGCTTGTTTGAGAGTTAAATCATTTCTGAATAAGCGGAAGCCAAAAACAAGATATTTAGTTTTGTTCACACAGAGGATACAATGATTGCCCCTGAAGATTTTACAAGAGTTCCTAAAATGCCTAGGATTTTCTAGTGCAATACTCTATAACTCTCAACAAGAAAGGCCCAAAAAGGTTACATACAGCCAAACAAAGTTAGGACTTCAGTTTAAGCAGTTCAAGAAGAAGTGATGAAGCTTACCGGAGGGCTAACAAGTGGAAGCTTTCCTGTAATCCTGCAGAAGAAAACTGACACCCATCCATACATGCTAACCATCCATAATGGGATATGAAAACTTGGCCTCTTCGTTCCAGTTATAATGGCAGCCATGTCAAAAACATGCATGAACGAAGCATTTTCTCCTGAGTAGATATCTTTCACCAGGTCGACCTCGGTGCATTGCTGCAATGTGCCCTTGCACGACATCTTCAACATGACTGAAAGGAAACTTATCACTACCATTACCGATGTAACAAGGGAGCCTCCCATTGAAGCGTTTAATCAACTGAACAGGAGAGCACGAGGAGTCAAATATCGATTTGGACGAATAATTATCATAACCCTATTTCAGCACTGAAGTCATTGATGTTGTATTGGGTGAGTTCCAGTCATAAAAACCATAATCAGGAGGCAAAAGTGGAAAGGAAGAACCGCTTTGCAACTCACTGTAGATTCATACACATTAGAGATGGCAATCGAGTAAGAAGACCAGATTAATATCATCGGCTGACAACAAGCCATAATCACACAGTGGCATTTGGTCAATTTAGCTACCGAATTTGAAGACCGATAGCTGGCTTCTGGACCTAGTACTTCGACAATATACTTATTTATCATTAATACTATGGACCAAAATCAAATGGCACTGTCAGTTTGACTTTCCACGTGGCACAGAGATCAGGCTAAAGAGGTTTCACTCTACCATTTGTGCGGGGACATTGCCGGCCGTGAGCTTGCCGGGGCCGTACATGGCTCCTGGATAAACCGTGACTATCGGCAACCCCTCAGATGCTGCTTGCCGAGCAACATGATCTGCGATGAGCTTCGACCTCTCGTACTCCGAACAGAAGAACTTCTCGTCATGGGCCTGCCATCGCAAAAAAGAAGCTCTGAAGCTAGCAAATCGCCGATTGGGTCAAGAAAAATTCGCACTTCCAGAAAACCCAGATCGCAACAGCCAATCGAACCGAAGAGGAGCAATACCTGACTCTCGTCAGCGACGTGTCCATCCGTCGGTCCGAGGGCGAAGATTGACGACGTGTATACGATCTTCTCGACGGACTTCGTCTCTCTCGCCGCATGCAAAACGTTCTTCAAGCCTCCCACGTTGACCTAGCAAGATTCCACAGCTCATTTCATTCGAACAAAAAATTCGCGGAACCCAGCGGAATTTGCTGGATTCGAAATCTTTCTGCTCACCGAGATGAATTTGGAAGGATCAGGAAGCCAGGGGTCAACGAGGGCAGCCGTGTGGAAGATTACGTGGCAGCCGGAGGCGGCGTTGAGGACGGAGCAGTGATCTGTGACATCGCCGTACGCGAGGTCGAGCGCGCTGCCATGCGCAGCGGGGGGAGGGAGGGAAGAGAGGTCACTGGTAGGGCGCACGAGGGCGCGGACTGAGTGGCCATCGGCCAGGAGAGCGGCGCACAGCTTCCCGCCGAGGAAACCGGTCGCGCCGGTCAGCAGGATCTTCATCCTTACTTTGGCCCCCTGGAAGTCAATGCTCCTAAATGCTCCCCTCCCCCTCAGAAAGGTCAACTCTACTCATCCATTTGCATGTCTCCATTCCATTAAAATAATCTCCTTCCTAGACATTTTTGCTCCACGTCTTCTCCAACTCAAGCATGGCGCAATCAAATTTAGCTCTTAAATTTCTATCAAACAGAAATCGAAAGAGTTTAATAGATAGAAGAGATGCAAATTGGATTTATACTGTTGTCTTTTCTACTTGACTTGTTCCGCTATCCCAGCTGTTACAATCTCAATAGAGCTAAACACCTCTGTAATATTATTTATTTGGGTCAGATACTCTGTAATATTTGAAATGTTAGAGTTTTGTACAAGATGTTTCTTCTGCCCAAAGTTTCAGGATTGCCTTTACAAACTCAAACACCTTTCCTGGCTCTATATCACTATATAAATTACAAATATCGACTCTTAGCATAGTGATATACCAACCATTTTAATCTAGTTACAAATACTTCCAAGCTTCAAAATATTCGTTTGAAGCTTTGTAAGCCGTTCTTCTGACCTTCTCTGACATCAAAGCAACTTTTTGCATCATTAGAACATCCTTCTGCAAAGCATTGAAGGTCAGATTCCATGAAGGTTGCGTTCGGGAATGGCCTTTGAAGGGACTTTAAGTCTCCAAAGATCTTTGGGAAAAATATTAGTATTTGGTAAAATTTTTGAAACCCACCTTGAGGAAAAGTTTAGCTTGTAAAGGCTGGGCTGCCTTGGGCTTTCAACTTTCACGGCACGCAAATGCAAAAAAAATTCTTTCAAAACTATCCCCATTGACTATCCTCAGACTTTCTGGTTTTCCAGTTTTGCCCTCTTTGTCCACTATTCATTGTCTTTTTCTTAGGTGGCCGGAGTGACTACATGTGGCTGCAAGGGACAGCTGTTGACACCCAAAATTTTGTCGATTAAATACTCATTAATTTTGCAAACATATATATATATGTATAAATTTATAGAAATGATAAATTTTTTTTAAAAAAATTGGCTTTTATGGGAAGTGGGTTTGAAATTGAATAAAATCTGGAGATAGTGAAGGAAATATGATTCTGGAGAGATTAATTTTTATTAGGCGGGGATGATTTTCGGTTAGGGAGCAAATGATTGAGTATCGCCGAACGAGAGAATTTCGTGGGGACAAAATAAAGAGCCACGATGGAGAAAGGAGGGAGAGAGGGGGCGTCATCTTCCCTGGCCATCCACGACTGAATGCCCTCAGATATTGCTTTCTCGCTGCAAGTCTCGCGCCCACATCCTTGGTGCAGCACGCCCGTCGCCCGTCATCGCAGATCTTGCACCGGTTACACTGCCTGACGGGGCTCCGGGAGTTCCACCGTCACTGATCCGCGACGCTCGCTTCTTTTGGGCTTCCTTGTAGCATTTCCTCCGCTCACGGCCGCTGCCTCCTCTCTTGACCAAATCCGACGAGCTGCTGACGCTCAGCGTCAATTGCCCTCAAGTAGCTCGCGAAGCCAAGCCGAAGAGGCCGCTGCCCTGTTCGTGTGACTCCATGTGCCACTACCGCTTCCGACGACGACGATGACGAGGAGGAGCTGATGCAAGCACCAGCTCGCAACGTCCCTGCTGCTTGTGCTGATCCGAGAAGACCCGCATCGTGACGACAAAGCTGTTTGTGATCTCTCGATGAAAAACCTGTGGCTGCTCCATCCCGATGTCGACGACCTTGCTGGCCTAGCGTCACACTGGGACTGAGCGGCCCCCTCGTGCTGTCCGGGATAAATTATTCTTGTGCGTCTGCATAGTTATAGAAAATTCCAAGCGGTGGTCAAAGGAGCCTCGGTGGAAGCTTGATTGAAGAACAATTATTGGGAGATAATCCAAAGTGGGGGAAGGTTCAGTAAAGAAAAAGCAGAAGGAATAGAAGGAAGAAGGTAGGCTTCGGTGAAGAAAGGGGTGCAGGTCCGTTCGGGGAAGAAGAAGACCGAAGGGAAGAAAAAAGAAAAACGCATAAGGGAGAGAGAGCTCGAGAGCCTGGACTGAAAAAAAAGATAAAAACGAAGGGGAGCCTGGATTGAGGGGGAAGCAAGGAAAACGCTGGCTGGTTTTTTGGGTTTCGGAGAAAGAAAAAGAGCAGAACAAAATGCAAAGAGAGGGGCTGCCCAGAAAAACGAGGTGCGGACCCCTGGAGTGCCACAACTTGGCACAAAGGAGCACTTTGGTGCCAAAACTTACAAATGGTACACTTAAGTGCCAAAATCGGAGCAAAAGGGATCACTTAAGTGCCAACGGCGAAAAATTCCGGCCAAATTGCCACGTGTCCATTTTCCGACGAGTTAATTTGCTGACGTGGCATTTTTTTAAAATAAAAAATCCATATGGCATTTTTTCAAAATAAAAAAAATCCACGTGNCACCAGCTCGCAACGTCCCTGCTGCTTGTGCTGATCCGAGAAGACCCGCATCGTGACGACAAAGCTGTTTGTGATCTCTCGATGAAAAACCTGTGGCTGCTCCATCCCGATGTCGACGACCTTGCTGGCCTAGCGTCACACTGGGACTGAGCGGCCCCCTCGTGCTGTCCGGGATAAATTATTCTTGTGCGTCTGCATAGTTATAGAAAATTCCAAGCGGTGGTCAAAGGAGCCTCGGTGGAAGCTTGATTGAAGAACAATTATTGGGAGATAATCCAAAGTGGGGGAAGGTTCAGTAAAGAAAAAGCAGAAGGAATAGAAGGAAGAAGGTAGGCTTCGGTGAAGAAAGGGGTGCAGGTCCGTTCGGGGAAGAAGAAGACCGAAGGGAAGAAAAAAGAAAAACGCATAAGGGAGAGAGAGCTCGAGAGCCTGGACTGAAAAAAAAAGATAAAAACGAAGGGGAGCCTGGATTGAGGGGGAAGCAAGGAAAACGCTGGCTGGTTTTTTGGGTTTCGGAGAAAGAAAAAGAGCAGAACAAAATGCAAAGAGAGGGGCTGCCCAGAAAAACTGAGTAGAAGAAGCTTCGCTGAAGAAAAAGAGGAGGGCGTGCTCGATGAAGAGCTAATATCATCATCGGCCACTAAAAAAAAATTGAATGAGCAGTGTAGAGGACCAAGAAGGAAAAAGTGCAGAGGCACGTCTAGTGTCGGCATTCGGCCATTAAAGACGAAAATACTCGACGTTCGCTGAAGAGTTGAGAGAGCTTCGGCCATTGGGGTGAACAGAAAAAATAAAAAGGGCAGGAGGGAGGAAGGAGGATGCGCGAGTGACTCCATCATCGTGACACAGGCAAGGGTCCCAGCGGTTGTCAAAAGAGAGGGGGGCCAGCAAGCCGAGAGAGATCTGAGAAGAGTGAGCGGGAGGAGAGAGCGAGCGAGCTGGCTCGCGCGTATGAGGAAGGAAAAAGGGACTCATCGTCGCCGGAGGCCAGCCCGATAGTCGACGTACGCACAATACCCTGTCCGGACCAGGCAAAAGTCTTCTATGCCTCTGAGTGTGTTTTGTGTTGGGTGCATCCGACCGGAGTTTAAGGCCGTCCAACTCACGTAAACTCCGGACCTGACAACCCTCCATTGATGTTTCTGCGCGTGATGGTTGCCGGGTCTTAAATTTGGTTCGAATCCAAACCCCAAATGAGCCGGTATTTAGCCTTCTAGTAGATGCATATTATGTGTTTAACAAAACGCCCTAGACAAAACCGAGGCTCACTCATGTTCTAATTTAGGATCTGCTCGTGTTTGCGTCCCTATCACTTTGGATCACGTTTTATTTCTTTTTGTATGTTCATTGTGCTTTGGCATGATTTTAACGAAGTTATCGTGCGCTGTCGAAGGGAGGGGGTTTCTCTTCGTTTCAGTAAAAATTGTCAAGGTCGCTGGAATAGATGGCCGGCAGTAGTCGGCGCCGATCGAAGTGAATGACTAGTGGATGGTAGTGTCGGCAATGACGTGTTTGAAGGACGATGCATCGGTTCTTGTTGTTTCGGTGGGGTTTGGTTGCCGGAGGATAGGAGGTTCGGCCATGGAGTTTTTTTCAGCGAGGACGTGCTTCGAAGCAAATCTGCAGCAAGGGAAGGAAAACATGCAGAGGTAGACAAAAGATGGATTAAAAAAAGAAGAAAGAAGAAGGAAAACCATAAATAGAAAAAAAGAGAAAAGGGGGTGGCTGAAAATAAAATAAAATGGGGGCTGGGCCAAGAGTTTGTCGAGCGGGCCTGGGCCCGCGCTGAACGTAGAGGAGACGATTGGGCCAGAAAAAAATTGAAGATGGGCTTTCTTTTAAAATTGAATTTTCGTGGGCTTTTCTTAGAAAAAAAGAGAAATTCGTGTGGGCCTTTTTGTTTTCTTTAGTGGGCTTGAGGCCGGCCCGGTTCCTTCAGCCCAATCTGGGCCAACGAGATCTGAATTGGGTCAGCCAAGCCGGGTTTTCTGACCCGGTCTGAATTATTATTATTTTTAATAAAAAATTCAAATTTTTTTTTTTGGGATATTTTGGATATTATTTTTCTTGCTTTAGAATGGTTAGAATAAGCCTTAGATTTCTTGAATAGGTTTCCATGGCCTTAATTGATACACAATTGAGTTAGGTACCAAAAGGGCGTTAATCGCACGATTAACATAACCAATTTCTCGAATTTAGAATATCTAGTTGCATAAATAGTAAGGTATTCTCCCATATCTTACTAGATTTTAGGTTAGTGGCAACTCCTTTGTGTGAATTTGCATAAACTAAACCGATTAAAATTTCGAATATCCAACGTCGCGCAGGGTATGGGCTTGGGAGAGTTCGAGTTAATGAAGGGCCGTCAGTCCGAAATTAATAATACCCCTAAACTTAATAATTGGTCCACAACCAAAATTAGAAAAAAATTAGGTTGCGACAACGGCACAGGCTAGAGAGAGGCCGAAGTGGTCGTGACTACCCTAGCGACCATCATTGGCCAGTTGTGCAATCTTAGCAAGTTGTGGCGACCATATTTGGGTTGCGTGACCCCCCGCAAGTTGTGGCGACCACTGCGAGTCATGACGACCCAAATCTGGTTGTGCGGACCCCTATCAGTCACAATGACCCAGATTTAGGTCGTGCGACCTTCGTGAAGGGTCGCTTGAGGTCGCGCAACCTCAAGCAGGCCTTGCCAAGGTTGCGTGACCCCTTGTGAGTTGTGAACTTAGGTAGCCCTTGCTTGGGTCATGTGACCCTCGCTTGGGTCGTGTGGCCCTAGCCGATGATCTTCGAGGTTGCCTAACCCCAAGTGGCTATCACTAGTGGTCTTCGGCAGCACCTAAGGTCTTGCAACCTCAGATTTCGATTGCCGATGACAAATTTTGATCACTGGCATCAGCGACTGTTGCCCTTGGCTGGCCAACTTTTTTTTTTCTTTTGATTGAATATTTTTTAATCACAAAAGTCCTTTGTAAATATAATTTCTCTAAACACTATTTTACTTAAAGGTACTTCCTAATGGACTTTCAGATTACAATTTAACAAACACAATTTGCATTGTGAAAAACCTCTTTAACTTAAGTTTTTTGCATTTTCCCAAATGCTTTCCCCAAAAGTCCAACCAAACACAGCTGAAATATACTTCGCTTTTGCACTTTGCTGGACATCTTTTCTGCTTTCACAAAAATGATAAAAATTGCTACCAAAGTTGCTTTGGGCAGATTCCAACATTTGAAGACGGTTATTAAACACCAATTTGAGTTCCATTGAAAATTATAAAGTTCTTAATCATACTAAGACCATAGAGGCTCGAATTTGGAGCCATCTACATCATTTGCTGCTTTTGCCAATTGGTCATTCCAAATTTTGTCATGACCCTTTCTTGAGGAGGGGGGGGGGGGATGGAGTTTAGAGGTATTGCTGAAAAGGCTGGCAAAATGGCCTATCAATTAGGATGAGCCCTTCCAAGCCCATATCTTGTAGAGATATTTCATTTTGAAATTCTTTTAAGCCTTTGGATTTCTATGAGTCACCATTAGCCATTTTTGGGTTAGCTAGAACCAAATGAGAATTGGGAGGTTTGTCTAATTTCCCATGTTTCATTTCCTATACAATCAAAGATTCTAGCTTAGGGATTTGATTACACTAATGTTATTATTAGCACTCTTTCAATGACACTAACACAGAGTTGTTATGTAAGTGGTCGTGCAATTTTGATTGCCAATTATGATCCTAAAGGTACAAAAGCCTCTAAACGATCATGCAAATGTTCTTGAGCGGTTAGTAATGATCCTAATCTAGTAACCAATCTTGAAAAGGAAATTAATAAACAAGCTTTTGAAGTGCAATGCAATAAAGAAATGCTAAAGTATCGAAAATGTTCTGTTATTGAGCCTTGAGACATGAACCCATAAGCTTGAAATTAGAGAGATTAAACGTATCTCTTCTTCTTTTTTCAATTATATTATGATACAAATTCTAATCCTACCATTTATTTAAAAGGGATTCTAAGTCTAACTTGGTTTTATTGAATAGAGTCTGAGCTAATTAGCTTACTAGAACCTAAGTTCATTAACCAAACTAGCCAATTAACACTAGGTACAAGTTGGCAAAGAATAGAAAATGCTTTGTTAGTGAGCCTTGAGACATGAACCCCATAAGCTTGGAATTAGAGATTAGACCTATCTTCTTCTTTTTAAAAAAAAATTATATTATGATGCAAATGCTAATCTAACCATTTATTTAAAAGGGATTCTTAGTCTAACTTGGTTTTATTGAATAATATCTAAGCTAACTAGCTAATTAAAACCTGAGTTCATTAAATAAACTAGCCTAATTAACGCTAGACTAGGCTTCATTAAATCTAAAACTAATCACAAAGGACCACCGCCTCCATGGACTGCCATGAGGCACTCTCGGCTGCCACCTCGTGTCATCGATTTCATTCAACATTCAACTCATTCACAACTTGCATTCATTCACACAAACGATTAGCTTGTTCATCAATCACTAATTGATAATTTGGCTTGGGAATTTGATTTCGCCCATGCAAATCGATTAACCCAATCACCTCCTAATCAAACAAGGGGTTTTTTTGATTAAGGCTAATGATTATTAACCCCTACCTGTGTTCATAAAGCAGTGGGCTAACATCATTAACCCCTAATTAAGTTCTAATCACCTTTCTAATCTACCCATCGAAGGACATGCATCGATAGCCTAATCATGCATCTAAGCATTCCCATGCAAGGCTAATTAAGACATGCAATTATAATAATTAGGCTTAAGAAATAAACAAACAATTAGTGAACTATAAGGATCTTTTCTCAGTTTTTGTCGTTATTCCAACTGATTATGTTCTAAATCAATTGAATGGATTGGTGAGTTACCATTGAACATTATAGGTGGCATTTGAAAGCTTAAGATATGAGGTTTAATATTCATTAAAACCACTTTGTTTGATTCAAACTCGTAAGACCTGGAATTTCCAAACTAACCCAATTGCTTTGAAATTGACTCAGTTCAAACTCAATTTTTGAAAAATGTGGAAAAAATGTTAAACAAGTTCAATAAAGCGCCAAATTTAATAGACAATTAGCTAAGCTGTTATCTTCAAATAATTTTTTTTGAGATTTTGCAAATAATCCCTCTATCTTAGACAAAATTATCGATTTTCCCTGAGGACTCAAATGCAACAATTTTATACTCCAGTTAAGACCTTGTCCGAATTTTACTGAATTTCCCACCCAAATTAATATAAAAAAGGTGAAACTTTCCAGATTAGCAGTTGAGGACTTCCTAAATAACTTTTATTCTTGAACTTTTCGCAAAAAGGACATCCAACTATCTGAAATTTGCGAAACAAGTTCGGAGTACATAGAGACAGGTTATTCAGATCTAACTCAAAAATGTTTTACTAGATTGAGCAAGCTTTCATTCCAACCAAACAAACATCGAGAATGAAGTATAAACTTGATGGTCTTAGTGATGTATAACTTTGATGTCATCATTGGGATGGACTAGCTCACCAAGCAACGAGCTACGATGGATTGTCATGGATAGATAATGCAGTTTAACATGATAAGTGGTATTATTTTCAAGTTTGTGGGGAATCGACGAGGATGCTCAATTCCATCTAGTTTGTCACTTGAGGTAACTAGATTGTTGGATGAAGGTTGCCAAGATTATTTGGGCGACTATGGTTAATACATTGGTTAGGGAACCAAAGATGGAAGACATTGTGGTAGTGCAAGACTTTCCGATGTCTTTCTAAATGAATTGCCTAGATTACCCCAAAGCAAGAAATATAATTGCAATGAATTGGCTAAGGCTAACGACGGTGACCAAAGTTAGGAGTTTCTTGAGATTGGCTGGCTATTACAAATGGTTCGTGGAAAGGTTTTCTACTATAACTATGCCTTGGACTTGGCTACTGAAGAAGAAAGAAAAGTTGGAATGGACAAATAAGTGCAAGAGTAATTTTCAAGAGTTTAAACACGAGCTAACTACCGCACCAGTATTGACCATTCCGTCTAGCCCTAGTGGATATGAAATTTATAGTGATGCATTTTTATAAAGGATTGGGTTGCACCCTAATGAAACATGGAAGAGTGGTTGTACACATGTCCTGTCAGTTAAGATCTTATGAGATGAATTACCCAACGCATGACTTGGAATTAGTGGCAATCTTTTTTTCACTAAAAATTTGGAGGCATTATTTGTGTGAGGAAAGATTTTAAACTTTTACGGACCATTAGAGCCTAAAGTACTTGTTTTCCTAAAAAAGGAGTCGAGCATTGTTGAGAAAACTCTTAGTTTTAATATTAACAAATAATTTTATGCATACAAGAACTTATATATTTTCTTAGGAAGAAAAGTCATACGGTGACGTATTCTTCTAAGTTTGCTTGAAGCAGAAGATATTTTTGAGTCTGTCTGTACCAGACAAAAAACACGAGGAGAGGCAAAATCTCTGAGTTTACAGGTACTAGACGGAGAACTCAGGCAGACGCAGAACCTTGGTATGATAAACCTAGAATGAAACTACAGGACCAGATTACCAACGGTCAAGATTTTCACTTACCATATTTGTATTGATTTTGTTATATCAAATCGATTAGCAGGATTAATCATCGGACAACTTTCAAAGAAGGATGGAACACTTATGGAAGCCCAGATTCTGATTGTATGAGTGAATAGAATCCAAGGAGAGCCAATCTATCTTCAACGATCAAAAAGACTTTCCTTATGAAGTTTGTCCAAGAAAGGAAAGGGAAGACGAATCTCTCAGGAAGATAGTCAATGGTCAAGTGTGACCCGGAGAGTATATAAGGAGAGGATGCAACCAGGAGAGAGATAGGATGAACATATTCCAAAGTTTGATTCGATTCTTTATTGGTTATCTGAAAAAGAGCGAAATTGAGTGATCCTAGTGTATTACCAAGAAGAGTGACTTTGTGAGACATATCATCACTAAGTGCGAACACTCGAGAGTGTGTAATCACTTTTGATCATATAGTGAAATTCAACTTATTGGCTGATCGCCTAGAGAGTGGACGTAGGCTTGTTAAAAGCCGAATCACTATAAACTGTATTTGCAATCTTCTCTGCTCTCTCTATTTAGTTTTTGTTTATAGATTGCAAAAACTTTACATTACTTGTGTGAAAATCCCTTTACACCTATTCACCTCCCCTCTAAGTGTTAATACTAGCAATATCAAGCATGAGACAGCATCGATGGATGGAGCTTCTCATGTATTATGACTATGACATTTTATACCATCCCGACAAAGCTAATAAGGCTGCAGACACGCTTAGTCAAAAGTCATCAATCGCACACATGATGGTCAAGAATGGTATTGCTAGAAGGAGTTTGAGACCCAGAGTTTAGATTGGAAGTAAGCTACCTTTCAAGTCTCATAGTTATCCTCAGAATCGATCCCAAAATACAAATGAGGATTACAAACTTTTAACAGACCCTACAATCCAAAAGCTCATGAAAATAAATGCAGCTAAGATGAAAACTAATTTTCAAGTATTTGAGAACAGGATTTTGAAATTCTATGAATGATTGTGCATGCCTAACGATGCAGAACTTAAGGAGGAAATTCTATAGATAGAAGCTCATCATAACAGCTATGGTATACATATGGGTAGTGCAAAGATGTACATGTACCTACGATAACATTATTGGTAGAATGGCATGAAGTTGGACATTACCAAGCACGTGGCTAAGTGCTTGACATGCTAGTAGGTGAAAGTGCAATGCTACGAGCCTGGAGGATTACTACAATGCCTCGAGATTCTTGAATGGAAGTGGAAACGTATCACGATAGATTTTGTAATGGTGATAATGACTCAATCTGAATTGTGGTGGATAGATTGATGAAGTCTACACACATTATCACCATACAAAAGGATTTTACCTTGGAAAGATATGCGGAGTTGTACGTGCAGCATATTGTTCGTCTTCATGGAGTACCCATGACAATCATGTTAGATCGAGACCTAAAGGTCATGACAGCATTTTGGAAAAGTTTGCAAGAGGCCATGGGAACGAAGTTGCAATATAGTACATCATATCTTTTGCAGACGAATGATTAGTTGGAAAGGATAATTCAGACGTTTGAAGACATGCTACTGGCTTGTGTCCTAGATTTTAAAGGAAGTTAGGAGGAACAACTCCACTTAGTTGAATTTTTCTACAACAACAACTATCAACAGAGCATCAAGATGGTACCATTTGAAGCGTAGTATGGCAGGCCCTCCAGAACTCCACTTTGCTGAAATGAAGTTAGTGAATGAAAAATTTCGGGCAAGAGTTGGTTCAATAGTCGATGGATGTTGTTAAGATGATTTGAGATAGGCTAAAGACAACTCAAAGTTGCCAGAAAAGCGATGTGGATGAGTGGCGTAGCCTATTGGAGTTTCAAGTTAGTGACCATGTGTTTTTGAAGATATCACCAAAGCGAGGTACTTTATGATTCGATAAAAAAGAGAAAGCTGAGTCTGAGGTACGTAGAACCCTTCAAAATTTTGGAAAGGGTTGGAATCCTAACTTATTGTCTTGCTTTACCTCCGAGACTTGCTTAAGTGTATGATGTCGTTCACGTGTCAATGTTGAGAAAGTATGAGCTAGATCCGACCCATGTGCTAAATTTCGAGGAAATTGACATGGACGACAGGGTGTCATTTGTGGAAAGACCAATATGGATTGTGGATTGAAAGAAGCATGTGCTGCGGAACAAGATGATTTCCCTGGCCAAAGTGGTATGCAGCATTATGGAATAGAAGGAGCTACGTAGGAAAGTAAGAAAGTAATAAAGCGTCAAAACCCCTATCTGTTTGAAGACTTAAGTAGTAAGGTAAATTTCAAAGATGGAATTTTTATAGGGGAAGAGTTGTGATGTCTTGAATTTTTGACTTATTTTGGATTATATGAATGAATATTTCATCAATGCACTATTAATTAAGTCTCGCTCCAAATTGATCACTCATGAGACACTAACCAAAGGGGAAAGACTACTAAGGATTCAAGTGCATGCTTGACCAAAGAACTTGACCATGGATGGCGATTCGACTATAAGGATTGATGAGAGCCGAGCAATTGGTCATTCGCAATTACATAACAACCAAGGTCATCCCTAGCTCGAGTTTGTGCAAACGTGGGTTAATTTTATTTTAATTATGAGTCAAGTGCGCATGACTTTTGACAGCAGCTTGTTAGACTGAGACGCACTAAGATTGTGGTTGATTGACTTAGTCATGAATTTATCAAACTTTTCATAAAGTCTGGACTAAATTGTTGGATTTTGCCTCATTAATTCCCGAATTTTCAGTTCGCTCAGGAATATTAGAAAAAGGATTGATGGGCCGAAAATTTAAACCTGAGACCTTGCCGCTCTTCAGTTTTGATCCAAGGGTATTTTAGGATGCTTGGGAATGGCGGACGGATGGACGAGACTGATGAGCAAAGGATGGCAACTTGTGATGGCAGCTCCCCTATCCGTCTGTCCTTCCCCACCTACCCTTTTCTCCTCCCTTTGTCTTTTCTCTCTCTCCCCTCTCTCTTCCTACGTGGCCCCAACCCTCGTGCATGTCCGTCTCCTCTCTCCTTCTCCTCCTCTTCTTCATTTTCTTCCTCTTCCCTTCGGTGCGACCACTACTGCTACTTTGCTTCTGCTCTGACCAAGCTGGCAACCATCACCACCACCGCAGCTCCACCGTCTGGCCGACACGCCACCTGACTCGAACTAGGCACCTATGTTTCTCTCTGTCTCTCTCTCTCTCTCGGTTTTCTCTACCGAGCTGGCCACCTCGCAACTCTACAAGGCGCCGAAGCCATCGCAAGTTGCCATCCTTTGCTCATCAGTCTCGTCCATCCGTCCGCCACTCCCAAGCATCGTCGAACCGCGACAAACTAGCCGTTCTTTCTTTCCCTACTCTGTCTGGTTGACACCTAGCCAGCTAACCAGCACCACTTTTGCCACCAAGTTTCCCCTGTTTGCCTCTGAGCCACGTGCCCTCGGATAGCCGACCGTGCTTTCCAACTGCCATTCCCCTGTTACACCCTCTCCCGATGTCTTTCTCTCTCTCGGTTTCTCTCATCGAGCTTCCTCGAATCGGCGTCCAACTGCCCTTGCCTCCTCTTGCCACCTCACCCCAACCACCTTGCATCGTCGCTGAAGCCGCCGTAAGCCACTAGCACCTGTCTAAGGACTTGTTTGGTTCGGCTTTGGGCAAATGCCCTTAGAAAAATGCAAATATCTTTAAGTCAAAGGAGTTTTCTGAAATACAAATACTGTTTGGTAAAATAAAATTTTCATTGCAGTGTGAAGCAACTTTAACCTAAATATCGTTTGGTAAATATTACACTTTGTAAAACACTTTTACTAAACTTTTTATTAAAAAAATTTGTAAATTTTTTTTTATCTATTTCCGGTGGCCAGATCTAGCCGTTGGTCAATCTTTGGCGGCCAGATCTGGCCATCGGACAGCCTCGCTTGAGGTCGCGCGACTTCAGGTGGTGGTCAGATCTAGCTGTCGCCTGGTTGCTCGGGTTCGCGCAGCCTCGGCAGACAGTCGCTTGGGTTGCGCGAACCCAAGTGACAGCGCCTCCGTTGCTCGCGTCGCTTGGGTGTGCGACCTAGGCGAATATCGCTGAGGTAGCGTGAACCCAGGCGACAGCACCTCTGTCGCAGAACCCAAGCAACGTCGCTTGGGCGTGCGACCCAGGCAACGTCGCTTGGGTTCGCGACCTCGCCTTCGTCGCTTGGGCGCGCGACACAAGCGACGGCACCTCTGTTGCACAACCCAAGCGAACACCGTCGGGATTGCGCGAACCCAGGCGACGGCGATGGCGCTAGGGTCGCGTGACCTTGGGTGGCGGTCGCCCCCTTGGGTGGGCAGTCGTGCAACCCCAAGCGGCGGTTGGTGGCCCTCAGCAGTGTTCATCGGTGCTCGAGGATGTCTTGGCTGGTGGTTGTTGGCCTCTTCGACTCATTGGAGAAGATGAATAGTAATTTCGTGAACAGTGCCATTTGCATTTGGAAGATGCAATTTCCCAAAGTAGCTCCGAACCTCTCTTGGGCTAAAGGCCTTTAGAGTCCTTTGGAGATGCAATTGTATTTAGCCAAAGTCTTTCAAAAAAGGAACCAAACGGGTTTGCATTTGGCCAAGGGGCTTTCGGGGATGAAAGCCCCTTGGCAAAGCTGAACCAAATAGGGATTAAGCAACCCAGGCCATTGTCGTGCACGTCTCTCTCTCAAGTCTCTCTCTTGGTCAAACCACCCCCTCGGTCAAGACCCATTTTCACAAAGATTCGCCTCAACGCACCAGAGGTACCCACATGCTCCCCTCGCTACTGCCATCGCGCTTATGTCATTGGAATCGTCATCGGGTGAGTTGATGCCCTAATCCCCCAATTAGTCCGTTAAACTCGTTTTAGGTGATAGTTAGATTAAGTTAACCTAGGTTAGGAGGTCAATTAGATTTAACTAGGGTTAGCGGTTGGTTAATTTAACTAACCTTGGTTAGTTGAATGGTTAGGTTAACTACTAATGGTTAGTTGATGGTTAAGTTAGTTAACCTTGGTTAGTCTAGGATTAGTTTAATTAACCATGGTTAATATCTATGGTTAGTGGTTAACTATAGTTATGTTAATTAATTATTACTAAGCTTGCTTAGTTTAATTAAACTTGGTTAACCAGAATAAACGGTGATTAATTAAATAATCCTAATTAATAATAATTAATTATTTTTAGTAAAATTGATTATAATTGATTCAGTTTTAGATTAATTAATTATTTTCAAAATAATTAATTATATTTAATTATGAATAATTTTAATTATTAAATTGAAAGGTTATCGGAAAAATACATGATTACTGATTGAACCTTGGGTAATATTTTTCTATATATTCTATGTTGATTGAATGATTGTTTGCACTAAAAAATAATTGACATACGTCCTAGTGTATTACTATTTAAAGGATTGGTGTGGGCATATAAAGGGTAAACCTTGAAGAGTTGGGCTTGTATGTTGGATTTGATAATTTAATCGGGGCAAGAATTTATAAAAAAGGACTGCATGCAAGGTTTGATGTGTTAAAGATGTGTATGTGACCACATGTGATTATTTTACTGCATCTTTAAGTGTGAAAGCGGTAGTTGTTTGTTTCTTGAGCACGTCTCACGTTTGCACCGGCTACATTTAAGAAATAAAATGAATTGTGTGGTTTGAGGTGCTTGTGTGGTCACATTAAATGAACTCATCACCCAATGGGAGGCTAGGTGACGATGCCCGATTTATTGAATGCCCAGTGGGAGTTGGGAAGCCGAGTCATAGTTGAGGCCGAACCAATACTCCATTTAGGAATGTTGTTTGTAGCGGGAGATCCAAACGTTGCTATGTCTGGTGGGGCAAGACAATGCCCTATCATACTAGAAGACTGTCAACACGATTGTCGACAGTAATCCAAGAGATTATAACAATTGGAACATGCATGAGAGCATTGTGCATAAAACAGTTGATATGTGTTCTAATTACAAAGTTTTCTTGAAGCATTTATATTGGCATGTAATTAATTGTATTGCCCATGGTATGTGCCAAGGCAAAGTAAGGGTGCATGCGAATCGATGTGATTGTGGATTGTTTGCTAAGATGGACTTACCTGTTAAGTACCCCCAAGACAAGTTGGTATCCTAACTAAAGCTTAGGGCATTAACTTATTGAGATTTATATTTCACCCATTGCTATTTAACTATTTTCAGATCCATAGTATGGAGAACCGACAAGTGGTGCAGTTCGTTGTTGTGTTTTGGAAAGAATAGATTAACCCTGGCTTTGCTAGTCCCTTTTGTTGGATTAATATGAAGTCGCCTGTTATAAGGGTTTGAATATGTAAACTTCCCAGCGTTAATTAGTAGATAAATGAAGTAGTACTGTTGAATGTGTTTTCTAGTTGGTTTTTCCTAACTATCCCTATTACTATATTGACTGGGGATTGTTTATTGCTTCTGTATGCCTTTAATTAAAATATAAAAAGAATGATCGATGATGCGTCTTGGGACGTCGCATTCATATGACTGCAAGTGAATAGAGGTTGTTGTGTGCTCGAGAGTTAGAGCGTAATGGGTTGAACCAAATTGGGTGGACTCGGCCTGACCCTAATTAGTCTTGTTTCATCGTTTTGGTCAAATTATGCAGTATGGCCATGATTTTGTCAAAAGTGACATTAAAATTGATTAATATGACTCAATCATATTCAAAGTAGGCTAATTGGCATTACTTATAAAGTACCGATAAGGGCCCTAAATTGGTGCTTGAATTTTGGCCAACCTGCCTCAAGTTGGAATTCTCAAAATTGGCTTGAAATTCTGATGCGTTACAACCCTATGAGCAAAAAGTTGATTCTAGATCACATTTTGTAAAATTGACAAATAGAAAGTCTAATTAAACTTACAAAGAATTGATATGATGATTTTCAATATTTCAATTTTTTGAAAAAAGTTGACCGCAAGCTGGCTTTATTATCAAAAAGTCAATTTTAAAGACATTCATAAATTATTGATGAAATCAATACTTAAATTTAGACAAAGTGCTATGAAACTTGAAAATTTTTGGATAACACTGAAAATGATTCTTTTTCGCAAAGAAAGGGGCTTTGTCATAACCAGGGGCCTCACATCTCGAGTTTTTACCCTTACATGACTTGTTGGCTAAAATTGGGTGTTAATAGAATTTTTACGATTTTTGGCCGCATGGTCTTCCAAACAAATCGAAATTCTCATGTTCAATAAGTTATTCACCTGCATTGATGCTTTGACCAAGGTCCTTAGACAATTTTCTCTTGAAAAGCTTGTTCTCCTTCTACCGAGCCAAAATTCTACCATGCTTATGTCTTGTTGAGATTATTTCCATATGATGTGTATACAAAGAAGTTTTGTACACACAAATAGACATATTAGTAATATTTTATTATTTTGTCATGTTCAAAACATCATAGGAAATTTTCTTAACAAGTGTGTTAGAATATTTTTATTATTGTAATCATAGAAGAAAAAGAAAATCCTTTTACTCTATTTATTAGATGTACACATACGGCAAGAATTACAAGGCACCGACGTGGCGCGTGCGTGGAATCTGGACTACTTTTAGAAAGAAAAATTATAGTAAACTGAAGCATTTTTTGCCCAGATCTTAAACATTCATCATGCCATTTGCAATCTCCCGAGGATTAAAGGTGTCAATATGGGTCATAAACCCATATTATGACTCACTTTTTGTTAAATTGGTCAAATATGGGTCAAATATGAGTCAAGTGTAAGTTAAATATGGGTCAAGTGAAAGTTAAATATAGGTCAAATATGGGTCAAGTGAAAGTTAAATATGGGTCAAATATGGATCAAGTGAAAGTTAAATATGAGTCAAATATGGGTTGATGGTAGACCCATTATCTTTCTCTTTCCATCCCCTCCTCTATGCGTTCTCGATCTCCGTTGCCGATCTCGCCATCATGCTGCCATCACCATCATCGATCCCGAGCTTGCCATCGTCGACTGGAGCTCTGCTTAGATTTGGGCAGGCAAGTTGCAACAAAGCTTCGACTGGTGAGCCCTAAGCTCGCTAATCGGAGCTCGACTTAGATCTAAACAAGTGAGCCGCGAGATCATCAGCCTTGACTGAGCCTAGGTAGGCGAGCCTCGAACTCGCTAGCCCAACAAAATTTGCGGCTCACCCAAGTCTAGGTAGACGAGCCTCAAATTCGCTGGCCACATCAAAGTTCGTGGCTTGCCAGATCCGGGCAAACTTGAGCTTGACCACTGCTAGTGATCTCGGTGGAGCCTAGATCGGCCGAACCTCATGTTCGTCGGCCTTGGTTGAGTTCGGGCTCACTGGCTTGTGTCTTGGCAAGTCACCGTCGAGCAACACTAGTAGAGGAAAAGGGGGAAGAAGAAGGAAGAAGAAAGAAAAGAGAAAAGAAAAGAAAGGAAAAAGAAAAAGAAAAAGAAAAAGAAAGAAAAATAAAAATAAAAAATAAAAAATAAAATTTTTAAAGATAATTAAAAAATCGTTTTTAAAATTATTTTCCAAAAACTATTTCAATTTAGAGGTATCCGCATTTTTATATGTGAAAAGTTTAAAGTGGACTAAATAAGTGGGAGTAGATTTTCTTAAATTAAGTTAAAATATTAATATGTGTTAGTAATATGGGTTGGGTATGGGTCATCAAAGGGTCATCAAAATTATATTGCATGAAAATGGGTCAAAACGGGTTAAATGGGTTGATATGGGTTGGACCATTTTCGACCCGACCCAAACCCGACCCGACTCACTCATTTGACACCCCTACCGAGGATGAAATAATTTCATTGTGCATTAAAAACTTTAATTCTAAGTTTTGCACACAAAAAAAGCTTCGGAAGAATAGAAATAGCTAAATGTTAGGAAAAATTAAATTACCTTTTTCAGGAGGAATTATGTCACTAGCGTCCATCTATTTTTGTCTCAAAATCAAATCCATCCAACTCTCTTTCTGTTCAAAAACATCGCTCAAACCTTTTCCAATTTACTCCGTGGCGCAACAATAATAATGTTGAATATTTTAATGATTTAATTTTTTTCTCTTTTTCCAAATTCGAACTCTCTTTCTCTCTCTCAAGCTGCATATCCTTTTCCTCCTACTTCGAATCAACCAAATAAAAAGTTTATTAATTCAAACATAAACTTATTATACATATGACTAGGGGTGAGCATGATCCGAGGTGACAGTTCCCACCTTGGAATCGAGAATGGCCCACTAAATATTGATTCTAAAAAATTGGAACCAGTTCTACATGTTGGCTCCACGGACTCACCTAGGAATTAGACCGGACCAAGCCTCATGCATTCAATGCAACCTTTTTCAATAAGCCAAAGTAAAGCAAAAAATAAAGAACTTCCCTATTCATAATTGCAACATTATTAAAAAGATTGGGCTCATATTAAGGTTGAGAGTCAAGGCCATGTGTGAGAGCTAGAGAGACGAGCAAATGCGAGGGGAGAGCAAGACAAGATGAGCGCTCAGTTAATGGGGATTGAGCTTTATATTAGGGATTTTAGGATTTCCATTTTTCTTAATTTTTTTTGGTAGGAAATTCTTTTTATAAATTATGTGTGTGTATATTATATATAAATAACCAATCTGATCTGAGTGGGTGGGAGGGCAGCTCTATGCCTAGAACTAGAAATTAGACTGGTACCCACCAATTCCCTTGGGAACCATTGGTTCCAGGTAGTCCAGGTGGTTATTGGTTTCTTTGCACACTCCTAGTATGATAAGTCCAAAATATTAATAGGAAATTCTAATGTAGTTCTTTTCAATCAATTACCGCCAACAGAAATCGATAATATGGTGATCCATATATTATTGATGTCAAGTGTCACTTAGTAATCATGTCAGTGATTTCCGACAATAATTGGCTAGAAAGATTACATTAAAAGTTGGCGCAAAGGTTTAGGATTATATTAGTAAAATTAAAAGGTTTAGAACTGAATTAACATATGTACAATAAATTTAGAATTAATTGGATAATTATCCAGCCACCAAACTCAACCAAAAATCAATGAGTACTATGATTCACGAATAACCCTTCGTATTCACCAATCGAAACCATAGCTGTGAGCTCCCTGGCCGCTAACTCTACATCTGCAATCCCCCAAATCTTGCAACGAATTTTGCCAACGGTACATTAACATTGTTGAATATTTGTGGACTTATATTTTTATTTCTTTTTTCAAATTTTCACACACGCACATACTTTCTCTCTCTCAAATTGCAAATCCTTGTCTTTCTTCAAATCCCACCAAATTCAGGCAAATATCAAAGAATTCCCTGCAATAATGTAAAAAAAGATATGTTTACTAAAAGTTCTAAAACTTATTACAAAATTATAATTAAATGCTAAAACTTTTGGAAAGTGCAATTGAGTTTTTTCATTAACTCTGTCCAATTTAATTAATGAAAAATACTGACATGATTTTTTTTATTACTTTCTCTTTCTTATGTGGCACTAACGTGACTAAAACAAGAAAGATAAATTAAAATGATATGTTTTGGTCCAAATTCAATTTTAAGTATAAATATTAATTAAATTAAATTTTAAAAAAAGCAACAAAGGTAGCAAACCTCGTCGCCGCATCCCCAGCATTGTTGGAAAGGTCTAGCGATGGTGGAGTGGCAACGGCAAGGGCCCTCGCTAGTTTGCTGCCCTTTTTTTTATAGTTTTTTTAATTTAATATAATTAATATTTATATTAAAAGATAAATTTGAACTAAAATGACATTGTTTTAAGCTTATCTTTCTCATTTTGACCACAATAGTGCCACTTAGGAAAGAGAAAGTAATAAAAAAAGCCACATCAACATTTTCCATTAGCCAAATTGGTGAGAGTTAACGGATGAACTCAATTACATCAACTTGATAAGTTTTAAGACTTAATTGTACTTTCTGAAAGTTTTATGATTCGATTATATTTTCATGACAATTTTAGTGCTTCTAGTAAACAAATCCCAATTAAAAACTAGAGATAAGTGTATCGAAAATCCTAAAACAAATCATGAAAGTATAATTGAGTCCTAAAACTTTAAAGTACAATTAAGTTTTAAAACTTGTAACAAAAGTGTAGTTGAGTCTAGAAATTTTTTAAAAAGTACAATCAAGTTCTAAAATTTATCAAATTGGCCGACCAAGTCATTTTGTTAGTTGCATTTTTAAAAACTTTTTAGGACTTAATTGCACTTTCATGACAAATTTCATAGTTTGATTGTATTTTTTTAAAGTTTTATGGTTCAATTATACTTTTGTGATAAATTTTTAGGACTTGATTGTACTTTTTTAAATATTGAGGATTCATTTGCACTTTCATGACAATTTTTAAAATTTTCAATACACTTATTTGTAAAAACTATGAGTTCTAAATACCCGCTCATAATGACCACTTGCATTCATAAACGTAAGCTCAAAATTCTGGTGGCCCTTGCCACCAGCTCCATTTTCACAAGTCCCGGATCTTGGAACCATGGCAGCTGCAAGCTCGAGAACTACGAACTTCAAACCTCCCAGCTTTGGCCATGCCGCCAGAGGTCGAGCTCGAGGCCTTAAGGTGGAGATTTGGCAAGCTCCATACCTGGTCGTATAGCCTCGAGCTTGAGCGGCCATGCCAATAAACTTAGAGATCGATCCCAGCCGCAAGGGACGAAGATAAATTCAAACCCTCATCAACCCCATCACAAACATACTCGAGTCAAACCCCATCAGACCCCGCTCGGAAATACTCTCACCAACCCCATCACATTTCTCGGTTGATTTTTTCATCTCAATGCCAGTACGTACCCACTTACATCACAATTACAGCCATCACATTTCTCGGTGTCTTTTTCATCTCAATGCCAATGCGTACCTACTTACATCACAACTACAGCTGCAAACCTTGCGCCGTTCCTCGAATGGGTGGTTCGATGCTGGGCCACAGAATTATTTTGAGCGAACAATCATACATGTGTTCTAACGTCCATTTCAGCAATTTAATGATCCCATTACCAAAAAAAAATTGACAAAATAAAAAGAATAATGGACTAACATGTAACATGGGATCTTTTCAGAAAAAAAGTAAATGAACAATTTTGAACAAACAAAACGCAAGTAAGGGGGTGGGATAGTTTTAAATTTCGAGCAAAGGAGAGGGATTATTGGTGACATTTCATCTTTCTAGAAGGGTTTAGAAAAATCTTAAAACAATATTTGCGTGCAAGAAAAGTCCATTCAGCCCACAAAAAATTTTGACCGCTATCTCGGAAGAAATCCAACTATAATAATGAATCAATTTTCTTTTGAACAATGACAATGTTAGTCTCGTCTTTTGTATGATAATTAATATCATCTATGACTTTTAATTTTTGCGATTAGGTTCCCAAACTTTTGTTCAATGTGTAATGCTGCTTATTTCGCTAGGGCCTCTGAATTATTTTAAAATTGTTCAATGCCTTCACTACTAAAAGAAAACTTTCGAATCAAGAAAAAACGGACTCAATGCAGACTGAAGGTCCGCTGCCTCGTAACACCTCAAATATATTGAAGCATGAGGCGAGCACCTCCATGCGAGCGTGCGTCGAGGTTGTGGTATGTTGAGAGAGAGAGAGAGAATATTTAAAATATAGTGGGTGTGAAATTTTTTTACATAACATTCGGACAACTTCGTAAAACCGTGTAAGCTTTTGCAACGTGAGTTTATGCAACTCTCTATTATAAGTTATAATAAATCTCAAATTATATTCGTTATGACATATTCATCCAAAAAAACAATTTGTGACACCATAAACCCTAAATTTGTAACTTGGCGACACATTTACCCCCATCTTTTTTCCTTTAGTACAAAAAATCTCAAACTTATACATGCGTGATATATTTATCTTAAACCGATACTCATATAACATATTTATCCTTCATCAAATTTTCGTTAATAGACACCGCTAAAAGTCTTATTTGGCTACCTACATGGATGATACGAAGCGAACAATGCATATGTGGTATTCACATGGCAAATATATGTCTACTCATTGTATGTTTTTCTTTTCTCATTTTTTTAAAACTTTCTCCTTCATTTTCTTCCTTAGTTGGGCGACGGTGAGGACAGTGGCAAAGGCGACAATAAGGGTGGCAGCTGCCACAAGGTAGCTTGGGTCTAAATCTGGGATTTTGGAATAAAAAAAAACAAGTTTGGATAAATGTGTCACATTGATAAAAGTCAAGGTTTTTTTTGTCAAATTTTTTTTTTGAGATAAATTTATCACACGAGTATAAGTTCGAATTAAATGTGTTATAATAAGCATAGTTTAAGGTTTTTGATTAGTTTTACCCTAAAACTAATCCCCCGCCACCCCGCCCCCGCGCCCGCCCACAAATTACTCACGAGCTTGTTCTCCTAATATCAATTTGAACCCCACATTTTCTCTCATCTCTTTCGTTTTTTCCTAAAATCCTGGTGGCTCCCTAAATCGTCGAGCTCTAGATGCAGCCAGAGCTATGAAAGTTCAAACATTTCTGGCTTGAAAGCATGCGTTTTGCTGCTCCCCTGGAAACGACAACCGTATTCGGCGAGTCGCCTTTCGAGAAATTTGAAGTTTGTATTTCACTGACTTTCTGGAGCTTCGTCTCGTCATTGCTTATGATGCTAATAGGAGAGTAGCCGCCGGACGAATGCAAACAAGCACGACCGACACATATTACCTTATTTTATCGGATTATTTATTTATTTTCACATACGACCTGTGTGTGAAGACAGCCTGTGTAGATCAAACTTTACATGAATATTAATTACTTGTTTACCAAGACTTTAATTTGGTTATAATACTTATTAGAATTTGACTTCGTGGGTGATTTGTTAATTAATCAGCCAATTCAACGTGGTTGCTTCCATGCATGTTGACCTACGTTCTCCATCAGTCAGACCTGCCATTCTCTGATTGAACGTTGACCCATGGATGGTGCAACTTCCGTTCCCTCAAGACTGGCCAATGTCTTGTCTTTTATTGGAAAGCGTAAAAAATCTTATAAATTAAGGATTAGAAACATATCGAGAATAAAGGAGGAGTTTGTACTTAGGAACAATTGCCCTACAGTTAGATCTGAATGTGAGCAGCCGAGCTTGTTCAATCCGGAAGGAGACTCAAGGGTTAATATATCATCGCCATTTCCTTTCAAGAATTAAAGGAAAAGAAGAAAAAAATGAGAAGGATGTTTCAGAAGAGAGCGTTATTTCATACTGCCTAGAAAAACTATACTAATTTAGATTTTTTTAAAACTATGGTTAAGGCTCGTATTATAGAAGTTTGATATACCCGAATTATCTTGAAAATTTCGTGATTTATATTTTTGTACCAAAATCCACATTTTGGCTTTAATGCATATAGGAGGCATGCATCCAAAATAATTATGAAACAATTTTATCACCAATTGAAGTTGAAATCCATTTCTTTTTAAGGTAGGGTAAATAACCTTCGGTTCCATAAACTTTACCATTGCTTTCATGTCCATAAGCTAGGGCATCATCTATTGAAGGGTGGGTTTGACTCAAGTTATTTTAAGGAGAAATTATGATTTGTATATACTAACATACTGCAAATCGAATGAAGCACTTGATCATTTAATCAATCTCAAGTCAAATCCATTTTTTGAATCGGATAGTGTTGCCCCTCCCGAGAGTGCAATTTTCTCCCCGCTTAGTTCTAGCCCGCTCATGTGGCACTATGCAAAAGAGAAAAGTAATTTTTGCTCTGCCGTTAAAATTTAAAATATTTTTTGAATTTCTAAAATTTATGAAAATTAGTATATGTTATTTTACATTTCAACTTTTCTATACTATGGAATTTGAGTCTCTCGAATCATTAAAAAAAAAAGGTCAAAGTGCGTGAACTGCAGCATTTTTACTATGCAAAAAGCAAAAAGTAAAAATCAACCAAGACAAGTAATAGCATGTTATGATTATCCTCCTAATTGCAGCTCTAAGCATAAGCTAAGTCTCAAGATAAGGGCTCACTAATGGTATGGAAGAGGCCCTTTATTTATCGTAAGGGATATAGCTGCGACGTGGCCAATATACCTTCAACGATTAGTCTTTCCTATCTTCTATATACAAGGATTAATGTTTCATCTCTTTCATGCCTAAAGGAGGTGTATTCTGAAATGTGTTTTCAACGAAAAGGATTAGCGGTCCAAGTCAATCCGATACTAAACAGAAAAAGACGACGACAACAACATTAGGCAAAAGAGTATATTATAATCAGAGGTAAATCTAAGACCAACATAACATATACTTTGGAAACACTCCAAATTGGTCAAATTGTCAAAAGGGTTGAATTGAAACAGGATTAATCAGGTTATCTATAAATATCCTGCTCAACAGAATTAACCACTTCATCCAAGATTTCAGTCTTCACAAAGCCCGTTGCAAGAGTTCAATTGCTTCTTCTTCATTTCTACATCTTTTGGTATCATCAATGCAGCGTCCTGCTAATGGGAATCTGGTCACCATTCTAAGCATTGATGGTGGTGGGATTAGAGGAATTATTCCCGGTGTAATTCTGGGTTTCTTAGAGTCTGAGCTTCAGGTAGCTACAATCTGTTGCAATGATCTTTTGTCATGTCAACCATTTGAGCATATGCAATTTTTTGTTTTCCTTTTGGGATAGCACCATGCATCTTTGGCAAGAGATTTGGTCATCCTACAAATGGGCCATCTCTGATTGCATCTATTCATACTAGCGAACTATGTGCATTTAAATTGTATGCATCATCGTTGAACTTTGGGTCAAATAATATGCACAAGCTAGCCGCAAATGCCACCTGACCCTTCACATCCAGGAAAAAGTTTGCCAAGTTGGTTCTGTTTAGATTTGGTCATTTACCACCTCAGACTGAAACGAGATTTTTTTGTCATGGCATACGGCAGAAGCTGGATGGAGACGACACAAGAATAGCAGACTACTTTGATGTCATTGCCGGAACCAGCACAGGTGGCCTTATCGCCGCAATGCTGGCAGTGCCAGACAAGAAGAACCGCCCTCTATATGGTGGCAAGGACATCAAGGCCTTCTATTTGGATCACAGCCCTAAGATCTTCCCTCAGCCCAGGTCTTAATAATTCACTAGCAAATATATACAATCATATAACTTCCAGCAATGAGATTACTAATAAATTCAGAGACCAATCAATCATTGTATATAACCAACATATGAGCTCAGATTCTTCCATGTATCAGATGTCCGAGCATAATTGCCAACGCTGTGAGGACAATCAAAGCCATGGTCGGACCGAAATACACAGGGAAGTATCTGCACAGACTTATTAAGGAGAAATTGGGTGATACCAGATTGCACCAAACATTGACTAATGTGATTATTCCAACATTTGACATCAAGCAATTGCAGCCCACTATCTTCTCCAGCTTCCAGGTTGGGTCAATATTAATAGAAATACCTTACAAAACTTCAAAAAAAGTAGCATTAGGTGAAAAACAAGAAGACTATAGCTAAATGAGTTGCCCTTTGACTGTTTTGATTGATTAACTGTTGTGCGAGTTTCAGGTGAAGAAGAATCCTAGCTTGGATGCGTTAGTCTCAGACATATGCATCGGAACTTCAGCTGCACCAACTTACCTACCAGCCCACTTTTTCAGAAACAAGAACCCTAATGGAGTAGTCAGGGAATTCAATCTCATAGACGGTGGTGTCGCGGCAAATAATCCAGTAGGCTCTTTTTTATCAGAAAACTTTTGCGCTATAAAGCACAGCATATTATCATGCAATATGTGCACAATATATCTAGACAACTTTATCAACTTTGATTTGGTTAAAGTAGAACCTAGCGAGTATTCTTGAACCTACCACTTTTTTAGATAAATCTAAGACTTTCTTAAAATTAGGTAACATTAGATATCTAAAATAGGAGGCATACCCTCCAATAGTATCATTGTTCGCTGCAAAGTTAGTACCACAATTCAATTTAAAGTCATTAGACAAGGAGGCTTGTCAAAAACAAAATTGTCCTCTAAATTCCTGCCCATTTCACAAAAGCAGTTAGCCTTCCTGAAGAACGTGCTCATTTTGATTCGCCAGATCTGCCCCATCAATATCCTGCAGTTAAAAAGAATTGGTCCTAGTAAGAAATTATCATCATCAACCTTGCTAAGTGCCCAAATAACATTAAGGGCATCTCTGCATGTAAGTTCTGAATGTTTTAAAAAACAGCCCGCTACTAGAGCCACTAGTTATCCCCATCCTCTTCAAGTATTAAGTACTCAGGTGAAGGAGGAAAAGAAAGGAATCTGTGCATAACAAGCAGTATAAGAAAAAATGCCGACATTGAGATCCATTTTGATTTTCCTGGAATTAGAACAGCATGCTGTGATAACTTATGCCGTTTGTCTTAATATTCATGCATCACAGGCTCTAGTGGCTGTAAGTGAGGTGACCAAAGAAATAAGTGATGCAAACTCAGACTTTGATGTTCCTGATATGAAGCCGACAGACTATACTAGATTCCTGGTTCTATCCCTGGGCACCGGTTCATCAAAATCAGAGAAAAAGTACAGCGCCAAGAAAGCATCCAAATGGGGCGTGCTCGGCTGGCTCACAAGTGGTGGTTCGACTCCATTAGTTGATGTTTACACACAAGCAAGTGCAGACATGGTGGATATTCACCTCTCCACTGTATTCCAGTCTCTCAAATGCGAGAATTACCTCCGCATTCAGGTGATACTCTGGATGATTGTCATTCAAAAGTGATATTGTACCAACACCAGTATGCTACATCGGAATATTATACTGATAAAAAATTAATGTACTTTTTTTTATATATAAATGTACAACATTCAATAAGTGTAATCTGAAAAAGACGAGGTAAAAAATGATGCAGGATGATACATTGACAGGAGATGTGGCTTCGGTTGACACGGCTACAGGAGAGAACTTAGAGAATATTGTGAAGGTTGGAGAGGCATTGTTGAAGAAACCAGTGTCAAGGGTGAACTTGGACAATGGGATCTTTGAGCCTTTAAATCAGGGTACAAATGAAGAGGCTCTCAAAAGGTATCTGTTTAAATAGCTACCTAATTTTACTCATTAACAACTTTCTAGTGACACAATCAATTTTTCCATCGATAATCAATAACATATTCGTTGATCTCTTTTTCTGTTTCTTGTTACCTTCTGAACATAGGCTAGCAGAAACCTTGTCCAAGGAGAAGCAGCTCCGCCGAGAAAAATCGTCGGCTCTATGAACCATATGATGACAGGATATATATGCTACAAATTTGCATTTATTTTGTACACAGTGTTGCAATTTGTTGTGGGAGATTCGGATGCCCAACAATGTTATGTGTTCATTCGTTTTGAAGTTATAGGGACTTACCCTACAGTTTGATCTTTCCGATATGGAGAGACATGTAGTTTCTTGACCAATCAAATAATAAGTCTTTGAATGCATTTTTTTATCAGTAGTGTGTATACCGCATATTAACTCTCCTATTATAACAATATGGAGAAAGAATTGGACGTCAGACCGTAATCCTATGCGTAGTAATTGGCAGTAAACTTTTTCAGTAGATGGTCTCATCAGATGAAACTGAACCTATATATGCTTGTCAAAGATTATTGCGTATCCATTAATATTTTCACTAGGGTTTTTAAGTCAATATCTAGGAACTGGACGGATTCTTTCGGCCAATAGTCGACTAGATTTTGGGGAGTCATTCTCCATTTGCAGCCACAAACTCTCCCGTTGATAGTAAAACCCTCAACTTCAGTGAGAATCTTAGGATTGAGACTCAAGCAAACCATTGAACTGTAGGTGAGAACCAACATTCTGCTAAGTGCTAGGGTCAAGACTGGGTCAATCAACCGGAGAAGATAATTGCCCCCACTCCCCCAAACAAAAAAATATGAAAAAAAAAAAACCCACCGAAAATTGGAGTCTAGTAATTATTGATAGAACCCTACAAAACAGTGTTTTCAAATGTTGATACAAAACATTACTGTATTTTGTTTTCTTATCGCAATAAAGGTCATGCTATTAATATCGCGTGAAGATAAATTGCTTAAAACTCAATTCACTAGATGAAATTAGACGTTTATCGAGAATCAGTGGGACTCCCACGAGAAGACACTCAATTATTTGGGCGAGACGCGACCGGGGCATGCATCCATCCGAAACTTGACCATTATTTTGACAAAGGAGAAATCATTTCGGGATTTTTATTTTTGTCTATCCAACGTGGTATTTGTTGTTTGTTAGCCTTAGTTTATTTGTCTTTTGAGCTCATTTTCTTTCCAAGGTTGCTTGGTAGGTTGGTTAAGTTTGTAGCATTTGTTTTATTCTACAGGAACCTTGAGTGTTTGTAGATTTATTCATCCAGACAGAAAATAACAATTGATCTCGGATAAAGTTTCGTTCATGGGCTCAAACTTTAAATATAATTTTAACATTTAAAAAAAATAATCAACTGAAAAAGGTAGTATTGTATGGATAACTCTAAAATATCGCATGAGCATAACCACTTGAATATACTTATCAATACTTTAGATCCATTGACTAGTAACACAAATTATACTGCAAATTCGCAAAAGTTGATTTGTCAAAGGAAAAAACACTAATTAAAGAATTGGTATTGCTCATCTCCCTTGATATATTAGCAACATTTGTGGAATAATTAATCAATAAATATATCTTATGTAAATCCACTAATTGTGAATTCTTCTAAGAGTATAACAATATGGACGGTTTGCAGGCTGACCTTGAAGTTGTGTGTGTAGATGAAAAGAAAGCCTTTATCAAATTTGAATTTAAGAACTGAACTCACTTTGTTTTAAAATAGGTGTTGACACTTGATTTTTAGTTGACACATTAATAAAAGTAGAAAAATCAAATTAGGGATTTCCGATCACGATGAAGCCCATTTTTTGAACAAAATATGTAATTTTTCAGCTATATCTATTGGCTAGCTTTAGAATGTAACTTCCTACCCGTTTCATATGAAAACCCAAAAAGTTAAACGATCGACTTTCGAGTCAACTTTTTAGTCAATCCTTTGACCAAAAATCAACTTAGAGTCAAATTTTGGCTTTTTGCATAAAAATGTTCCTTTCGAGTCCAATTTGTGAAGTGAAAATTTTGAAAAAAAATTCAAAGATTTGACTAAATCGAACTGCAAGTGAAAAGTCAACAAGGGTTTAACTTCTGGTCAAATCTATAACCAAAATTAAAAAATATATAATTCACCAAATCAACTCATTTTAGCCCCAATTTGACTTTGGCATCAAGAATTTTGTAAAAATCGATTAAGAACCTCATTTTCCAAAATTTTTGGTTTTAGGTTCAAAATTGGCCAAAAATTAAATTACTTTTGTTCTTGTCATAATTAGACTTAGTTCTTTTTACAACATTTGATCTAGATACAATTATCATTCACTCATTTAATTGATTTCAAAATCAGGCAAAGCAAAATGTGAATTGTCATTTTTGCCCTTAATTAGAGGTCCAGATCCATTCAACGAGATTTATGAGCGAACACTTTCATTCTACTCAATTTTGTAAGTTGAATCAAAATCGGGGTTGATTTTGGAAAATTCACTTATCAATTCATCAATTTGAGAGATTTAGCTTACTTGGCCTTAAGGAAATGGAGTTATTAAGTTTCAATTCGAGAAATTTGAGTTGACCCATTTATGGCTAAGGTTTAATTGAATGAATTGAAATTTCAACATTGATCCTCAACTTAATTTTAGTGGAAATGTCGTGTCATCAATTGAAGGTCAATTTGAATGCAATAGGTCCTCTTAGGCATAGGCAATTAGGCTAATAGTGTCTCATAATTTTAATTGAATTCAATTTCAATTAATTTGGGAACTTTAATCAACAATTAAAAAAAATTGTCCAATTTAAAGCCTAGAATGTCCAATTAGGTGTACTCATAGCATTGGTCCATTATTTTCCATATTACTTAGGCAATTAAACCAATATAAATTGCCGAGATGCATTTATATGGTTTAATTAGCCTAATTTGATCAAAATCGGACCGTTCCTTTTTTAATTAGGCAATTTTTTCTTCCAATTTAGTTCATGAGGGACCCAATTGCATGGATTTAAGAAAAATTAGACTAAACCAACCCAAGGGAGGCCAAACTGATCGAACCGATGTGAACCGGTCCGACTGTCAAATTGGCTGTTGGTAGAGGAGGCCGGTTCGGCCCTCCTCTGGTTAGTTCTTGGCTGGCGACCACCACCATGGGGTAGCTCATCCCATGGGCAATTCTCTCGTGCCCTCATTCTTTTTAGAATTTGCAAAAATATCTTGGGTTTTCATGAAGTTACAAAATTACCCCTAATTAGGTCCTTAATTTCCAAAATCATTTAGACCATTAATCATATATAATCTTAGCCATTAAAATGAGCACATGCTAAACATTCTTATCCATAGGATTAATCCTTAGCCGTTGGATCAAATCGACAACTAGGATTTGAGATCAAAAAGAGGTATAAAAGGATTTTCCCTCCAAAAATTTCGAGGGAGGCTCATTTGTACAGATTTTTACACAAAAATTTCAAAAGTTCTCTCTCTCCATTTCTCGCCCCTTCTCTCGCTCTCTCTCCAAAATAAGTTTGGGTGGTTCGGCTCAACCATCGCCTGCCGCCTTGCCACCGATGTACGGGCCTCCGCTGGCGTCGCCGTTGCTCAAGCCTTCATCCCTGACCTCCTCCTTCCTCCATTCGTGTCTTTAGTGGTTGGCATCCTCTCTGGTGACGCCAAAGCAGCCCGTTTCCCTAATACAATCGTGGTTCTTCTATCGCCAGTTGGATCGGAGTCAAACCGAGCCGGTTCGGTTCAGTTTTGAATCGGACCAACACTAGAGCCTCTCCAGTCATCCTCCGGCATTCCTCGAAGTCTGGAGCCTCCTTCACAAGTCCTTGTTGCGGTTTTTTTGGGAAAACCACAAAGCGGAGCTCGATTTACTCGAGAACGTGAAAAAGGAAACGATCCAAGCATCAAATCCGATGAAGCAAGACTACTCTAGGTGGCCGGGGCTAGGATTCAAACTAGGAACTCCAATGAGCTTGGTTTTGATGATATTTGGCTACCATGAGATTGTTTGAATGATTGAGGATCATGTTCTTGAGGATGAACTTTTCTGTAAATTCGGATGTTTGCCTGCTACCTTTTGTTTTTTTCTGGATTCGAGCTGCTAAACGTCGTCAGATGCCTTCGAGGTCTTCTAGATGTTCGTAGAGCTCATCAAGAGCTTCGTTTTGATATGTAATATGCCCCAATGAGACGTCTTCTGCTCCAATTCCTTTCAAGAATTTGCTGACCTAATCTGGAAAATGTTGCAGAAAGGTGTTCATGCTTTACTCGATTTCAGAAGTCTTTTCTATTTTTTTCTGAATTTTCGGTTGTGATACAGCCTTAGGTCCCTTCATAATGTTTGCATGTAATTGAGTTGGTAACAACATATATATTTTTTCATAATTTAGATCTAGTTAAGTAGGTGAAATCTGCTCAAAATCGTCATTAGGTTAATCTGCTCATAATTTTACCCGAATTTAGCATTTTTGTCGATTTTCTACAAATTTTTCTGTTCCGATTTTTGAATCGCATCCTACCATGATAATTGTTCCATATGATGTAATCTATAATATATCTTATTTCCAAATTTTTCCAAGAAGTGCGCCCCAACACGTGTTTTTGCCAGTTGATCTTGGTTATTAAGCACGCTCATCCTCTGATTTGTTTTGATCATTTTTCATTGACTGATGTGATCGGATCTGGAAGTTGGTCCCTAAATGATAAATGTTTCAAAATATGTTGTTTGCAACGTGTGAATTTTTCATAATTTTTAGAGCACGTTCAAGCATCAAGAATGCTCATCATTTGATCTTGGCGTATGCTGATTTTCTATGACCTGCGGCATTGTTGAATTTTTATGAATTTTTCTGTGATGATCTGGTACTAGGTTCCTTCATGAAAGATGTTCACATGTCTCGCCTATGTCATATAATTTTTTTAGATTTTTTTGAGCTCATATGATAAATGAAAACCCTTGTGATCTGAACTAAGGTCATGTCTGCCCTGTTTTAGTCTGAATTACATTTGCATTAAATTGAACATGCAATTGACATTCTTTGGCTTAAATGTCTCCATGAAAATTTTGATATATGACATTACCTTTCCAACAAGATATGAATCATGTTAATCGGACTTCATATAGTCAATTAATCACATGAACAAACTTGATTTCAAGGTCATAATCAAATGGCACACAATTACATTATGTTTGTCCTGGTGATCTTGTAACATGCCTTATTTACTCATTTAAGCATATGTTTCTTCATGAAAAAGCTTTTGGTTACATAGGTAATCTACATTATTTTAATCTAATTCTTGCCATTTTATGTCAATATTGTTGCCTCCATGTTGCATGTTCATGTAAACATCATGAAACAAACACGAAATTGACTTTAATCAAACTTGACACCTCGTAGGAAGTTTTAAAGCATTATCAAGCTTTCTAATGATGCCAAGTTTGTCTGATTTGCATGTCGATAGACCGTTTTTCCATTTTTACAAAGTTACCCTGAAATCTAGAAATTTTGTAAATTCGGAATATATGTAGAACATTTTAATGTCTGCATTTTGCCATTTTTGTCTGAATTTTTCTGTTAAGATTTAGAGATCGGGTTCTTGATGAACTTTACTTGTTATTCTTAGGACTATCATGTGGTAAAATTGAGGATTTTCCGATATCATAAGCATGACCATATTACCATGAAATTACCTCAAATTGCTGCTGTCCTGTTTTGTCCTTATGCATTTTTCCATGCTCTTTGATTTTTATAAATTTATGGGTAGTTTGTTTTAAGAGGCTTCCTTCATGAAAATGTTCTACGTTGAGTGCTTGATGTGTTATGATATTTGTGGAGTCGATTGCTTTATGGGCCATGCTCAATTGCTTGTTCTTTAATGAGGTGTTATGGATTCCCCTATTTTGTTCTTTATGATGTGTACATGTCTTAGAATTTTTAGAAATTTGTGCATGCAAAAACGACCTTCCGTGTCTTCATGACTTTTGATCCTTATATCATAAACTTTGTTTACACAAATTTTTTAAAAATAAAAAGACCATTCAATGGCCGTTTGACGTTTGCAATTGTGCTTGGCACATGTTGGATGAATGAAGTGACCTGGTGTTGACTTACTAATTATTTAATTGGATGCGAATCAAAGTCATTGGACTTGCTCGTATGTTTACTTTTGAGTTTTATGCATATGATTGGTAGATACACACGCAAGCCCAATGCATGTTTGTCACACCCCGACTCTCGAGCTCGCGGCAACCCCATTTCACTTGAGGTCTATCTGTACGACGTCCCAGGTACTGTCGTCGACCAGTTCATTTTATCTTGTAATTATGCACATGCGGAAACGAACAACTCCCAAACCAAACAACAGGGATAGCAACAACAGCAGCAGAGGAAAGACAAACACCATTTTATATATCTGAAGGTTAGCCGGCACACCAGGAAATACATACACGCCTTACTATAGGCGACAAGCTAAGGCCTACTCAAAAAGAGACCGGCCTGGCTAACCTAACACTGTACAAGTGTCTACTCGTTGGCCTCTGAGGGATCGCTCTCTTCGATCCTCGGGTACTGCATCATCTAGGGCCTGAAAATGTTAACCACGACGGGTTGAGATAAACTCAGCAAGTTAAAGTCCTAAGCCCCAGTTAGGAACTTCGCTCGCCTCGGGAGTTTAACATACAACCTAATACAGCAATCAGTGCAATACCACCTCAGAGAAATAACCACAAAAGACAGTTTAATACACAGGTGCAATCACAAGCGACCCTACCTGGCCTTGGCACACGCGACCTGCAGAAACTGTCATTTAATCCATCACGACATTAAGAGCATGCGAATAATCAGAGCATCTCACACAACTTTCCCATGTCTCACACTCACGCATGCTCCGATTATTAACGCCCCCTCCTGGGCAAACGGCACAACCTTTTAGTTGGCGGTTCCTTGCTAAACCAGCTTCGTCCTCTTTACCTCGAGGCACGGTGACGTCAAGGGCTCACTCCCAAGACGGCATTCCCGAAGGAGCATAGGACCCGCCCACTACCGCAGCCCCACAACTGACAGAGGCCCGGGACCCGCCCCCATACCGCGGTCCCACATAGAACCCCTCTCTATCAGGCATCCGACCGAAGTCAGGCGACCCACTGGCCACGGCACAACCCCATAGGGATTGGCGGTCTTCCGGCAACGCCGGGTTCCCTCTCATTTAATGTGATCATGCAACACATCATCAAGCAATCCATTTATATCTTTGCTCTGTCGTGAATGCAATATCGCTCATGATCATGCGACATGCCATTTCAGATAACCCATGCAATATGTCATGCGGTATCACTCGACAATTCCAAAATTCCAAATTCAACCAATCAACAATCACGTACATTCCCTAATTCTCGGGAATAACTCAATAAGTCAAACACTTTCACTTCCACTCGGTCTTCGATCATGCGTTTCATCATATTTCACAAGTATAATTAACAATCGGCACTTTAATAATTCATAACAACCAAGAACACATCAAAATAAACCAAAAGTTAGCTTCTGCATGAACAGTGCCGTGAACAGTAATCCGTGAACAGTAATTCGCGAACAGTAAATTCGTCCGAAATTAAATAAATAAATAAAAATAAATAAACTTAACCATGGTTAACAAATTAACTCAACCCTAGTTAATCTAACCTAACCATAGTTAAATTCTAACCTTAGTTACTTTTAAAACTAACCATAGTTACTTTAATTAATTAACCCTAGTTACTTTTAAAACTAACTCTGGTCAATTAATCTAACCCTAGTCAGCTTAATTAAATCAGCCACCATTAACAAACTAACCCATAATTAACCAAGCACAAAAATTAAACTAATTAACCCCAAGCAAGATTAACCCCTAAACAAGGATTAGGAAGTTAACTTACTTGGATCGGAAATCCGGCGACACCGGCGCGTAGAGGGGAACGAGGGCTATGAGGGGTAAGCTCGGGGATGGCAACGTACGACAAACGATGGCCGAAACGGGCCAAAAATTGTGCTGGTTACTGTTCACGCGGAACCGGTGCAGCTGAGCAGAAAAGGCCGAAACGGGCGGCTAACGGCAACCAGCGGTGACCGGGGGTGCGCGGTTGGCTTCCTAACTTCCAGGACTACACTTTGGGCGGTTGTGGTGGCTTCGGTGATGGCGGCAAGGCCATTTTCTGGCTGGAAAACAGCATGGACAGCAAGAAACAGCAGAAATGGAAGAGAAAAGGAAGAGAAAAAGGGAGAGAGAGTGAGGGCTGGCTGGTGCACGAATTTTGGGGGAGAAAGAGGAGAGAGAAGGAGCTGCTGGAGATTAGGATAAGGCCAAGGCAAGTGGGCTTGCCACTTGTTGAAGAGCCAATCAAAAACAAAGCAAAACAAGCATAAACAAAGCCCACTTGGGCACAAAAGCAAAAGGCCAAAAGGGAGAAGCCCATGGGCTGGAAATGGAGGGGAACTTGGGCCAACTTGGGCCCCTCTTGGGCTGGCTAAATGGGTGCAAGGCCCATTGGGCCGCCGGTCTTGGGCCGGCCCACCCGCGGGCCCGAAACCCGGTCCAATTTTTCCTTTTTCCGACGCTTCCGTGTCCAACAGAAAATCCCAAAATAAATGAGGCGATGTCCAAATATATAGTCCTGACATCACTGAAAAGTCGGTTCCCAAAATCGGATTAAAAATCGGGGCCAAATTGAGTCAATTGCGACCGTAGTACAATTTGGATTATCGGGCGACTTTTTAGGACTTTCCTCACTTTTGACCCATGGTCAACCATTCTTTGAACCACGTTTACGCCAATTCTCGAGTCAGGGACGTCCCTCGATTGTCGTGTGATCCCGGGGGCTCAATTGATAATCCCGAGTACCAAATGAAAAGGATTCGGTTTACCGTCGTTCGTAGTTCGTATCGAAGTCGTGCGGAAATCACCCGCAGATCGACTTCGTACTTCTGCCGAATCGATTTATTTCCGTTTCCTTAATAGTCTAGTACTTAGAGGATATCGTTCCCGTCCAGGTCCTCATGGTCGAAGGGTTCGTTCCTGATCGAAATTGCGAGTCGTACGCGAATCATTTCCTATCGACGCCTCTCTGTAATCCATTATCCCACGAACACACAGTTCGGAAAATTTGTACTGACCAGGCCTTCGACTAATATTGCCCTTTTATAAAATCCTAAAATGGGGTCGATTTTCAGGATGTTACAACTCTTCCCCTCTTATAGAAATTTCGTCCTCGAAATTTGAACTGATACTCTAATCCTCAAAAAGATAGGGGTGCTGACACCTCATGACTTCTTCGTTTTCCCACGTAGCTCCCTCCGTACCATGACGCTGCCAACTGACTTTGACCAAGGAGATTGTCTTGTTTCTCAGTACTTGCTCTTTTTCGTCCTCAATCCGAATCGGTTTCTCCACATACGACACCCTATCGTCCACATCTATCTCCTCAAAATTCAACACGTGAGTCAGGTCCGGCTCGTATTTCCTTAACATCGACACGTGGAATACGTCATGCACTTGAGCAAGTCGAGGCGGTAGTGCAAGACGATAGGCTAAATTCCCAATCCTTTCTAGAATCTCGAATAGTCTGACGTACCTTGGGCTCAGTTTTCCTTTCTTTCCAAATCGCGATGTACCTTACATCGACAATACTTTAAGGAACACATGATCGCCCACTTGAAATTCCAATGACTTACGTCGTCTGTCCCTATAACTCTTTTGTCTACTATGAGCTGTCTTTAACCTTTCTCAAATCATCTTGACGGCGTCTAAAGATTGCTGCACTAACTCTGGCCCTGTAATTTTCCGCTCGCCGACTTCGTCAATCGGTCCGCTATAACCCAAATCGCATCATTACCCCGCTGACTTCTTGGTAATCCCATCACGAAGTCCATCGTGATGTGCTCCCATTTCCATTCAAGGATTTCAAGAGGTTGCAATAACCCTTCTGGCTTGCAATGCTACACTTTCACTTGTTGGCAAGTTAAACACTTCACCACATGCTTGGTGATGTCGATTTTCATACCGTTCCACTAATAATACTGTCGCAGATTCTGATACATCTTTGTACTGCCTGGATGCACACTATAGTCGCTGTGATGCGCTTCGAATAACAACCTCTCCTTAATTTCGGCGTCGCTTGGTACACAAAACCGTCCACGGAATTTCAAGATCCCATCCTCAAATACTTGAAAATCCGACTTTCTCTTGGTCACGTCCATTTGTAGAATCTTTTGGATCTCAACGTCCAAAAATTGCATTGCCTTAACCTTGGCTTGAATTTCAGGTTCGATCCTAAGGGTAGCCATTAAACTTGAAAGATGACATACCTCGAGCCTGAATTTTGAATCACGGATTCCCTCCAACAGAATCCATTCTTGAAACATCCAATCAGCTTATGCTTAAGCTCTTGGAAACTACGCTCACACTTATCCGTCCACTCAAATTCTTACGTCCTTCATTAACCTTTGAATTAAAGGCATAGCCATTGTAGAGAACCTTTCTACGAATCATCTGTAATAATCTGTCCAATTTAGAAAACTTTGAACCTCTGTCACCATCATAAGTCTTGGCCAATTCATCACTGCCTTAATCTTGATGGATCCACAGAAATTCTCTCGTCCAAAATCATACGGCCAACAAACAATGCGAGTAAACCCAAACTCGCAGGTATTAAACTTGGCATACTGTTTATGCTCTCCAATAGTTTATAGCACTATGCTCAAGTGTTGTTCGTGTTCCTCTGAATTCCTCGAATATCCAAATATATCGCTCACGAACACAATTAAGAATCAATCTAAATATGCCTTAATCAGTCAATCCATCAAATCCATAAAAGCAACTGGCACATTAGTTAATCCAAACGACAGTACGGTAATTTTGTAGCGATCACATCGCACACAATATGTCATCTTCAGTTTATCCTTCTTTTTAAATCCTCAATTATTGATAGCCCATCCTTGGGTCTATCTTGGAACATATTGAAGCTCCTTGAAGTGGGTCAAATAAGTCATCCATCCTTAGTAATGGATACTTGCTCATGATCGTCCCTTGGTTAAACTGCCACTAATCGATGCAAAAGTGCAACGATCCATCCTTAATTCCTCAACTAACAAATTAACCACAATCGTCCTATAACCTTAGGAACCTTCATCCAATAAACAAGTTACTTCCAACAACGAATTCAAAAGGATCGAGAGTCCTCCTTGATTCCAGTAAACTCGAAACGAACCCCACTTAATGGGTTAAACTGGATTATCTTCCAATAGCAATCCATTGTAACTCGATACTTAGTAAGCCAATCCATTCCAACGATCACATTGAAATCGTACATTTCCAACACAATCAAATCAATCAATTCCTTTTGATCGCCAATGACCATCGTACAATCTGAACATCCTTTTGCATACAACCTCATCCTATAACTGGGTCAACCTGTCAAGAATTTCTTCCAACGATTTTAGTTATAACCTCACCAACTTAACGAAGTGTTTTGCTATACACAAATGCGTAGCTCAAAAGCCCAATTAACGCATAAGCAGCATGATTACACTGGAAGTTGTACCAATAGTCACAGCCTTCGAATCCAACACTTGACATTCCAATTATACACTGATCTTCCCTAATACCATTCCTCCTATCATCAGCTTTTTCCCAAGCCAATGATTAACCATATAAAATGCAAACTCTGCCATGTCCTTTTTCTTAATAAACAGGACTGGCGCTTTCCAATGCGATATACTTAGGCAAATAAAACCCTTATCCAAAAAATTCATGCATCTGCACCTTCAATTCCTTTAATCCTGACAATGCCATCCTGTACAGTGCTTTCGAGATTAATTCCATCCTAGGAGCCAACTCGATTACGAACTCTGTCTCTCTGGCCAGGGGTAGTCCCGGTAATTCCTTTGGAAAGACATCAGGAAAATCTCGTACTACCACGATGTCCTCCAAGTTCAGTCCTTCATTCAATGTATCACTCATAGACGCTAAATAACCTCGACATCCTGACCCCCAACAACCTGGTTACTTCCAAAGAAGAAATCAAGGGAATCGAGGACCCACCTCGGCTCCCTACAAACTGAAAACTACTAGCTCCAGTCAGATTGAACTCCTTGCTTGCACCGTCCTCCTCCTCTGACCCCTCTGACTTGGGATCCTCAAACCAGGGGTACTCTGATCTGGACTGCTGAGTCAATGGCAATTCGGCCAAAACGACGTTGTGTTTGCCCAAATTTGATTTTTAATATAAAAATTAATTAAATTCAATTATTAAAAAAATAGAGGAGAGGAAGAATAGCACGAAGGGGGCTACCCTGCCTGTGGTTGCCGCCCCATCGTCGGTAGGGTGGCAGCGATGGCCGATGAGGGTTGGCAACCCTCGCCAACTGAAGGGAGAGAGCGGGCGACCCTCGCCCAAACCCTCATCAATCGGAGGGAAAGGGTGACGACCCTCTCCCAGATCTAGGCAAGGGTCACTCGCCCTCACCCTGGCCTGGATGAGAGTCGCTAGCTCTCATGCAGGCGCCAGTAGCCCTCGCCCAGGGTCGTCAAACCTAGGGCAAGGTTCGGTGAGCCTCGCCCCGACGGGGGTGAAGGCGAGCCTTGCCCAAATTTGGGAGAGGGTTGCCACACTCCCCCGGCTTCTAGTGAGGGCCCGTTGGCCCTCGTCGACCATCGCTACCACCCCATCAACAATGGGGCGACGGCCACAGGTAAAGGAGAACCCTCCCGCCTATGTCGTTCTCCACCTCCTCCTTTTAAAAAAAAAAATTTTACTTTGATTAATTTTTATATTAAAAATGAAATTTGATGTAAAACGACGTTGTTTTGGGTTAAGTCTAGCCACGTAATGCCCAAAACGACGTCGTTTTGGGCTTACCTAGCCATGTCAGCTTGCAAGACGACATTGTTTTGCACTTCTCTCGTTGGAAAAGCGCAACGTCAGCCATTTGACCGGATTTTTTCGCTATTGGCACTTAAGTGTCCAACTTTTCTCTAATATTGGCAATTAAGTGTACATTTTGGAAGTTTCGGTATCAAAGTGTCCACTTATGCTAAGTTTTGATACTTTAAGCGTACGTTAGCCACACAACAATGTCCATGACAGATGGGGTGGCAATGACACAAGATAGCTTTATCATTGTCTATCCAAGATCGAGCTTTGGATCACTGCAAAACTAGATCCATGGATTCCTATCGCCTTCCCATCTGAAAAGACTCGGCAAGACGCAGATGACATTGTTCAGACTTTATATCACCGTAGCTCGAAGGTTGGTAAGAAGCTTCTTCGTCGACTGACTTGCTCTCACTTGACACGCAAAAAAATAAGTCTGAAATTTAAACAAAGACCGAGGTGTGGGAAATCAATCACGATGGATAAGTATAGGAGTGGCATGCGATTGGAATNCCCCCCTCTTTCTTCTTCTTCTCGGTCTTGGCCGAACCAGATCTGGCCAACCGACCGCTTGGACGCCGGAGCAGCGAGCTGCTGCCTCGCCGTCGCCCGACCGCCCTAGCTCAAGCCACCGTCGCCTTGCTCTCTCTCTCCCCCTCGGCTCCTCTGGCCGTGACCAGGAGAAGCGGCCAGCAGCTTCGCCGCTGCCCGCCGCCGCCGGTCACCGCCGTAGGCCCGCCGGGGGACCGTGCCCGAGCTCCTCCGCCGCGCCGGAGCCACCCCCGACCTGCTGCCATCCCCCGAGCCAGCGGGACCGCCTCCCTTTTCCCTTTCCAGCTTCTGTCCAGCTTCGCCGGAGCCACCGCCTGCCTTGCCGGAGCTGCTGGCCGCCGTCCGGAGTCGCCGGGCCGCCCACCAGCCAGCCCCGTGCCGTCGGTTCCTCCGTTTCGCAGCTTCTTGCCGCATGGACAGCCGCCCTCGGCCGAAACCCGGTCCTTGGCCGCCTCGTCCCGACGCGCCGGAAGTTCCCGGGCGTTCCCCTCGCCGCCGCCGTCGCGCTCGTGTCGTCGGAATCGACTAACCCGTGAGTCGATTTTCTAAACCTTATTTAGGGTGCTAAACTCCCTTAGGGTGATTAGTTTAATATTAAGCTTGATTAGTGCTTTTGAATTATGGATGATTAGTGTTTTATTATTATTTGATTAAGCATGCTTAGTGTTAATCATTGTTAGTATTAATAAATATTATTATTATTGGAATAAAATAATAATAATTTATTAATTTCGGAATTATTAATTAATTTATAATTTCGAATTATTAATAGTAATATTGTTATTACTATTCATTGCTGAAAATTAATTATTTTTGGAGAAAATAATTAATTGTGATTATTTATTGGAAATGGTTTTAATTTAGTAATTTTGGGGGAAAATTACTATGGTTTATTTTTCCAAAGTCAATAGTATTTATATACTATTTTATTAAATGACATTGGTTTATTAAAGAAGGGTTTTACTAAATGGAATTATTTGGGTTGGATAATTAATTATGGGATTGAAAAATAATTACAAGTATTTTGTGGGACTTGAATTATTTTATTGAAACAATCGGCTATAGCATGATTCTTAAATAAATATTTTTGAGTATAATTATATTTTATACTTATTTTTGGATAATTGAGTATTGTTGGAAATAGTTCACGGGCATTATTTTGAGGACACGTATTTATTTATTATTAAATATACATGATTATTTGGAAAAGTGTGCAAGTATCATGAGGTTGATTGGACGGAATTGATTAACTGACTGTGACTTGAATTGTTGGTTGTTCCCAAGAGTTAGGGAATTGGCGTGATTGAATGCTGATTGAAAATCGAATTTTGGAAATTGTCGAGCGAGATCGCATGACATATTGCGTGTGTTATCTGAAATGGCATGTCACATGAGCATGAGCGATGTTGCATTCACGACAGAACAAAGATATAAATGGATTGCTTGATGATGTGTTGCATGGTCACATTAAGAGAAGAGCCCGGCGTTGCCGGAAGACCGCCAATCCCTATGGGGTTGTGCCGTGGCCAGTGGGTTGCCTGACTTCGGTCGGATGCCTGATAGGGAGGGGTTCTATGTGGGATCGCGGTATGGGGGCGAGTCCCGGGCCTCTGTCAGTAGCGGAACTGCGGTAGTGGGCGAGTATTGTGCTCCTTCGGGAATGCCGTCTTGGGAGTGAGCCCTTGACGTCGCCGTGCCTCGAGGTAAAGATGACGAAGCTGGTTTAGCCAGAACCGCCAACCATAAGGTTGTGCCGTGGCCCAGGAGGAGGGGTCGTAATAATCGGAGCATGTGTGGGTGTGAGACATGAGAAAGTCGTGTGAGATGCTCTGATTATTCGTATGCTCTTAATGTCGTGATAATTGAATTAACAGTTTCTACAGGTTGCGTGTGCCAAGGCCAGGTAGGGTCGCCTGTGATTGCGAGTGTTAACTGTTAATAATTGCATATTAGCCTTGGTCTAAGCGTGCGTCTGTTAATGGTCGATTGGGTATTATTCTGTTGTTGAATTGTTGGCGATAGAGACATTGCACGTCAGGGCGCACTCGAGGCGAGTAGGTCTCCTAACCAAGGCTTAGGATTTTGACTTGCTGAGATTTATCTCACTGGTTATTGAATAACCATTGTCAGGTCCTTAGGATGGAGGATCGACGCGTGTTTCAATTCGTGGCCATCTTTGAAGGGAGTAGATTAACCTTGGCTTGTTGGTTTCATTGACTCAATAGGAAGATGCCCGTGGTAAGGGCTTGTATTTGTAAACTTCCTAGGGTTAATCAGTAGATAAATAAAGCGGCACTTTGGAATGTGTTTTTATTAAGTTTTCCTGCTATCCCTACTTTTGGAATTGACCGGGGATTGTGTTTCGCTTCCGCATGCATTTAATCAAAAGATAAAATTAACGGTCGGCAACGGATCCTGGGGAGTCGCATATCAAATGACCGCAAGAGAACAGGGGTTGCCGCGTGCTCGAGGGTCGGGGCGTGACAGCATGCGATTGGAATTTTTCCAAGAGACGAGAAAAAGGCGTTTGACGACGGTGTTGGATATCTTTGATTTATCTAACAGATGGCTTGGCAAATGAGAGAGCGTCCTACATACATTGAGCAGAATTTGGATTTTTATTTCCAAGTGAGTTCCATATGAATCCCCGTGAACCTCATCAGATTTAGTGGTTCAAATTAATTCAGTACACACAGCATGCTCACCAAATAACTGCCGATCAAAAACACCGTCCAGATTGTGGGTCCAATGTTGTGGATTCTGAGTTCAGACTTGTGGAATAACTTTCTGATGAGATAGTCACCGATTCGAATAGAGAAGACAATCGACCACACTGATTTTAAACTCGAATGAAGGAAACTCCTATTCTAAGAAAAGCACTTGAGAAAGAAACAAGAGATAGGTTAACCTTTGATCAAGAAAAGCATGGACTAAGCTCTTGCTTACCCCCTGAAGCTCACGTATAGATGCTCATATTGCAACATACTCATGGAATCATTTCATGCAACTGATTAATTAACCATTTGGCCGAGGAGAAAAGGCTTTGTCTTAGGATAATTCCCGATCAGAATCAAGAGACCCAACATTGTTGTCAACCAGCTTTTGATGACTAGGCAAAACAAAGAACAAGATGACGTGGCGACAATAACATGCAGACAAGTCAATGCATGGAGAGAGACGCAAAGGGCTAAAGGCTGAAAAAGGGAGAGATGCTTTTAAGGAAAATGGCCAAGGCTTTCCCTCCCTCTCTCCAGGGTCCATGGAGACAAAGTTAATACACAAAATTTTAAAAAATTGGGTTGCAGAAACTTTATGTTGCTTTAGCGAAAGAAGGGGGATAATTAAATTAAATCCAATCCTAAAGTTAATCATTTGTCGTATGGGTAATTTATTGGGTTTTAAGGGGATTAGCAAAAATGGAATAATTTGCTTTTCTACTGCATGCAATTAAGGGGAAGTTACTCTATGGTGAAATTTATGGAGGGTTGATATTCATATGTTGGGACTTTTGGTGTAAGCTTTTCAATATGGCAAAATGACATAAATGATCCCTAAACTTTAACTCAATGTGCAATATAGTCCCTAAAATTTTAATTTATTTAACTTAGTCACTAAATTTTTGGTACACATTCAATTAATTCATGAGCTATATGTCCCTATAATGTATGAAAATATTTAATATAGTCTTTCATTAATTCAATATCAAAGACGATATCGAACATTTTTATACAGTTCATGGACTAATTGAGCATGTGCCAAAAGTTTAGGGACTAGGTTAAAAAAATTAAAAATTTAGAGACCGCATTATAAATTAGATCAAAATTTTGGGATCATTTACATCATTATCTCTTTCCTCATCTCTATAAATATCGACCTTTTACTTTGCCTCTATTCGAAGCACCTTCTCTTCACCACTTTCTTTCTTTCTTTCGAGATTTTTATCCCCTTTTCAGTTTCAGCAAATTCTATTCGGATTCGATCAAAATGGTAGAAGTTACTTACAAGGCTGAGGTCACGCACCGGATCCCTAAGGCCAAGTTGGTCGAGGCTTTTCTCAAAGCCAAAGGCTTCTTCCCCCACGCCCTCCCGACAGCCGTCACGAATGCCGACATCCAGGAGACGATCACCGTCGAAGGTTTTAATTGGTCAATTGAAATGTTCCTTACCATTAACATAGCATATCAACCGTATTTGCATTACGGTATAATTGGGCCTCATCCCTAGATGGCCTCATCGACAACACTCAAAAGATCAGCGCTCGTGACGTTGAAACCGGCGAGTTCTAAAATACGAATTGTCAACTTTTGTTTACTTGTTATATAGGCAGAGTGCGCAGGACGGTGAGGCACACGGTTAAAGCGCCGGAGCAGGAGCCCTTCGTGTACAACCACTCGGCCGTCGATCGCGATGAGCAGGGCAGAATGTCCAAGGAAATCAGCCATGAGGTGAAGATCGTTGCGTTGCCCTTGGAGGGTGGCTCGGTATGTAAGTACGCGGGCAAGAACTTCGCCGTCGGCCAAGCGGATACCACCGAGGAGGAGATGATGAGGGCCATGAGAGAGAAGGCGTCCGTGATGTTCGGAGCCATCCAGGCTCATTCGGAGCCGAAACCCGCGGCTTGGGTTTCGGCTCCGAGACACAGTTCTTGTCATTAAGTTCCGCGAATATGAAATGTTTCGTAAGATTGCTGTGCTTGCTTCGTTCGCAAGCCCATATAAAGTGTTTGTCGGAATAAACCTTCGTCCGATGTGGTCCTCAATTGAGTGGTTGTCGGAGCGTGCAGCCCCTGTTTTCTTTCTTTTCTTTCCTTCGGTCTCAACAGTTGCGTGTGCCCCCTTTGAGTTTCATGGTACATACAGCTTTTCTAGCCAGATCATCTGGGAATTCCACGGATCAGGCGACTCGCACTTAATTTGGATCGGGACGTATTGAAACACTGCAAAATCGAACATAGATCAACCGAGAAAGCCAACAATAATTAAAAACCGAATACAGCAACTATTTTCGCTTCTCCTTTCGAACTCCCTCTGCCTTTCGGTTTTTGTCTTTTACCCGAATGAACTTGGAATTCAATTGTCATATTCCATGTTTTCTGTGTAAAACTACCGTATCATTTTAATGTCGTCAAATGTCTCAAAAGCGACCTCTTGGCTTTAGCTGATTTCGCTTTACATAATAACTGGGTTTAGAACCTTTGATAATTACATCCAGCACTTAGCAGATGATGTCAAAATGCCAAAAACGGCTTTTAGGTTGCCTTGCAGTGCAATGCAAATAAGGACATCTAAAGCATCCCAGGTCAGTTAGATGATCCCTCTAAAGTTTCCTGGTCTCAGATTTTGGATATCTAAAAAATGTGACATGTACTCTGTCAACTCGTCCAGGATAAAATGTCATGTTCTACTCTTATGCTGCATTCGGTCACTAAGAAATAAAGTCGAAAATGATACGTTAAGATCGAACAAGAAGTCCTGCAGATATTTTATATCACATTCCTTGTGCGAGAAAACACCGGACACAAGGACAGATACAGATAAACAGTCCTATAGGGTGTTTGATAGATGGAGGACATGATTGTACAATTGAAGAAACAATTTTCAGGAAAGCATCAATAGAGATGCCATAATCCACTGTAGGGCGACAGCCACTACCACAACGGCCAGTCTGTGGTGGTCTCTGCTGTGATGGTGATTGCCTGAGACCAGCGCATGCGGTTGGGATCATGAAATTGTGGAGGGCACAAAATGGGCAAGCGTATGTATGAATTTCTCCTGGGGCAGCCGCAACGTGACCAGTGACTTGCCCCAAGCGAGCATCTCCATCATGAGCAATTTTCACACTACAAAGGAGCAAAACACCCAAATCAAATTGACCTTTAAAGGAACAAAGCTACTTGTTATGAGAAAATTAAAAGCCATAACTAGCACATGGAAACTCCTGATCACAATCAGCAGTAGAACTTCCAGTAAATTGCGTGTATAGAGCTATTCGTGTTTAACCGGCACTTGATCAATACAGGAAGACAGTCTATATACAGTAAGCTTTACGGAACTCACTTCTCGTGGTGGAATAAAATACTTTTTCCTGAAAATGTCGATCAAAGAAAAAAGTCTTACCGCCTTCAGTTTACCTATTCTTTACCCACTAATTACCCCCAACAATCCAAAGTTAATGAAGATGCCGCATGACAAATCAAAGTTAACAACAGCAAGAATGACTACCTCTTAAAATTTAGTGCTTCTACTCAACATCTGTATCACCGCTAGTTTGTCCAGATTCATCCTCATCCCTGCAGAAGACGTCATCGATGTCTTCGTCCTCGTCATCACTTTCATCAGCTCGATGCACGTGAAGAGCATCTCTAGTTTGATCACGCGTGGCCTTGTTGATCTGTTGGACGACAACGTTTACCAAAATTAGAGACTGTCAAGCTCAAAAAATTATCTGAAGCAAAAGATACAAAGGGCCTAAACCTGAGCGACAACAAGCTGCAGCCGACCAACTAACTGCAGCAATGGTTGGATGGCCGCCCCTCTAGCCTTTGCAGTCCACAAGGGAAACAGTAAATATATAAAGCATACCATCAGGCAGCCATAAACCGAGAACAGTATATAACGTGAAGCTCTATGGAGAGTTTGAGAAGTAAAATAATTTAGATGAAGCAAATAAGAAACCGATCGTAATTGTTGCTACTTACACCTGAAGAAGAGATTGACAGGATTTTTCCTAGAACCAGAGATTACAGAATTCTTCAGAACTCCGGTCATAATTACACCTTTCCCACACACCACTTTACAATTCTATAAAATCGACACATATATAAAGGCGACTGAAGATATTTATGAACCGAGTTTGCATCAGCAGCAGCCATTTTTTTCCTTAGATCTCTAACTTAAAGGCGCGTGGATTTGGAAATAGTTTCATCATATTGAACATCACGATAAATGTATTTACTGATCCAGCCCCAATTACCCTGGACGCTTACATTGGTTTTAGCTTTCAACAGAAGTACATAGAAAACAATGTATACATGAAGCCGTAGAAATTATCCTAACCCAGATTTTATGGTCCAATTTTGTGGGTTATGAGTTTAGACTTGTGGAACAAATTTCCGACGAGATAGTAACCAATTCGAATAGAAAAGACCCTTGACCACATGGATCCTAAACTCGAAGAAACAAAATGTCACACCCCAAATCCTAGTAGAAAAGGGGATGACACAACCATCCTTCCACCCAAAGGATGTAACTTCTACCCAACCAAAAGTTTACTCCCAAAAGTCTCCGCAATAACACTCTCGCTCTAATGGCCACTAATCGAGGATATGAAAAACACGAAAGATGAATGGAATGAGCAATCACAGTCCAGTGAGTAATGCAAATATCTTCTAAGCAGATCGAGCACCCACTATAAACTTTACAAAGCTATAGCGAAATTCATTTATCTCAATTCTTGAATATAATACACATATAGGATAATAATGAGTTATAAAGCTTTAACATAACCATATACATAAAAAGCATTCGTTAAATCAATAATATTATGATAAATATCAATGGTCAAGTCCATTAATCGATCTCAACAAAATGCACGTTAATTGTTCATTCCATTGACTAATTTCAAATAATATGTCAATGTTTATCCATTGGCCAAACTCCTGCTCAAATATCTACCATGGTAAAGCATAATGCCACGTGAGAAGGCGACCAAGCTCCATTCTTGGCAAGGTCTCCACTTATATTACCGGCAACTAGTCCATAAGGATATCCTAGCTAGTATATATACCCACAAGCCCCTCATTGGGCTTATAGCGATATTGAGCACTAAAACAAATTCATAGCAGTATCCTACATAATTCATAAGCTAATTCGGAATCAATATTACAAAACGGCGTCACAAACCAAACATATAATCTTTCTCAACTCCGTTTATCAAGCATAATACATTTTATAAGGCATTTCTCAAACCATGTTGGAATCCATTTCTTAAATCACAATACATTTTCTAAACCATTTCAGAATCAGTTTTATAAATCACAATACTTTCCCAAATCATTTCAAAATCTATTTCATAAACTAGATTCACGAATCAAGATATAACCTTTCACTACAACTTTCCAAAAACATATGGCAAACCATTAACAAATACCAAATTGTAGTCAATGTCCCATTCAAATTTTATGCAACAAAGCATACTTTTAATCTAGAAAGCTTTGACACTATTCAGGAGTCTTTATATAGTGTCGGATACTCCAACATTTGTTTGACACTCTCAGACACATGGTCAACAGGTGTCGGAAAATCCGATACGTGATTAACTCTCCTAACATGTTCCAACATGCGAGTTTGGAATTCCGACAAGCATGGTATTAATTTTAAAAAATTTCAATAAATGAGCAGTAAAAATATGATGAAATTGGTTTAAATTTGAGTATGTTGTTTGTAAAATCGAGGACTAAGAATTGATCTATTTCGTTCTATGAGAACCTCCTCCAAGTTCTCCAACCGTGATTAGGGTTTTCTTGCTTTGTTTGCGTTAATCTATAGAGGAAATATGATTATATTATTGATACTGAGCCTCTAATATGTAACTAGAGAATAATACTTTTTGTATCATACTTCAGTGATTAGTAGAAGTCTTTGGGTGATCCGTGGTTTTTCTCGCATTGGGTTTCCATGTTAAAACTTTTGTGTTGTTGTTGGCTTTGTCTTATTGTCATTTCAGCATTATATATTGCTGGTTGTTGCTTAGATTAAGTCGATTTCAATTAGTTTAGTTTCGAAGGAGAAATTGATCTTAAATTAGGTTCAATTATTGGTGAATTGTTGCCCGATTCTCCCCAACATTATTATCCAATGCGCTGATGGCCCCTAAGCGTGCAAAAATTTGTCTCTTGATGAGTTGTGTTTCCATGTGATGAGAGAAAATTGACTTATCTGGGCTAAAGTACGCCCGGAATGGAGGTGCGGACTTCTGGAGTGCCAAAAGTTGGCACAAAGGGACACTTAAGTGCCAAAAGTTACAAAAGGTACACTTAAGTGCCAAAATCGGAGCAAAAGGGATCACTTAAGTGCCAACGGCGAAAAATTCCGGCCAAATTGCCACGTGTCAATTTTCCGGCGACTTAATTTGCTGACGGAGCATTTTTTTTTAAATAAAAAATCCACGTGGCATTTTTTTCAAAATAAAAAATTCACGTGGCAATTTTTTTTATAAAAATATCCACGTCAGATTTTTAAAAATTAAAATCGATTTTATTAAAAAAAAAAAAAGGGGGGGGGGAAGAGGGGATCGGCGAGGGCTGTGCAGCCCTCGCCGCCGCCGCCCCACCTCGCCGGGAAGGGCCGGCGACCCCGGCCAACCCTCGCCCACCATCGCCGGCCCTTCTCGGCGAGGTGGGGCGGCGAGGGTTGCACAGCCCTCGCTGATCCCCTCTTCCCCCCCCCNCCCCCCTTTTTTTTTTTTAATAAAATCGATTTTATAATAAAATATATTTTATAATTAATAATTTTTAAAATCCACGTCAGCCAAAACGACGTCGTTTTGGCTGAATTTTGGCCGATTCAGTTTCCGGTGAGCCACGTAGGCAAGAAAATTAATAAAAAATTGCCACGTAGGATTTCCGATGGGGTTCCGGCGACTTGGCACTTAAGTGATCCATTTTTTTTTAAAAAGCGGCACTTAAGTGTACCTTTTGTAACTTTTGGCACTCCCGCTGTACTTTTGCCGTCCGGAATGCCAAAATTTAGCACAAGTGGATACTTTGATGTCAAAACATTCAAAAGGTACATTTAAGTATCATTTTTAAAAAAAAGTAGGACATTTCAGTGCCAACTCCGGCGATTGGTCCTGGAAATCCAACGTGGCATTTTTTTAATAATATAAATTGCTGACATGGCTCACACGGAAAGCTGAGTCAATGTAAGTTCGGCCAAAACGAACGACCCGAATTTGATTTTTAATATAAAAATTAATTAAATTCAATTATTAAAAAAAAGGAGAGGGAGAATAGCATAGGCGGGAGGGGGCTCTCCTGCCTGTGGTTGCCACCCTATCGCCGGTGGGGCGGTGGTGATGGCCGGTGACCCTTGCCGATCGAAGGCAAGGGCTCGCCGAAGTCGGGAGAGGGTAGCGACCCTCTCCAGATCTGGGCGAGGGTCACTTGCCCTGGCCTCGGCCCTCACGCAAGCACCAGTGGCCCTCGCCCAAGTAGGGGTGAGGGCAGGTGACTCTCCCCCAGATCTGGGAAAGGGTCACTGTCCTCTCCTGGCTTCTAGTGGAGGGCCTGTCAGCCCTTGCCAACCATCATTGCCGCCCCATTGCCGATGGGCTGGTGGCCACAGGCAAGGGAGCCCCCTCCTGCCTATGCTATTCTCCCCCTCCTCCTTGTTTTTGAATAATTGAATTTTATTAATTTTTATATTAAAAATGAAATTCGACGTAAAATGATGTCATTTTGCACTTCTCTCGTTGGAAAACGCCACGTCAGCCATTTGATCGGATTTTTTCGCCGTTGGCAATTAAGTGTTTCATTTTTCTCTAATTTTGGCATTTAAGTGTATATTTTAGAAATTTTGATATCAAAGTATCTATTTGTGCCAAGTTTTGATACTTTATGCGTACTTTAGCTACGCAACAATGTCCATGATGGATGGGGTGGCAATGACCCAAGACAGCTTTTTCGTTGTCTATCCAAGATCGAGCTTTGGATCACTGCAAAACTAGATCCATGGATTGCTATCGCCTTCCCATCTGAAATGACTCGGCAAGATGCAGATGACATTGTTCAGATTTTATCACCGTAGCTCGAAGGTTGGTAAGAAGCTTCTTCTTCAACTGACTTGCTCGTACTTGACACACAATCATTACTTTATTCATATAACAACCCTCCCCAAACGCCCATAAAAAAGTCTGAAATTTAAACAAAGACCGAGGTGTGGGAAATCAATCACGATGGATATGTATCGGAGCGGCATGCGATTGGAATTTTTCCAAGAGACGAGAAAAAGGCGTTTGACGACGGTGTTGGATATCTTTGATTTATCTAACAGACGGCTTGGCAAATGAGAGAGCGTCCTACATACATTGAGCAGAATTTGGATTTTTAATTCCAAGTGAGTTCCATATGAATCCCCGTGAACCTCATCAGATTTAGTGGTTCAAATTCAGTACACATAGCATGCTCACCAAATAACTGCCGATCAAAAACACTGTCCAGATTGTGGGTCCAATGTTGTGGATTCTGAGTTCAGACTTGTGGAATAACTTTCTGATGAGATAGTCACCGATTCGAATAGAGAAGACAATCGACCACACTGATTTTAAACTCGAATAAAGGAAACTCCTATTCTAAGAAAAGCACTTGAGAAAGAAACAAGAGATAGGTTAACCTTTGATCAAGAAAAGCATGGACTAAGCTCTTGCTTACCCCCTGAAGCTCACGTATAGATGCTCATATTGCAATATACTCATGGAATCATTTCATCCAACTGATTAATTAACCTTTTGGCCGAGGAGAAAAGGCTTTGTCTTAGGATAGTTCCCGATCAGAATCAGGAGACCCATCATTGTTGTCAACTAGCTTTTGATGACTAGGCAAAACAAAGAACAAGATGACGTGACGACAATAACATGCAGACCAGTCAATGCATGGAGAGAGCCGCAAAGGATTAAAGGCTGAAAAAGGGAGAGATGCTTTTAAGGAAAATGGCCAAGGCTTTCCCTCCCTCTCTCCAGAGTCCACTGAGACAAAGTTAATACTCAAAATTTAAAAAAAAAATTAAAAAAAATTGGGTTGCAGAAACTTTATGTTGCTTTCGCAAAATTAGGGGGATAATTAAATTAAATTCAATCCTAAAGTTAATCGTTTGTCGTGTGGGTAATTTATTGGTTTTAAGGGGTTTAGCAAAAATGGAATAATTTGCTTTTCTACCGCATGCAATTAAGTGGAAGTTACTCTATGGCGAAATTTATGGAGGGTTGATGTCCGTATGAGGGGCTTTTGGTGTAAGCTTTTCCTCACGGGGAAATTACATAAATAATTTCTGAACATTAACTCAATGTGCAATGCAATTATTAAACTTTTAGTACATGTTCAATTAATTTTATATGAAAATTTTCAATGTGTCACTGAACCATATGAAAATGTTCAATGTAATCCTTCATTAATTTAATATTAGAGATAATATTGAATATTTTTATGTAGTTCATGGACTAATTAAATATGTATCATTTAGGGACTATGCTAAAAAAATTAAAAGTTGAGGGACCATATTGCATATTAGACCAAATATTATATCAAAGTTCGGGGATCATTTGTGTTATTATCTCTTTCCTTATCTTTATAAATATCGACTTTTTACTTCGCCTCTATTCGAAGTGCTCCTTCTTTTCACTGCTTTCTTTCTTTCTATCGAGATTTTTATCCGCTTTTCAGTTTCAGCAAATTCTATTCGGATTTGATCAAAATGGTAGAAGTTACTTACAAGGCTGAGGTCACGCACCCGATCCCTAAGGCCAAGTTGATCGAGGCTTTTCTCAACTCCCAAGGCTTCTTCCCCCACGCCCTCCCGACAGCCGTCACGAATGCCGACATCCAGGAGACGATCACCGTCGAAGGTTTTAATTGGTCAATTGAAATGTTCCTTACCATTAACATAGCATATCAACCGTATTTGCATTACAGTTATAATTGGGCCTTATCCCTAGATGGCCTAATCCACAAAACTTAAAAGATCAGCGCTCGTGACGTTGAAACCGGCGAGTTCTAAATACGAATTGTCAACTTTTGTTTACTTGTTATATAGGCAGAGTGCGCAGGACGGTGAGGCACACGGTTAAAGCGCCGGAGCAGGAGCCCTTCGTCTACAACCACTCGGCCGTCGATCGCGATGAGCAGGGCAGAATGTCCAAGGAAATCAGCCATGAGGTGAAGATCGTTGCGTTGCCCTTGGAGGGTGGCTCGGTCTGTAAGTACGCGGGCAAGAACTTCGCCGTCGGCCAAGGGGATACTACCGAGGAGGAGATGATGAGGGCCATGAGAGAGAAGGCGTCCGTGATGTTCGGGGCCATCCAGGCTCATTCGGAGCCTGGAGCCAGGGGATACAGTCCGCCCCAACTCTACTGCTTCTAGGCGAGCACCGTTCTTCTTGTCTTGTCGTCGAGGGAATGCGTTGTTCTTGTCTTTTCCGCGAATATGAAATGTTTCGTAAGATTGCTGTGCTTGCTTCGTTCGCAAGCCCATATAAAGTGTTGTCGGAATAAACCTTCGTCCGATGTGGTCCTCAATTGAGTGATTGTCGGAGCGTGCAGCCCCTGTTTTCTTTCTTTTCTTTCCTTTGGTCTCAACAGTTGCGTGTGCCCCCTTTGAGTTTCATGGTACATACAGCTTTTCTAGCCAGATCATCTGGGAATTCCACGGATCAGGCGACTCACACTTAATTTGGATCGGGACGTATTAAAAGATTGCATAATCGAACATAGATCAACCCAGAACGCCGACAATAATTAAAAACCGAATATAGCAACCATTTTCGCTTCTCCTTTTGAACTACCTCTGCCTTTCGTTTTTTCTCTTTTACCCGAATGATCTTGGAATTCAATCATCATATTCCATGTTTTCTGTGTAAAACTACCGTATCATTTTAATGTCGTCAAATGTCTCAAAAGCGACCTCTTGGCCTTAGCTGACTTCGCTTTACACATTAACTGGGCTTAGAACCTTCGACAATTACATCCAGCACACAGCAGATGATGTCAAAATGCCATAACGGCTTTTAGGTTGCCTTGCAGTGCAATGCAAATGAGGACATCTAAAGCATCCCAGGTCAGTAAGATGGTCCTCTAAAGTTTCCCGGTCTCGGATTTTGGATATCTAAAGAATGTGACACGTACTCCGTCAACTCATCGAGGATAAAATGCCATGTTCTACTCTTACGCTGCATTCGGTCTCCAAGAATTAAAGTCAAAAAAGGATATGTTAAGATCGAACAAGAAGTCCTGCGGATTTTTTATATCACATTCCTTGAGCAAGAAAACACCGGATACAAGGACAGATACGGATAAACAGTCCTATGGAGTGTTTGATAGATGAAGGATATGATTGTATAATTGAAGTAACAATTTTCAGGAAATATAAACAGAGATGCCATAATCCACTGTCGGGTGACGGCCACTACCGCAATGGCCAGTCTCTGGTGGTCTCTGTCGTCATAGTGACTGCCCGAGACCAGCACACCCGGTTGGGATCAGAAAATTTGTGGAGGGCACGAAATTGGGAGCACACGTATGAATTTCTGCTGGGGCAGTTGCAACTTGACCAGTGAGTTGCCCCAAGCGAGCATCTCCATCATGAGCAAGTTTCACACTGCAAAGCAGCAAAAACACCCGACTCAAACTGATGTTTAGATGAACAAAGCCACCTGTAATGAGCATGGAAGATTAAAAGCCATAATTAGCACATGGAGACTCTTGATCACTATCAGCAGTGAAACTTCCAGTAAATTGCATGTATAAACTAGAGCTATCCAAGTTTAACTAGTTCTTAATCGAAACAACAAAATAGTCTATATGCAAGATGCTATATGGAGCTCACTTCTTGCGGTGAAATATAGGACTTTAACCTGAAAACGTAATCAGAGAAAAAAGTCTTACAGCCTTCACTTCACCTATTCTTTACCCACTAATTACCCCAACAATCAAAGTTTATGAAGATGCAACATGACAAATCAAATTTAACACCAGCAAGAATCACTACCCCTTAAGATTTAGAGCTTCTACTCAACATCTGTATCATCACTAGTTTGTCCAGCTTCATCCTCATCCCAGTAAAAGATGTGATCGATGTCTTTGTCCTCATCATCACTTTCATCAGCTTGACGCTCATGAAGAGAGTCTCTAGTTTGATCATGCATGGCCTTGTCAATCTGTTGAAAGACAAAATTTACCACAATTAGAGACTGTCAAAGCTCAAAAAATTATCTGAAGCAAAGATATAGAGGGTCTAAACCTGAGCGACAACAACCTGCGGCCGACCAACTAACTGTAGCAATGGTTGGATGGCCGTCCCTCTGGCTTTTGCAGTCTACAAGGGAAACATAATTGTATAAATCATACCAACAGGCAACCATAACCCAAGAACAGTAGATAACGTGGAGCTCTACGGAGAGGCTGAGAAGTATAATATTTTAGATGAAGCAAAAAAGAAACCAATGCAATTCTCTCATATCACTGCCGATGCTACCTGCACCTAGAGAAGAGACTGACAGGTTTTTCCTCGAACCAGAAATTACAGAACTCTAGCCATATTTACCCCCTTCCCCCATACCATTTTTCCAATTTTATAAAATCAACAGATATAAAGGCGATTTAAGATATTTATGAACCGAGTTTGCATCAGCAGCAGCCATTTTTTCTTAGATCTCTAACATAGAAGCGTATGAATTTGGAAATAGTTTCGTCATATTAAACATCACAAGAAATGTATATAAAGACCCAGCCCCAATTACACTCGACGGTTACGTTGGTTATAGCTTTCAACAGAAGTGCATAGAAAAAAATGTATCCATGAACCCGGAGAAATTATACTAACCCAGGTTTGGGGTCCAATTTTTTGGGTTATGAGTTTAGACTTGTGGAATAACTTTCTAATGAGATAGCCACCAATTCGAATAGAAAATACACTCAACCGCACTGATCCCAAACTCGAAGAAGCAAAATGTCACACCCCGAATCTTGGCAGAAAAGGGCGATGACATAGCCATCCTTTCAATGGAAGGACATAGTTTCTAATCACCCAACCGCTAACTCCCAAAAGTCCCCGCAATAACGCTCATGCTTCAATGGCCACTAATCGAGGGACATGAAAAACATGAAAGATCAATGTAATAAGCAACCACAACTTGCATGTAACTTCTAAGCAAATCGATCACTCACTATACACTTTATAAAATAATATCCAAACTCATTTATCTCAATTCCAAGATATAATACAAATATGAGATAAAAACGAGTTATTTCGCTTTAACATAACCATGTATATATATACATATGTATATATATGTCATAAAATATTCGTTAAATCGATAATATTATGACAAATGTCAATGGTCAAGTCCATTGATCAGTCTTTACAAAATATATGTCAATGGTCTATTCTATCAACTAAAATCATATATCAATAGTCCATTTATTGACCAAACTCTTGTTCAAATATCTACCATGATCACATGTGACGTCTTGTAACAAAGTGACCAAGCTCTTTGTAGGTCTCCACTTATATTGTTGGTAGTTGGTAGTTGGCCCAGAAGAATATCCTAACTAGTATGTATACCTACAAACTCCTCATTGGACTAATAGTGATATTGAGTACCGACACGAATTCACAACAGCGTCCTTTATAATTCACAAGGTAATTTGGAATCAATATCACAAAATGGTTTTGCAAACCCAAATATATAATCTTTCTCGACTCCATTAATCAAACATAACACATTTTACAAGGTGTTTCTCAAACCATTTCATAATCCATTTTATAAATTACAATAAGTTTGGCAAACCATTTTAGAATCCATTTCATAAACTAGGTTCATGAATCAACATACACCCGCACATTCACAAATATTAAATTATAGTAAATGTTCGATCTAGATTTTATGCAACAAAACATGCTTTTAATAACTTATAATATATCAAATCTCTATAACTTTCAAAACATGAGTTTACAAGGTCAAATAAGAGATAGCATCATTCATTTAGGAATGCCTAAACCAACAATCACGTAGCTAAACAAGTCCATGATCTTGTAATCCTACCAATTAAACGAGAATTGACATCAAAACTTAAAACTAAGCAAAACTTTACCTTAATTATGAAATGGCTAAACTAAGCTTAAACACTAACAAAAAAACTTTTACATGTTAATAAATCGCTCACCTGAAATTATTATTCAAGCAGTTTGCAACGCGGAACTCAAATGTGAAATCCTAAAATTCTCACTCCAAGCAAACCATTGCTCGAAAGTTGACTCTTGACAAAATCTACAGCTCCACGACACCTTAAATCCCTCAATAATTAGATTTCACGGCTCAATTTTCATGAAACTTTGAAGATACGACATAACTTTGAAAACTACTCTAAGTAGAAGAACAAAAGAGTGCATTGTGAATCAAAGTAACTCTTGACTTAGCGAGGCTCCCATAACATGTACGCACAAAGCCCTTTCTCTTTACCCCTTCTTTCTTTTCTTTCTTCCCTTTCTCTCTCCCTCGCGAGCTCTCGGTCTGCTTTATAAGCTAAAGCATTCACTGATCCTTTTTTTCTTTTGACTTTTGAATCTCTTTTTTCTTTCTTTTTTTTTTTGGATCACACTACCCGTTTGATTCAGTTTTCCCAATGGGGAAAAATAATAAGTATTTGGTTAAGCTTTTTAAGGTTGTATTGGGCAAATGCTAGCATTTGGAATGCTAATAAGAGGGTTTTAAAAAAAAAAATCTTTTCAATATTGCCCTTGCTGATAATCTGTTTTCCTCTTTTGCCCCCAAAAAATCACTATTCATCTTCTTCCTTGGGTTTGCTGATTCATCGTTGAGGTCACCATCCAGATCTAGGTCAACGTCGTTGAGGTCGAGGTCATGCGTGTCGTCGAGCCGCTCACCGCAGTTGCTGTCTTTGTCGAGGTGAAGGTCAACAAATGTGTGACCTAGATTTGGCCTTCGACAGGGGTGCCGCACGTCCTTGGCGCCGCGCACCCTCGGCGGCCGTCACCTACGACGGCAGCAGTGAAGGACGATTCCGATCCTCGCACTTCCCCTCCCCCCCTCTTCCTCTTCTACTTCACGGCGCCTTCCTCGCTGGACTGCGAGAACTCGTCCCGTTCGTCGGTGTTGTCCGGCAAGGCGTCACCGCTCTTTGCGGACGGCATGTGAACTCGTCCCGCTCGTTAGTGTTGTCCGGCAAGGCGTCTGCGCTATTGCAAAGCAAAGCATTGAGACACAAAGAGAGACGAGGGAAGGCTTGGGGATGGGAGATTGCTGATGTACAGAGGTTTCATTTTGGGGCTTGTTTTATTGTTCCAGACAGTCCAAGGCCTTGGATGATTTGCGGGATTGGTCGCCGGTGAAGCGCCGACGGTTGCCATTGGTTGCCGTCGACGGTCGCCTGAGGCCGACGCCGGCGAAACTCTCCCGATCCCAGCCCCTGCCCATGCTCACCCTCTCTGTTCTTCTGTTCTTTTTTTCTTTTTTTCAGTTTTTCTTTTCACCTTAAAGTTTTACAAAATATGCACAAAAATTGAGTATCCAAACACTCTTGCTTTCCCCAAATGCCCATTCATTCAAAGATATTTGGGGAAATGGCTATTTCCGCAAAATTGAACCAAACGGACCCTAAAGGCCAATGTTACGCAAAATGCCAATTCTAAAAAAAGCACATGAANTCACCTACGACGGTAGCAGCGAAGGATGATTCCGATCCTCGCACTTCCCCTCCCCCCCTCTTCCTCTTCTACTTCACGGCGCCTTCCTCGCTGGACTGCGAGAACTCGTCCCGTTCGTCGGTGTTGTCCGGCAAGGCGTCGCCGCTCTTTGCGGACGGCATGTGAACTCGTCCCGCTCGTTAGTGTTGTCCGGCAAGGCGTCTGCGCTATTGCAAAGCAAAGCATTGAGACACAAAGAGAGACGAGGGAAGGCTTGGGGATGGGAGATTGCTGATGTACAGAGGTTTCATTTTGGGGCTTGTTTTATTGTTCCAGACAGTCCAAGGCCTTGGATGATTTGCGGGATTGGTCGCCGGTGAAGCGCCGACGGTTGCCCTTGGTTGCCGTCGACGGTCGCCTGAGGCCGACGCCGGCGAAACTCTCCCGATCCCAGCCCCTGCCCATGCTCACCCTCTCTGTTCTTCTGTTCTTTTTTTCTTTTTTCAGTTTTTCTTTTCACCTTAAAGTTTTACAAAATATGCACATGAAAAGGAAACAAGAGATGGGCTAGCTTTGATCAACAAAAACATGTATTAAGCTCTTGCTTACTATGGGGAAAAAGCTAACTTATAGATGCTTATATTGCAATATCCTCATGAAATCATTTCATGCAACTATTAATTAACCTTCTGGTCGAGGAGAAAAGGATTTGTCTGGCGATAATTTCCGATCAGAAACAAGAGACCCATCATAGTTGTCGATTTGCTTTTGATAACCAGACAAAACTACGAACAAGATAATATCACAACAATAAAATGCAGACCAGCCAATGCACTGAGAGGGCCGCAAAAGGTTAGGCCCAACAAGGGAGAGATGCATTTAAGGAAAACGGCCAAGGCTTCCCTCCCTCTCGCCATAGTCCAAGAAGACAAAGTTAAAACGAAAAATTAAAAAACGAAAAATGGGTTGCAGAAGCTTTATGTTGCTTTAGCAAAAGAAGGGGGATAATTAAAATAGAATTTAAGCTTATGGTTAATCATTTGTCGTACGGGTATTTTATTGGGTTTTGAGGGGTTTTGCTTTCTGTGGGAGGAGAGATGCCTTTAGGGAAAATGGAATAGTTTGCTTTTCTACTGCATGCAATTAAGCGGAAGTTACTTTATGACGAAATTTATGGAGGGTTGACGTCCGTGTGTCGGGGATTTTCTTTTAAGCTTTTTCACACGAGAAAATGACATAAATGATTTTTAAATTTTAATTTAATATATGTTGTGATATTTAAATTTTTAATTTATTCAACGTGATCTTTGAATTTTAATTTAATGCATAATATAGTCCCTAAATTTTTTATTTGATCAATGTAGTCCCTAAACTTTTAGTATATATTCAAGTTAGTCTTTAAATTATATGAAAATGTTCAATATTATTTATGATCTTGAATTAATGAAGGATTACATTGAATCTTTTTATACAGTTTGAGGGCTACATTGAATATGTATCCAAAGTCCAAAGATTATATTGAATAAATTAAAATTTAAGAGACTTACATTGCACATTTGATCAAAAGTCAAGAATCATTTGTATCATTATTCATTTCCTTATCTCTAAGAATATCCACCTTTTACTTTGCCTTCTCCTCGAAGCTCCTTCTCTTCATTGCTTCCTTTATTTCTTTCAAGCTATTTATATCCCCTTTTCAGTTTTAGCAAAATTCTATTCGGATTCAGTAGCTCCTTCTCTTCACTACTTCCTTTCTTTCTTTCGAGCTTTTTTATCCACTTTCCAGTTTCAGCAAATTCTATTCGGATTCAATCAATGGTGGAAATTACTTACAAAGCCGAGATCGAGCACCCGATCCCTAAGGACAGCGTGGTCGAGGCTTTTCTCAGAGCCAATGGCTTCTTCCCCCACGCCCTCTTGCCAGCCGTCACCTATGCTGACATCGAGGAGAAGATCTCCGTCGAAGGTACTCTGGTCGATCAGGAAATGTTCCTTACCCTTAAACATCGCATGTCAATCGTAATCAGCGCTCGTGATGTTGAAACCGAACCTGCAGGCTAGTTCAAAATGTGAATGTCACTTTTTGCATGTTACTTCCACAGGCAGACTGCATAGGACGGTAAGGCACGCGGTTAAAGCGCAGGACCTGGAGCAGGACCAGTGGCCCTTCGTCTACAACCACTCGACCGTCGAATTCAGTCTCTTCGGAACCATCATTAAGGAAATCAGCCACGAGGTGAAGATCCATAGGAAGGGGGTCTACACGGTCTGTAAGTACGCAAGCAGGTACTTCACCGCCGGCGAATTGGGTATCACCGAGGAGGAGATTACCAAGGCCATGAAAGAGAAGGCGTCCGTGCTGTTCGGGGCCATCCAGGCTTATTCGGAGTTGTAACCCATGACCTTCTCTTTTTCGAGTAAGAGCTAGCTGAGTACTGTTCTTGCCTGGTTGTCGCGGGAGTGTGTTGGTCTAGTCTTCTTCACGAATATGATGGGTGGGTCGGGAAAACGTTTCGTAAAATTGCTCTACTTGCTTTGTTCTCAAGCCCATGTGAAGTGTCGTCGGAGTAGACTTTCGTCCGATGTGGTCCTCGATCGAGTGATTGTCGGAGCGTGCGGCCCCTGCTTTCTTTCGTTTCTTTACATGATACGTACAGCTTAATTTGGATCGGGACGTATTGAAACCCTGCAAAATCGAACGAATAATTTAAAGCCGAATACAGCAACCGTTTTCGCTTCTCCTTTTCAACTGCCTTCGCCTTTCGTTGTTTCTCTTACCCGAATGAACTCGGAATTCGATCTTCATATTCCATGCTTTCTGTGTAAAACTACCGTATCATAATAACTGGGTTTAGAACCTTTGATAATTATATCCAGCATACGGCGGATGATGTCAAAATGCCAAAACGGTTTTTCGGTTGCCGTGCGGTGCAATGCAGTCAATAATGGCGTGATTGGTAATGTTTCTATTCTCCGAAACAATTTCTACTTTAGGATTATTAGAAAAAAAAAGAATTTCTATTTCTGTTTCCTAGATGAGTTTCTGAGTATTTGAACATGTTTGATGATTACAAAAAATTTATATTCCCAGAAGGGAAAGGGACACCAAAAACCCTGAACTATGCCCCTCGGGATAATTTTACCCTGAACTTTTTTTTGTGCCATAAAAAATCCAAACTATGCCACTTGGGACAATTTTACCCTAAACTTTTTTTTGTGTCATAAAAAACCCCAAACTATGCCACTCGGGACAATTTTCCCCTGAACTTTTTATTGTGCCACGAAAAATCCTGAACTATGCCACTTGGGACACATTTACCCCAGACTTTTTAACTGAAGGGTATTTTCGTCTTTTCCTTTTTTTTTTCTTTTTCTTTTTTTTTCCTCTTCCTCCGGCGGAGGGAGCGGCGACGGCCACCCTCGCCGCCGGCAAGGGTGGCCCACGCCGGGGAGGGTCGCCCCTGACCGGCGAGGGCCGCCCTCGCCGGATCTGGCGGGGGCAGCCCTCCCCCGACTCGGCGGGGCGACCCTCGCCCGACGCCGGGGAGGGCTGCCCTCGCTGGATCTGGCTGGGGAGGCCCTCCCAGCGTCGGGCGAGGGTCGCCCTCGCCGGATCTGGCGGGGGAGGCCCTCCCGGCGTCAGGCGAGGGTCGCCCCCGCTGGATCTGGCGGGGCGGCCCTCCCCGACTCGGCGACCCTCGCCCGACGCTGGGGAGGGCTCCCCGCCAGATCCGGCGAGGGCGGCCCTCGGCCGGTCAGGGGCGACCCTCCCCGGCGTGGGCCACCCTCGCGACGACCGACGTCGCCGCGCAAGGGTGGTTGTCGCCGGCTCCCCTCTGCCGAGGGAAGAGGAAAAAAAAGAAAAAAGAAAAAGGAAAAGGGAAAAGACGAAAATGCCCTTCAGTTAAAAAGTTTGGGGTAAATGTGTCCCAAGTGGCATAGTTCAGGTTTTTCGTGACATAATAAAAATTTCAGGGTAAAATTGTCCCGAGTGGCATAGTTTGGGTTTTTTATGCACAAAAAAAAGTTTGAGGTAAAATTGTCCAATAGCATAGTTTGGGTTTTTTATGTACAAAAAAAAGTTCAGGGTAAAATTGTCCCGAGGGGCATAATTCAGGGTTTTTGGTGGTATTTTCCCTTCCCAGAATAGAAAAAGAATAAGAATGTGTTTAGTACGATTCTTAAATTTTTCTGTGATATATAATTTATTTTAATATTTTGATAATTTTATGAGATTTTTCTTCTTTTTTCTCTTTTTCTTCCTCCTCGAGCCAATCGCTAGGCCTCGGCGATGGTCAGCTAACGAGGTCACTGGCTCTTATCTATGGCTGGTTGCCGACCATCGTCAAGGCCCAATGACCAGCTAAAGGAGGAAGAAGAAGCATAAAAGAAAAAAAAAATAAGAAAATGACTTGATTTTAGAAATTATTTCTAAGAATAAAGAAGTAATTTTTTTCTACATCTTGTTTTTGTTCAAAATATGTTCCTTGGCCACTGGTATGTTCCAAGGAATAGAAAAATTAAATAATGTTATTAAACAGATTTCTGTTCCATGAAACAAAACAAAACAAAAAAGGGAGGAATTTGAGTGTTACCAAATAGGCCCTTCAAATGGCCATCTAAACTTTTTGAGTCTCGGATTTTGAAATTATATCTAAAGAATGTGACGTGTATTCTATCTACTCGTGTAGGGTTAAAATGTCATGTTCTGCTCTTATGCTGCATTCGGTCGCTAAGAAATAAAGTCAAAAAGGATCCGTTAAGATCAAGCAAGAAGTTCTGCAGATTTTTTATATCATATTCCTTGCACGATAAACACCGGACACAAGGACAGATACAGATGAACAGACCTTTAGTGTGTTTGATAGACGGAGGATGTGATGTTTAGACGAGCGAAGCTACTTGTAATGGGGCAACTGCAACTTGACCCATTGACTTGCTCCAAGCGAGCATCTCCATCATAAGCAAGTTTCACGCAACAAAGCAGCAAAAACACCCAACTCAAATTGATGTTTAGAGGAACAAAGCTACTTGTCATGAGCACGGAAAATTAAAAGTAATAATTAGCATATGAAAAATATTTTTCAAATCCTTCATCTTTTGCAAAATAAGTACATTCGAAGTGTTAATATAATAACATCTTTCTTGTTTAGCCTAGAGGAAAGTGATACATCACTTAAGAAAAATATTTTCCAAATTCATCATTCTTCTCTCTCTGTTTTTTTTTTGGTGTAATCATTTTCCTTGAAGATTGGATCCAAGACAAATTGCAGATTTCTAGACTACGGTCTTATTGTCCATATCCAAATTTGTTATTGAGAGATGTTTTGTGGGAGTACTTGAAAAGAATCAACTGATTATTATTTAGAAATTGGAATTGAAATAGGATTATGGACTCACTGCGGATACCACATGCCCCCATCGATCGTGGCGTGGCACCAGCTCTTCGGAGCCTTCCCTACCTTTTGCCTTCCTTGGATGGACGGCCAGGATCATTTGCCTGGTCATCGGAGCACTCGTGACCTTCCATTCCATTCCTACAACCTCATATAGCTCGTCTTGGGGCACTACGCCTAAATGGGCCACTGGCATCTTCAATTCATGGCTCACGACTCATGGGTAAGTCCTAATCAGAGCATTCTCCTACAACAAGATCCATCTCAAGACAATATATTATCTCTCTTCTATAAATAACCATTTGAAAAGTCCTAAACTTTTTGATAATTTATCAATTTAATTCTAAACTTTTTAACGATTTGACAATTTAGTCATTCTAGCTGAAAATCTTTGATGTGGTGATTTAGATTGTTTTACGTGACACGACTAGGATAGTCAACGCTAATGCGGATAATTCTTTTTCCTTTTCTTTTTTCTTTTTTTCTTTTTCCCTTTTTTCCTTTGCCGGAAATCGTGTTGCCCTTGCTAACTCTCGCTAAGCCAGCGCAGGCAACCCTCACCTAGGCAAGGATTGCCCTTGCTAGCCCCAACGCAGGCTTCCCTTGCTCGAGGCTGACGAGGGCGGTCCTCACCTAAGGCTAGCAACCTCCGTTGGCCATTGGCGAGGGGAAAACGATAAAGAAAAGAAAAGGAAAAAGATTAAAAAAAGGAAAAGTTCATAAAATTACAAATATTGTCAATGGCAATATTAGTCGTGTTATGTAAGATGGTTGACACTGACTAGATAGCCATGTGAGTGATTTTCGACAAAAAATGACCAAAAATAACTAAATTTACAAATCGTGAAAAGATTTATGACAAAATTAGCATAAGAAAAATGTTTAAGACTAAATTGATAAGTTGTCAAAAAGTTTAGAATTAAATTGACAAAATTAAAAGATTTATAATTGAATTAAGAGTCGTATAGTGGGTTTAGGATTTTTTGGACAATCTTCCATGATAGCATCACTTGGGCTTGAGATCGACATCTTGGTCCTCCCTTCCTCTCTATCACAAGTTAGACTATTGTGATCGTGAAGAAGATAATAAAGGACGTGATCGAGAATCATTTCGAGGGTATCATTGGGGCTTAAGATTCATGTCCTCGTCCTCTCTCTCTCTCTCTCTCTCTCTCTCTCTTATATGATTTAAACTATCGTGATCTTGATGGAGATCAATAAGACGCGATTCATTAAAGAAGGCATTCAAATACCATCTCGTCAATTTTTTGCCGAGGGACTTGGAACTCTTTGGTGTGGCGATAACACAAAAAGGGGACTTATCATTGTCCCTTGTGAAGACGCATTCATTAACTTATCTAGAACAACAATAGGACACATTCATTAACTATCTAGAACAACTCTTTAAATAGCAATCCGAACTCTCACACTCTGATCAACTCAAAGAGTACCCACCCTTCTCATTCGCTTCAGCTTAGTGCGATTTCTTCATTAAAGAGGAATCGTGAGTGTTGTCACATGTGAGACGGAGATCACCACCTCAATCCCACCTGCAGTAGTGTTCAGGGCCTTTGTTCTTCAGGATAATCTCATCCCTAAGCTCTTCCCACAGGCCATTAAGAATGTTGTCAGTGTTGAAGGTGATGGCGGTCCTGGCACCATCAAGCAAGTCTTTCAGTGAAGGTGAGGGCACGTACATCTAATTTTGCTCGCTTCGACTCATTTTAATCGGCACCCAGTGTGTGTAGGGACTCTCGGGGGCTGCTCGTTGGTGGCTCGGCCAAGAATTTCCATGGTCCGTCGGCCCTCGTCGTGGAAACCCTTGCGGTGCGGAAAGGATTGTCATTCGTGGAAGAGGAGCTCGTGTGCAGGAGGATGAGTGAGCTGAAATCTACAAGTACAAAAGTACAGGTAGTGCTTGTGTCTGACAACATGACTGTAGTAAACTCAGTGATGGGCCGGACTGAAATTCCCTGGGTTGCTCAATCTGTGAAGCTGGAATGCAGAACACTATTGGGCCGAATGGGTGGTGTATCCATTACTTGTTGCTCCCGAGAAGCAAAGTGGACTGCAAATTGGGTGGCGAAGGCCCACAGGGCCGACTCTCTTAGCCCGGATTGGCTGACTAAACCTCCTCACTATCTTTGGTCTTTATTACGTTATGATTATGGAAACTCTAATGTTACATTTCCTACTTAGTAATGAATGAAATATTTTAATGACCAAAAAAAAAACTCATTTTTATCACATCGCATTAGCATGTAATGTCAAAACATTCAACGATGGATTTTGACAAGACTAAACATTGGTAGTTGATTGCAATTTAATAGAACATTGTCAAGTTTGATTGAGTATATATATTAGAACTCATGAGCAAATTCTTCTCTCTCTCTCTCTCTCCATTCAAGCTAGCCAGTTCTTCAACTTAGTAAAGCATCGGGTCGACAAGTGGGCCAATGAAAGCTCACGTACGCATACACCATCATTGAGGGCGACGCCTGGGTGAACGTGCTCAAGAAGATCTTGCAGGAGATCAAGTTCGAGACCGGTCTGGACGGAAGGCGCGGCTGCAAGAGCACGAGCAGGTACTGCACGAAGGAGGGTGCCGAGACCAAGGAAGAGCAACCAGATCGAGGCCGGCAGAGAGAAGAAGGCGAAGGGAATATTCAAGGCCATTGAAGCCCATCTCTTGCAAAACCCGGATGCTTACAATTGATTTGTTGCATGTTGGCTCGATTCTTTAAATCTCGGACCACGTTTATTCTTACGTTCTCGTGTCTCTGTAAGGACCATCATAATCGTGATTGGTTCTAGCAAAAATAAATAAATAAAAATTGCGATTGAACCGTAACTAGTTGAAGTGGGTGAGAACCGTTGAAGCGGTCCACATCCTGGGAATTGTAGTGATGAGCTGCTGGTCAAATATCACTTTGATTAGGCAGCATTCTTTTTCACTGCTAAAGCTGTTGCCAAAAGGCCTTGTCAAGCAGACTATTCTCACGATCGAAGGAACACCACATGAGAGCAAGAGGAAATACCAAAATTCATCGACGACACCACCGAAATCCTCAACTTTTTCACTCTCCTCCTCCCCCCTTTTTTTGTCTTGGGTAAGAAAAAGAGCGCAAAGCTGTAGTGTCGTCGTCTAGTACGCGATCACATGGTCTTTAATTTAGATAGAAAAGAAAGCATTTCTAACAATCTGCGTCACTTCGAAGCGATGTTATTATTTGAAAGGAATCGACATATGAAAGCAAGTGGAAGTATTAACATTTCTTGACGTCCATTCGGGGCTTTCAATGCACCTGTGGGAGCATAACACAAACATCAAGTACTCAAATCACCCAATTGAACAATCGTGCATCGTTTTTTTTTTTTTTTTGGTTTCATCTAAAATTTGAGGCAATCACAACGAGTTTTCTACTTAATGCATTAGGGGCTTGAGATTTTCCGCAATAATGAAACTACAAAGATATATGTGAGTACTACTTTTGCAAGCTGAACTGCTAATAGTTCTTCCTAGGGACTACGCCGGACCTTTCAAGATGCTATTTCCACCAATAAATCGAAGCAACACCGGGACAAAATCTCAAGGAGCTATAATCATATTCATCTAGAGGCTCGAGATTCTCCGGCTATGATAATGTTATCATGTTATGCAAGATATCCGTGTAGGTCAACCAAGAAGTCAATCCATGGGTATCGATATCTATATCTTCGAAGCTCTATTTTAAGGGTTGTTAGCACGCAATGATAATGGGGTTTTTCGCTTTTCCGCTTGCTTGCAATGTGATATGCAACGGGTGCATTTGGTTCAGCATTCCCAAGAGGCTTTGGGAAAATGCTGAACTGTTTGGTTCAGCTTTGAAACCAACTTTCAGGACATTCAAAATGCTGAAAACCCAAGGTTACTAGGGACTAGCCTTGGGCTTTCAACATCCCCCGAATGTTGAAATCATATTTTTCCTTCCAAAATTAATTACCATAAAAGGATACTGTGGTCTAGACTCAAGAGTTTGAGTTGCAAACTTGTGACAAGTATGCTATCCCACACACGGCCCTCTTGGCCTTAATAGGGACTGCCTATCAGTCACCAAGTTTCTCCTCAGACTCTGAACTTGGACCATAGTAAACTCTAAAATATCGGAAATTCTGATGCACAGGATCCCGTAAGGGCAAGTGCAAAGCATACTCCAGGATTTTTCTCAATCATAGTGTTTGTTCAGAACCATCGTTCTGGACTAGAAGAGAATGAGAGTGTTTAGAAGATCATGTTGGAGGAAGAGTACACAACACACTTCTTATTTCACTCTCTGGTTTTTACAATGGGGACTCATTGCTCTTATATAGGCAAAGGAGGATACAACAGACAAGAGCAGGCGGACTAGCCATGCTAGGACGCAATTATTGGAACAAACTTAGCCACTTATGGGCTACACACATAGGGAGTCCTAAAGAAATCCTGTGACAGGTTGTGAACAGTAGTTTTTTCGCCTGTTGCTACAGTGAAAATAGACTGAGTGAACAGTAAAAACAGATTGAATGAACAGTGTACAATGACCGTGTACAATGTTTTCAGGACGGCTTTTATTTGTCTCTTCCATCTCTCGCATTATAGTCATAGTCTGAGTCATCAGAACTATGATGAGTCAACTGTTCTCTGTAGAGAGCCTCTCTGCATCTGGACTGGAGCTTTCGTCTTTTTCTCTTTTGAAAGCACGAATGAGATTCTTGATTTCCTCTGCCGACAGGTCTGGTGGACGAGATGAGCTAGCACCGAAAGAGCCGGAAAAAGGGGCGTAATTTGGGGTGTCTCCCTAAGGGTCTTGTGAAAGTGGCCCTCCCCATGGATCATAGGGGGTGGAGGAGTCTGAATTGTTTTGCCGAAAGGTATGAAGAACTTCTTGGATCTGTCCTCTCATGGAATCCCAAGCTTCAAGGTGGTCCCAAGAGACAGGGACCTGTGCGGATGGCCATGCTTCTGGTGGGATGGTGCGATTTTCTTGACATAGGATTCTTTGGAGTTCATGTGACGCTAGCCTGCTTGTGGTGATGGAGTATGGAAGTGTCCGGTAGATCCGAGCAAATTCTTGAAAGATTTGAGGCCTGTAGCTTGAAATTCCTGCAGCAGAATGTTTGTCAGCAATCCAACCACATGGATGGGAAAATGTCCATGGTTGGTGGAATAAGACAATAGTGTGCCTTTCTAGTTTAGGCCTTCCTTGGTGATTTTGGACTTTGAAGAGTTATCTCCAATATTGGAGTGGTTTATACCATGCAAAAATCTCCAAGAGATGTTTCTGATTATGAGGTTGACCTTGGCCATCCTTGTTAATAACCTGCAAAATTTTGTCAGTAGGAAATTCAATGGCTATAGTGTACAGGTTGAACATGTACCAAAATAACCATTTCAGATCTTCTGAAAATTCTTCATCAGGAGACCATTTGAGAGGGTGAATAAATGGATATTGCGGATGGAGTCTGTCCGGTCTGAGCATTAATCCTCCATACTCACGGAAGATTCGAAGGTGATATTCCCACATCAGTTCTGGGAGTCTTTCTTTCAGATTGTTGTGGTGGATTGCTATGGGGATATCAGGAGGGTATTTGAGGCTGGGCCAACCACCTGAGATTTTGTCCGTTCGGTATGTGTCCTGGAATGGCTCCTTTTTGACATACATATTGATGGTTTCCAATGGTTCCTTTGGACGGGACAAGAAATCAGCAATAACATTTTTAGTTCCTGGAATGTGTTTGACTTTAAAGGAGTATTTAGAAAACCATTCAGCCCATCGGAGCAATTGCGGATGGGGAACTTGCTTTTGCTTGAATTTGAGCATATGAGGGAATGAGGACATGTCCATTTCAACAAGAAAATGGTGTCCAATAAGGTGGAACTCAAACTTCTTGATGCCATACTTTGTTGCAAGTATCTCTTTAAAAGTGGAATGATAATGGATTTCTGCTTGGGAAAATCGACCACTTTTATAGGCACAAATATGCCTGGTTTCATCAATTTCTTCGAAAAGAATGGCTGCCCAATACTTGTCACTGGCATCAGTTTGGAGGATTCGTTTGCCATTGGATGGGATCTTTAAGGGAGGAAGATGTTGCAAGAGCTGTTTAAGCTGAGAAATGGAGTGAGTCTGTTTGGGTCCCTATAGGGGAGGATTTTTCTTGAGCATTCGCTGGAAAGGTCTCAGATATTTGGAAATGTGTGGAATAAAATCTCGCAAGTAATTCACAATGCCAAGAAATTGCTGGACTTGTTTAGTATTGAGATCATTTTTAGAAAATTTCTGGAGTTCATCAGCAATATGGGGTTTAGGGCAGTAGGTTCCTTCTTTGAGGCGCATGTCGAGGAATTCAATTTCCTTTTGGGCAATAATCATTTTTTTCTGAGAAAGCATAATACCATGCTTCTTAACAATATCAGCAAAATGTGTTAAAAGTTGACAATGGGATTGTTCATCATGACTGAACAGAAGGATATCATCAATATAAATCTGGGAGTTTTGGAAGATGGGCTCAAAGATTTTGCACATAGCCTTTTGAAAAAGGGAAGGTGCGGTTTTGAGGTCAAAAGGGACAACTGTCCATTGAAAGTGTCGATTTGGGATACAGAACCCAGTTTTGGGTCTGTTTACTAGGTCAATTCCCAGTTGTCAAAATCCTGCCTTAAGATCAAATTTTGAATAGATCTTTGCTTGGGCAAGGCTCAGGAAAAGGGAATTTCGATGAGGCAATGGGAATTTGTCATCCTGAAGGAACTGATTCAGAGGCTGGTAGTTAATTATTAACCTCATTTTCCCCCGATTTTGCTCGGCCCGTTTGTTGACATAAAATGCTTCACATGCCCATTGGGAATCAGAAGGTTCAATAAGACCTTACGCCAATAGATCTGCACATTCTTGTTGAGCAAGTACAAGATGTTCAGGGCTCATTCCTGAGTGACTGGCTTTTGTAGGATTGATGTCTTCATTCTTTTTGAAAAGGAGTTTGACATAAAAAGAAGAGTTTTCACACAAGGGTTGAGTGCAAGTTTGGGAAAATTGAGAGTGTGTCTCAGCACAGGAAGAAAGTAGACTCTGGATTATTGGATCCGGGATGGCTGGTTGGAAGGCATAGAATTGTTTAATGTCTACAAATTCCCTGAATTGATTTTTGAAATGAAGGCCATGAGACAGAATTCTGAGTTTGGGAAGTTGGGTCAGGATATCCCAACCAATGATGATATCTTTATCTGGAGACTGAGAACCAAGAACTTTGGTGGTAATAGAGCACTGAGGAAAGAACTGAATAGTAATGGGTTTACTACGATACCTGGTAGCAAAAGTGTCACCAGAAGCAAAATTGAAATACCTGGTGTAAGGTTTCCAAAATTCTTCTGGAAGAATCTTTGTGTCAAGGATGAAAGAGCTTGCCCCAGTATCGATGAGTGCCACCACAGGAATTGGCTTGTGGTATTTGGACAAGAGGATATGAATGGGAATATATGGATGATGGACAGGTTCATTGAGCTCAATTTCTGCAGGTGAATCAGGGAAGAAGGTGAAGACATCGTTTTCAGAATCTGAACCTGAATCTAAGCTATATGTCTGAATAGCATAGAGAGTATTTTCAGATGGTTAGTCGTCTAAGGAGAAGACGGATTCTATATTTGAATCATCAAGTTGGATGCCAGTGCTTTTGGCAATTTTGTCTATCAAATGGCTTCCTCGCTTGCTTGCCTTTGGACAATTTTTGGCAAAATGTCCTTTTTTGTTGCAGACATAACACCTGTCTTTGTTGCGCTTCTTAGAGGAACAATGATGGCTTTTACGCAAAAATTTCCACTTACCCTTACTTTTTCCTTTGCGTGTCTTTTTGAAGGAAAGTCGTTTAAAATGCATTTTTTTTTTGCATCCTGTGCAGGATGGATCGGAGCAATCCTTGGGACATTTGATCTGTAAACCGGGTTTGAAACACACTTTGTCCAGATGCCTATTTTCTTTGAGAAAGCTTCGGAAGGCTTCTCGTTGAAGGCAAAGTTCTTCTATGGCGATGTGAACAGCTTGCTGGATTTCACCAAGAGTAGCTTCTGTTATGCTTTTCTGCCTCTGCTGAAGAGTTTTTTCTGCAGCTTGGCTGAGTTCCTTTGGAATAGATGCCAAGAAGATAGGCTTGAGGTTCCAATCTGCACCAAGTAAATAAAATAACTTGATCATAGCTTGGAAGTGCCGGTCAAGATCTTTGCGCCTTAATGAGCAACATTTTCGATCAAAGAACTCCTTTCTTTTGAGTTTTTTGGAATCTTCAGGCTTGCCAATGAAGTACATATGGATGATCTGGATAGCATTATCCAGGGGCTGAGTTAAAAGATACATCTGATCTTGTTCCAAGGCAGTATGCCACCAGTCTTTAAGGGCTCCAGTAAATCGGCTAGTGAATTCTAAGAGAATATCATAAGTGCTAGGTTCAGAAATATGCCTGGTAGTGAGCCAAGCATGAAATTCTTGAAGCCTATCAGGCCACTTGCAGTATGGAATGTCATCCAAGGTGAAGTAAACTTTTGGATGATGAGGCAGTGAAATTTTGAGTTGCATCAGGCTGATCCTGGTGGTGTATTTCGGGCTCAGAGAGTATTTCTTCATCTTTGACACTATCTGCCATAAACAAGGTTTCTTCCGCAGAAGATGACTCGATAAGAATATCAGAATCGTATTCTGATGAGGAGTCAACCTGTCTTGCTGTGGATGGTTTAATGACAGTAATTGAAGGAATATGGTGTCGAAGGAAGTTCTCAATCGGATTGGAAATAGTTAGAGTGGCAGGGTGGTTTTTGGGTGAGTGGTCATCAGAAGGTCGTTCAGGAGTACCAGGAGGAGATGGTGATGCTGGAAACTCTGTAGGAGATTTCTTTTGCTTCTGTTTGAGTTTGCGAAGATTTTCGCGAAGGATCAAGAAATTGTTCTGAGGCGGAGGTGCAGCTGAACTGAGAACAGCAGCAAATGAGGATGATGCTCCAAACGATGATTTTGATTTGGGTGGTATTTCCAATTTTACCCCTGAATATTATTTTTTTAATTAAAAAACTGAGGAAGCCCTTCGTCGCAGGCGAAGGGCGACAGCCGTCGACAAAGGTCGCGCGACCTAATTGAGGGCCGCCAGAGGTCGCGTCGCCCGACCTTGGGCGACCCAAGCAACCCCCGCCTGGGTCTCGCGGCCGCAAGCGGCCCTCGCCTGGGTCTCGCGACCATCGCAAGACCCAGGCGAGGGCCACCTGCGGTCGCGAGACCCAGGCGACGATCACCTAGGTCGCACAGCCCTCAAGCGACCTCCGACAGCCCTCGGTTGAGTCGCTCAACCGAGTCGCTTGGCTGGGTCGCGCGACCTCAACAGACGGCCGCTGATACCAAATTTGGCTCGCCGGCGGCTGTAGTCCTTCACCAAACCGACGAAGGGCTTAGGTCAATATTTAAAAATAAATAAATATATATATTATACCCATTATACCCATCAAAGCCCATTGTGAAAAAAAATTTTACCAAACGCAAATTCAACTCAAAATCCATTTGTAAAAACATTTTACCAAATATAATTGCATTTTTCCAAATAGCTTTAGGTTTTCAGCATTTGCATTAGACTCAAAACTCTTTGTAAATGCTGAACCAAACGCACCTAAGTCAAGTGGATAGTCTCGTTAGAAAGTCAATAAACCCGGACACCCATCACATGACAAGAAAGCTCCAAAATCTATGTGGGTCGAAGTCGATCAAAAACCCCCCTTGAGCAGTGTCGCGACCTATTTTTTCTGAAAATAATTAGGTTTAGGGGTATTGTTAATTTCGGGCCGACAGCCCTTAATTAACTTGGACTCTCCCAAGCCCATACCCCGCGCGACATTGGGATATTCATAAAAATTTTCAAACAAGGAGTCGTCACTAGCCTATTAAGGTCGACTAGGAACTGAGTGAGACATGGGAGCGTGTCTCGCCTTTTACGCAACCAGAGGGTCTAAGATCGGGGACTTGATTAGCTAATCATGCGACTAGCGCCCTTTCGGTACCTAACTTAATTGTGTGTTGACGAGGCCATGGCAATCTATTCGAGAAATCTAAGATTTGTCCTAACCGTTATACGGTAAGGAAATAACATCCAAAAATATGACAAAACAAGGCATAGGAGAGCCCTATTGTAGAGCCCTAAAGGCTTATTCAATTTTTATTTTTTTTCTCTAAGGGTTTTCTGAATTTTTGCATTTTTTTCTGAATTTTTCTGAATTTTTATGCTTTTTAATATTTTTTAATATTTTCTGAAATTAAAGAAAACAAACTTTGAAGATTTTAAAAAATATTTATTTTTTTTATTTTTCTGAATTTTATTAATGCTTTTTGGAATTTTCTAATTTTTTCTATTTTTTGGAATTTCGGAATATTTGAAAAAAGAAAGAAAAATAAATAAATAAATAAAATAAAATAAAATTTTAAAACCTTTCTGAAAATTAAAGAAAAACATTTTTTTAATTTTTAACATTTTTAAGATTTTTTTAAAATTTTCTGAAATTTTTGATTTTTTAGAATTTTTAAATGTTTTTAAATTTAATTGATTTTTTTAATTTTTATTAAAAGGGCGATTCGGACCGGGTCGGATGACCCGACCCTACTAGACTGACCCGCCCCTCTTGGGTCGGGTCAGAGGAACAACCGGGCTGGCCGAACGGCCCGGTTAACATTTTAAAATGGCCCATCAGTTAAAAAAAAAAAACAATTAAAAAGCCCATCTCCAATTCCAAGACTTTCAGCTAGGGGTGAGCGCGGTTCCTGGGTAGAACCGGGAACTGGAGAACCGAACCGGAGGGTCCGGTTCGGTTCCCGATTCTAGGGAGACTGGTTTCGGTTCCCGGTTCCTCATTTCTCGGAACCGGCGGTTCCGGTTCCGGTTCCCGATTCCTCATAGAACCAAAACCGGAACCGGAACCGGAACCGGGAACCGGAACTGGAACCGGAACTGGAACCGGAACTAGAACCGGTCTACACCTCCCCCTTATCTTTCCCAAAAAAATCCCTAATTCTAAGTTTCTAACCCTAATCTCTTCCCTCTCTCCCCAGATTCACGCGGCACGCCTAACTTCTTCAATTCTTCTTACTGCGGCACTGCCTTGTTTTATGACTTAGGGAGATCTTCATAGAAATTGTGTCGTTATCATTATAAAAACTATGTTGAAAGGGATGATCACGGTTCCCGATTCTAGGGAGAGAGGTTCTGGTTCCTGGTTCTTCTTTTTTCAGAATTGGAACCGGCTCCACTTAAATGAAAAAAAAAAAAAAAGAACCTGTTGGACCCTGGAACCGGAACCGGAACCTGTAAGAGGGTAGGTTCTAGGTTCCAGATTTCGACGGGTAGGTTCCAGTTCCAAAAATTGAGGAACCTGTACCCGAGGGTAGGTTCCAGGTTCCAAGCGGAACCTATAAGGAACCTGGAACCGCTCACCCCTACTTTCAGCCCAAACTTACCCTAGGCCCATTCGAAATCAGCCCAGCCTCACTCTTATTCAACTCTCGGCCCGGCCCCCCTACCTTTTTCTTTTCCTTTTTTTTATTGTTTTTTTTTGCATGCATTTTCTCTCTCCTCCCTGCGCGTCTTCAACCTCCCGACGCTCTCTCCCTCTTCACCGGGCCTCCTGCAACTCCGCCGCGCGGTCCACCTATCCTAACCGGGTCATCGTGAGGTCACCGGGCGTCGGTCGTTCTGTTCGACCAACGCCGAGTACTGCCGGCCGTCGTTGGCCGGCAGTCCGAGTATCTCCGGCGACCTCCTCAAACATCTAGTCCGGCGTGCCCATCCCAAGACAAGCCGCCAAAAGGTCGAAAAACACGTCTAGGGCGGCGTATGACAAGGGAATGATTACTAGCAACGCCGAAAAATCAGAGCCCGAGCTCTGGTCGGAGATTGAGTTCGGTTTTCTAACTGCGGCATTTCCTCGAGCACCTAACGGGCGCTATAAGGCTTGAAGGTTTCTAGTTCGACCGAGCTTGGAATACGTTCTAAGGTCCTTATAAATTACATCGGAAGAGTGCAGGAGCAAAACGAAGGGGCGACAAGGGCCGGGACCCGCGCGAACTGCTCGGCGCGAGCTCCGGCCCGCCTCTTCGTCAAAGCGAAACAGAGACAAGAAAAGGCGAAACCTACCTGGTTCAAGGACGAGTCGCGGCAGACGACGGCGGCGGACGAGCCTCCGACAACGGCGAGCTGCTTCTCGAGCTTTTTCCTTCCCCCCAGTTCGCTCTTTCCCTTGCGAAATCCTCCTGGAACTCTCTCTCTCCGTCTCCTTTTCTGGCGCTCTCCTCAGTTCCCCCTTTTTCTTCTCTCTTTTTTTTTTCGGTTTTTTCTCCCTCGGGTTCTCTTTTTGCTCTGCTTCTGCTGACTTCTGCTGCCTCTTTTCCTGCTGACTTGCTGCTGCCCATGCTGCAACTTGCTTCCATTTTTATTTCCCTTTTGCAGGTGGCCGTTGCCGTGCGACGGTGAAGGAGGGAAGAGGAAGAGAAAGGCACGGGCTAGGCTGAAAAGGGAGAAAGAAAAGTGGGCCAAGCCCGCACGGGGAAGGGGAAAGAAGAAGAGAAAGGGGTCGGGCAAGCCCAGCCTTGGCCCGGACCCACGTTTTTTTTTTTTCAAATTAATTTTTTTAATTAATTAATTTTTTTTTTAGAAATTAATATGTATTTATATAAGCAAAGTAAATGGGCATTTAAGACAAAGTAGACCAAAAAATCGGGTGTCAACAAGCAGAAGTCGATGAAAAACCCCCCCTGAGCAGAAGTCGATAAAAAACAGGGAGAATTGCCAAAAAAGTCCTAAACCTATTGGGGTTGTGCCGGATCAGTCCTAAACCTTTTTTTTTTACCAATTCAATCCTAAACCTTTTGCAATTGTGCCAATTTAGTCCATCCGGCCAAATTTGGCCGGCCGGAGCTGATGTGGACGCCGGCCGGCGCCGGCGACAATATTTTAATATTATTTTTATTATTTTCGAATTTTTTATTATTTTCCGAATTTTTTATTAGTTTTTTAATTTTTCTGTTTTTTCTTTTCTTTTCTTTTTTTCTCCCCCCCTGCCGGCGGCAGTGGGCTTGCCGGCCACTGCGCGAGGGCCGCGAAGCCCTCGCCGGCGGCCAGCGAGGGTCGCGGCCCCCGTCAGACCGGCCACCCTCGCTGGCGGCCTCGCCCTGGTCTGTGCGAGGCCGCCGGCGAGGGTCACGGCCCCCGGCGGCCTCGCCCAGACCTGGGCGAGGCCGCGGCCCCCAGGCCTCGCCCTGGTCTGGGCGAGGTCGCCGGCGAGGGTCGCGGCCCCCGGCGGCCTCGCCGAGACCTGGGCGAGGCGGCTTCGCCCAGATCTGGGCGAGGCCGCGGCCCCCAGGCCTCGCCCTGGTCTGGGCGAGGTCGCCGGCTAGGGTCGCGGCCCCCGGCGGCCTGGCCGAGACCTGGGCGAGGCGGCTTCGCCCAGATCTAGGCGAGGCCGCGGCCCCCAGGCCTCGCCCTGGTCTGGGCGAGGTCGCCGGCTAGGGTCGCGGCCCCCGGCGGCCTGGCCGAGACCTGGGCGAGGCGGCTTCGCCCAGATCTAGGCGAGGCCGCGGCCCCCAGGCCTCGCCCTGGTCTGGGCTAGGCCGCCGGCGAGGGTCGCG